>CM068746.1:38768826-39110943 GCA_035084275.1 Hydrolagus colliei
TTGAGCTTTACATTATGGCACTGTAAGTCAGAATGATGACCTAAACAGGGTACATCATTTTACATTCTCGTATCCAGGACGCTACACGGTAACCCTGTGATGTGTGCAAAGGATGAAAACCACAACAAACCCCTTCCCCTCGAAAACCTCTTCCTCTCCGACCTTTCTGTGGCCAGTCCTCAAATCTCAGGGTGAAGCCCTCGAAACACATTCCTTTCACACACAAACGTGAACTGCTTTCCAGCTGGCTGACACTTGCTCGCCTGGTGTTACATGAACCATTTGTTAAAGGCGACGAGACAAAAATCTGTTGGAAGACAGAGTGCTGGAAATCCACGCCCTGGGTGAGAGGAGCGCTGGCGGGTAGCATCAGTCATGGTCGTGGCAGGCCTCTGCCGGTGGAGGAAACCGAGGAAAATAAGAACAACGCGCGGAGTGGAAACGCACGTCAGAAACCAAACCAATTTCTTTCAATTTCAAGGCCCTCTTGGCGTTTTTGACACACATTAAGAAAATTAAGAGGAACCGATGTGAATTACTCACTGTGTGCATTTAGCATAATCTGTATTTATACATGTGATTTGCAATCTGTAATTACGGTGTCTTCTGTAAAGCAGTGCTGTGGCAGTCCATGTTTTAATTCCTAAATTACAATACTTATCAAATGAGCTTAATTACACTTTACAGAAAGAAATGATACATCTAGCATTCTTAACTAGCCTGAGACCACACTGACAGGATCTGAGATATTTGAACTAACAGCTGCAGCTTCTTTCTTTCTCTTGGTGAAGTCTTGGGTGTCTCCTGAATAGCTGTCTGTCGTTGAAACTGTTATACACTACTTTGTGCAAAATCTTGTAGTGACCCATTTAATGTAAATTCCAGTGTTAAAAGGGATACAATTAAAGTTCAAATACAATCTAATTATCGCAAAGGAATTAACTTTAGCCTCTGACAAATGATGTTCAATGTGATAATCTCACATGGGTGTAAAATATGCTATCTTCACCTTAAGCGAGTTAGATGATTATCTCAGACCCAGTTAAGCAGTGGTAACACAGCAAGGAAAGTCTCTTATGCGACCGATATCGATTTACTTGCTGGATAAACCTCGATTTATGGATAGAAGAAATCATCAGGTTATAAACTACAGTGAATATTACAATTGAATGCCATCTAGCTCTCATTGAAACATAAGTCACTGATAAAGTGATCAGAAGCAGGATCCCTGGCTGAATTTTCTCTCCCGGCTCAAGAATGCTGAGGCCAATCAATAATATAATTATAATAATCCTTGCATTTGATGTAGCATCTTATCACTTCTTCGAAACATCTCAAAGCGCTTTGCAGAATATGCTGTAAGGTGAATTGACTGTATATTTTGTGGCTGAAACGCGGCAGCCAATTGAGCACAGCAGTGTCCCGCAAACAGTCATGGATTGCGTGACCAAATTATTATTAGTATTTTTCAAATGCAATGCTTGCTATTGTTATCATCCTGTATATACTCAATAGATTAAATGTATTGTGAAATTCACAAATAGACAATCTTGCTGGGGAGCAGAGCGTAAAAGAAACAACCACTATATTTTGAGTAAATGACTCCCTGCAGCTAGGTAAACACAAAAGTGTTCTGCAATGAAGTGGGGCCCATTCAGTCCACCCTATCTCTGTTACTGTCATCTGTTTTTTTCTAAATTGCTTTTTGTTAAAAGAAGAAACTACCTTCCAGTTTACTCCCCTTAATAATTTTATAGCTCGGAAATTCATCCAGATCCCTCATTGCATTTCATAAAGCACTTAAAAGGTCACAATGTCTCAAAGCTCTTCACAGATAGCGACTGTACTGGGCAGTCAATTATGCGGTGATATATAAACCAGATGAATGATATAACAGCAAAAATGAGAAGATATGAGGCACTGACTGAAGAAACAAAATATTGCAAGAACAATGGGTTTTGAGTTGTAATTGGCAACTTCAGGATAGACAACAGGAAGTTTTTCTATGTGTATAGGAAAATACAACACTGGAACACATTACCAGGACAGGTGTCAGAGGCCAGAACACTAGACTCATTTAAAAAGCAGCTTGATGTAGTGATGTGGGGGCAAGAAAGGTAGGTGTTCTGGAGGTTACAATTGATTGTGTCTAACTGCTCCATAGCTCTCGATTCGTTGATGTAAGCAGTGAGCATTGCTTGAGTCTAGTGTCCTGGCCCTCACCACCTTGACCTAAACGGTGCAACTGGTTTGAAGCAACTGGTTGAGGCTCAATGGCATGAGAAGCCTTTACAACAGTAACACACACTTCAATATCTGCTAAATCATGTGGACCATTCATCCAATTCCTTGATAAACCCAGTTCCCAGGCAACTCAATCAGAATTCTTGTGAAAATGAGCCATTGCTCTCTCCCACCTACCAATTTTAATGGGTGGAACTATTGTGGGTGTTATTGATCCCCTGAACCCACAGTCAGGAACACAAATCTGAAATGTGAAGCATTAGTCATTGCTGTTCACTCTGATGTGACAGGCCTGAGGTCACACTCAGTCAACCACTTCCACCTCTGACTCTTCAAAAATGAGTTGACAGCACAGAGGCAGATGGGATAAATTTCTTCGCAGGAGCAGGGAAGCAAAGTAGAACACTTATGTATTGCTGGACACTAGGGAACGGCGATATGGGAATTTTCCGGATATGGATATATCGGTTGGCTCATATCGAGATATACCGAAATATCGATATTTTCAGTTTTTTTTCATACTGCGCATGCGCGCGCGTATCGGAGTGCGCGCGCATTCCGGGTGCGTGCGCATTCGGGGCCTATCTTCTCAGGAGGTAAATATCTTTCTCTCTCTGTGTCTCTCACTCTTTCCAACTCTGTGTTTTTCTGTCTGTGTCTCTCTATGTCTCTCTCCCTCTCTCCTCTCTCACATCCCCCCCATCTCTATCTATCTGTATATTATCACATCCACCCCGTCTCTCCCCCCCCCCCCCCCCCCCCCCGCCGTCCCTCTCTCGCACCCCCCACCCCCGTCGTCTCTCTCCCCCCCCCCCCCCCCCCCCAGCCGTCTCTCTCTCACTCCCCCCCCAGCCGTCTCTCTGCCCCTCTCCCCCCCCCAGCCGTCTCTCTCCCCCTCCCCCCAGCCATCTCTCTCCCCTCTCCCCCACCCCAGCCGTCTATCTCCCCCTCCCCCCAGCCGTCTCTCTCCCCCTCAACCCCCCCCAGCCGTCTCTCTCCCCCTCACCACCCCCCAGCAGTCTCTCTCCCCCTCACCCCCCCCACCCACAGCCGTCTCTCTCCCCCCATCCCTTGCATACCTGTATATTGTATTCGAGGACTATGAATACAAGATGGTGGCTTTGCACCTCGGTCTGTGCATTGTGTATAGAGATGAGCATTCTGGGTCTTGTAGTTGATTGTGCTCGCATCCCGATTTTTTACCTCGATATATAGTTTTTCGATATACCGATATTTTTTAAATGTCTATATCGGCATATCGATATGAAAATCATATCGGGTTTTAGCGATATACCGATATATCGCCGTTCACTACTGGACACATGAGAGGAAAGAAGATTTGGGGATAGAGAATCAGGCCAGGGGTCACACTACAGTCTGATGACTTTTGAGAAAACATTATTTTGAATTCTTCTATTCAGTATTCATTTGCATCCCAAATACTCCGCATATCAGGTATTGCAGAGAAGGAAAAAAGAGCAACTTTCTGCCCGGTTTTTCCAATTGTTTAGTCAATTCACCCAACAGTATATTCTGAGAAGCGTTTTGAGATGTCTCAAAAGACTTGATAAGGCATTATATCAAAGGCAAGGTTCATAATTATTATTATTACTATAAATCAGTAACTGCCAATTGGAATTATTTAATTCCAAGCATAATCGACAATGTTGAAACTGAATATTTTTGGACAGAATCGAAAACTAGTTTCTAAGGTTTACGTGTTTTAAAGAGGTGGTTCCACTTACTAAAGCTAAAGTGCCTCGCCAGTTACTTACTAAAGTGCCTCGCCAGTTCTCCAAGTTTGAATTGCAAAAACTACACCTAATGCAGATGAACAGAGGATAATATGTTGCAATACGTTCCTACATATGACTTTAATAGTTTTTATAATAGTAATAAAAAATAGTAATTTATTATTGGTGGTGATGCATCTTCTCATTTTGTTGAGACGTCTCATAGCATTTCACAGAGTATACAGCAAAATGAATTGACTGTGTGTTTTGTGGGCGGAACGCGGCAGCCAATTGCACAGAGCAGTGTTGCAAGCAAGGAAAACGCATCTTATCCCTGGTTGATCTTTGATTCACGCCATGGAACTCTCGTGGTTTCAAGGGAAAATAAAGCGCAGACGTTAGTAGACTCAACGACTCGTGATGCACTTGTGTGACAGGGCTGATGTTTGAGTCAGCCCCAAATCCAATGGCAGCAAGGTTGAACGAGGTGGGCATTTCCTCCTCCAGAGACACTGAGACCAACTAGTTACTCCGCAGGCATGCTGCCTGCCATTCTAATCGCTGGCCTGAATGACATTCCCCAGCTCCCACAAACACGTGGTGGACAGAAAATTTTATTTGTGAATGGAACTTGTAACTTGTTCATCAATTCAGCAACATACACACATGGTTACGTGGAGTCCTGTAGCTCAGTGGTTAGAGCACTTAATCCGTGCAAGTTCATAATGGAGGATAAATACATCAACTTATTTTTATTTAAGGATAGAAGAATTTTTTTTTAGGTGAGAGACCTGGGTTGATGATTGGTAGGGCAAAATGTTGTGCACGTTTCCTTACTCCATGCACCTGTTTACGTGGCAGTAAGTAGGAAACTATTTGGTTGGTGATTGGCGGATCAGGAGTTCAGGAAGCTGGGCTCGACCCTGTCCATTTCCACGAAATTCACACCGAACGTTTCATTTAAAAGTATGAATATATTCATGAAATACCTTTGAAACAATTTACAACATATTTCTTCCGAAACTCATAGTTATCTGTCCAGTACTGCCATGAATCAAGCTGCATATAACACAATCACAGAAACACTGGGAAACTTGGGAGTGAAAAAGGGCCTTTAACTCGCTATTTACACATTCGGTGTACAATCTGCCATATCAATGGCTTTAATATCCATTTAATCTCCCGAGCAACGTTCCGCATGATTTCTCCCGACCTTGAAAATGAATCATGTGAAACACCATACCATAGAATCATACAATTTCATCACAGAAAGGAGGTCATTGTGGCTGAAATCCATGCAAAAATCCCCAATGAAGCCATCTACTTATCTTATATCTCTGATTTTGTCTCATATCCTCGTTTGACATCTTCCTTGTTCAAGTGTTTATCTAATTCCCTTTTAAATAAAATAATTGACACATGTGACACTGCAGTTCACCTTTGTATTCCCATGAACCCACTGTGGAAACCAGGCTTCCGACAGATGATGTTTGCTAGGTCTAAGGCGCACAAGCCAATATGCTCTATCATTTGATCGCATTGGTCTATATTTTGACAGTGCACCTGAAGAAATTCCCCTGAGTTTCTGAATAATATAATGGAATCTTTAACTTCCCCCTCATCCAAAGGAGGGCAACCCCGACACTGAATTTGAAGATTTTTTCCAAAGTTTAGAACAATTTAAATCTCGAGACAATGGTCCTAAAAGCGATCATCATAATAAAAATCATAAAGATTTTCAAACGCTGATTTTTGCTTCACGACAAAGAAAAACATCCACAACCAGAGGAACAAGAGACGTGACACATGACAGAGAAACCACATTCATGTCTGTAAGCCGCTCCTGTATTGCTGCCGCCTGGAATTTACCCAGCCACGACTGAACCACCTCTCAAGTAGTCTAAAAACTGTAATAGAGGGCACCCTCCAGGACTGCAATTCAATTTGAGGTAACTTACAATATCTGACATAAAACCATCCACTAATGGCTAGAGAGGATAGTTCACAGAGTCTGACAAAGGAGAGAATGGTTTTGCAGCTCGGGTAGGAAGAATACCATGACTAGGTTAAAGACCAAACATCTGATTACATTATCATGTGAATAGATCATTACGTGTGTCCCCGATTACCAGAAAATCAAACTTCTGCCCAGAGCTGTTAGTGCAAATGGCCGGATAAATAGATAACCTTGAACCTTTTTGAGTATGCTTCTCTGGATTTAACCCACGGCATTTGTTACATATGATATCCACGACTTGTCTAGTATTATCTCTTTTTGCTCAGTTGGTAGGTCTCTATATTCTGGGTCAGAAGATTATGGGTACAAGCCTCACAGTGAGAATTTACCTCGGCTGATTCTCCAGTGCAGGGCAACAACAACTTGCATTTATCTAGCGCTTTTCATAGGGTAGCATCCTGTCCCGTCCTTTAGATGAGATTTAAAATGTAGTCTGTCTATCTGTACCAATGAATGATAAAGATCGATCGGGCTCCAACCTGCTTCATGTCCCCCACCTCACTATTGGCGGGTGGGTCTTCAGCTACTCTCTGGAATTCCATTCTATAGTACCTCTGCCCCACCCTCACTCTCCCATACCTTCTTCAAGACCTGTCTCAAGACCCTCCTCTTTGACTGTGCCTTCAATCACCCTCCTCCCCCCACTACTCTCCCTGATCCCAACCCCCAGCTCGGGTCCGAGCTCAGCTTCCGAGGAGGGGAGCTGGTCCCCCTACCTCTCTGACCTCCTCTCTCCTCAAACCAGCACCGTTGCCTTCGCTCCACTGGGTCTGGCCTCCTCCATATCCTCGAATCCTCCGCTCCATCCTCGGCAGCCATGCCTTCAGCCACTATTCCCCGAGGCTCTGGAACTCCCTTCCTCACTCCCTTCGCTTCGCCCCCTTTTCTCAGCTTCAGGTCCCAGCTGAAGACCTTTCTCTTCAACTGCGCCTTTGGTCACCTTTCTACCCCTGACCCTGGCTCGGTCCCAGGATCTGCTCTTGTGAAGCGCTCTGAGACTCCGTCCGGCGTGGAGGGCACTATATAAATTGAAGTTGTGGTTGTTGAAACACTGACTGTCCAGCGCCTTGGGACAGGGTCCTCTTGACAGTCACAAAAGTAATGACTAATTCACCTGGAAAATTGTTTATCGGGGTTCAATTTCCTGACACAAACTGAGATCCCTGGGTATTCGACTGCAAAATACACAATTGGTGCACTGTACAGTAAATTCTGTGAAATGTTTTGAAGTATTCTCCTGATGTGAAATGATTTGTACTGTTATCATCAAGGGCAAAGTATTGTCGTGCATTCAGAATTGGTTGAAGGGAAACAAAATGGAACAGGTGGTTGAGGTCAGGATGCCGGATCCATTTGAAAAAAGAAAGCAGTCTGAACCTTGCTGGGAAGATGCCAGACTGGATATTCTGGAAGGATGAGATCAAACCAACTGAAGAGGCTTTTTCATCCGAAGCCATCTTGTCATCTCACTAGATTTTTACGCCCACAAAATACAGTCAATTCACTTTACAATATGTCCTGTGAAGCACTTTTGAGACGTCTCAACGACATGATAAGGCAATATCAAATGTAAGGATTATTATTATCTCACCCAGTAGGGGCATTAAATGCACAGGAATAAGGTCTGGTAAGATCACCATCTATTATTATATCAGTGTAAGTAACTGTATCCCTAGGTGACAGAAGTAAATTTAAACATGTTTTTAAAAATTGTATGCATCGCAATATTTACGTAAATCAGAAAGCACATAATCAACAACAAAATTACATTTGTATAACGCCTTTCACGTCGTGAGAAAGTCCCAATCCCCAAAACAAAATGTAGCTTTGGCAGAGTACTTCTTTGAAATAATAGAAGGATCCACACTTTGTATTTACCACCAAGCTGTCTAACCTTTTAAGAAATACGTGTAGGTCAGCTGTACTGCCCCCGCGGTAGACAAAGAGATGACAGAAACACTCTTCCCTCGGCCCTGTCAGCAAGCATGCAGATTCAGTGATAGAGCAAAAATGAAGATTTATGCTTTCAATCTATATCTCACTCAGGCAGCCTGTCAGAACCACAGTTCTAATTAAAATAATCAATCAGAAAGCAGGAGCAGAGGTTCAAGCGCATGAAAAGTGTCAAGCGCACTGTGCCCACAGATAGGATCAGAACAAAGCCAGGCTGCAGGAGACTTATGGGGCAGTTTTAGCACTTTAACTGGTCTAGCAGTTGCTGACTGGATGATTGGTATAAACTTTATCCTTGGCTTCCTGACAGTGAAAACTCTTGAGCCGTCTTTAACCTGTATTAAGGGTCTGCTATTCACGAATAAACACCTGAATAAAAAGTAGGGAAGTCATGCTTCATTTATATAATTTAGCCTATATTTGCAGTGCTGTGTGCAGTTTTGGACTCCATATTACAGGAAGGATATTGTAGTATTGGAGAGAGTACAGCTAGATTTACAAGGCCAGGGATTGCTCGACACAGCTATCCAGAAAGATCAGACTTGTTATAGCTCTCTCCCAGAGTTGAGATGATTTGAATGGGACCTGAATGAGGTGTAACTACATAATCTTCATGTATCAGATCCTCGGATACACAGCATTATTACCATCATTGTGGATTAAGTTTAAGAATATAGGTTTGAAAAACACGACACTATAAAATAACTATTAGACTGAATCTATTATTACTGGAATTTCTGAAGATAATTATCAGTTGGTTTGGAGTATGGTTACTCCCACAACCCTAACAACAGAATAAAAAATCCTAACTCCTGCACAATGGTAAGGCTCAATAATTGAACACTGTTGTTTCCTACCACACAGAGTTGTTTCTGTGCAGTTTAAGTGAATTCCCTGGAATTACTGCCCTTGCATTACTACAACTGTACAAGGGGCATCCGTTGTCCTTGAAACACAAATAACATTTTCTACACAGAATGCAGTTCTGGCAGTTAAGGAAACTATTTTCAGTGACTGTGATGTACTCAAACAGAATTTGAACAGAATACTCAGGTTTGATTCACAATTTTTTACAACATTTTGTATCACCAGATATGCTGAGTGAGGCATGTGTACCACTGTGTTACTCAAGCTCCATTTGTTCTTAGGATGACGTCTCCTCTGCAGCCATCTTTCATTGAATGTGTTGAGCAAGGAAATTTTCAATTAATGGACACGTTGGGGAAAAAAAATAATCCTTGCATTTGACACAGCGTCCTCTCGACGTGAAAGGTGCTCTAGAAATGTAATTTTGTTGTTGATTTCACATCTTCGAGACGTCTCAAAGCGATTCACAGAATATACTGTAAAGTGAACTACTGTATTCTGTGGGTGAAACGCGGCAGCCAATTGCACGTAGCAGTGTACCACAAACAGTCATGGATTGAAGTCATCATTTTATTATTATAATTTTTTCTTTTGAAGGAATTATTACCTCTGGAATAGAGATTGCCAATCGACTAACAACCTGTTAGGTAAATCGAGGCGTGTGGAGTAACAAAAGTTGCCCAAAAATTCACCCTACCAGGAATTAAACCCAGGTCTCCAGCAAGTGCTCTTACCACTGAGCTACAGGACTCCACAAATGAATCCAATGTCATCTGTTCAAAGCATGCAGCATAAATACAGATGTTTGTAATGTAATGTACAATGCGCCTTTTCTCACCAATAAAAGCTTTCAGTAGGGTCCATCGATATGGAAATTTTCCGATATCGATATATATCGGTGGACTCATATTGATATATACCAATATATCGATATCGCCGGTTTTTTTTACACTGCGCATGTGTGTGCATTCGGGGTGCGCGTGCATTCCGATATGCACGCACATTCCGTGCTCTGGACCCAGGAGGTTTGCAATGCTGGCGACAAGGTAAGTTGAAAAAGTTTGCATTATACCGATATAACCGATATATCGCTGGACATGATATACCGATATTTGCGATATATCGATTTTTTTTTATACCATATTTTTCCATATACCTATATATTTGAATTTCCAATATCGGCACATTGATACGAAAAATTCGACAGAAATAACCGATATATCGATGTATCACCGGATACTAGCTTTCAATGTGTCAACATGCACTACCATCTTCCTACCTGAAGGAGGGGCCGTTGCACCCCTAACACTTTCATGGTATCGGCACTGGCCAGCACTTTCAAGGGATCTGCAACCTTGGTTGCGGCTTCAATTTCCTTGTTCACCTCAATGTGAACCTGATTGAGGAAGAAGTCCTTGATGTACATGGTGAGGAATACTCGCAGTGGGCAGTGTTTGCCTGGCCCAGACCCAATAGCATGTTCAATTTCCTGAATAAACCTGAAACAGAGGAAAGAGAGACAGACTGAGCGAGGATCCTTTCCTTGTGCATTTCAAACAGACCCTGAGTTGTCAAAGGAGAGAATGATATGAGTGAATTTGGAAGTTCCCATGCTGTTAATACTCAAACCATACTATTCAATCTGCAAGATCAAGGAACACAGGAGCTGCAACCACAACTTGCTTTTATATAGCGCCCTTCACACTGGACACTGTCTCCGAGCGCTATTATTATTATTATGAAAGTAGATTTAATCATAATTCTTGCAATAATAATATAATGCCTTGTCACGTCTTTGAGTTGTCTCAAAGTGCTTCACAGGACATTGGTATATTTTGTGGGTGGGCAAAACATGGCAGCCAATTGCACACAGTGACAATGAGAAGGGGAGGGGTAGAAAGAGTAAAGTGGTGTGCCTGACAGCTGTCTAATCACTAAAAAATTCTCTTTGATTTGGTCAACTTTCCCACTTTTCCCTGTTCTCCTTCCTGCTTTGTGCATCCAGTTGACGTTGTGAACAGCTTTGATACATTCATATCGTGTGAACAAACCAAACTCTGCACTGCGTTTCCACGTGTACGTGTGCAAGCACTGCACAAGTGCAAACACAGAAACAATTTGCCACCTTCAAGGCCCTACTCAAGACACTGCTTTTCAACGGTGCCTCCAACTGCTCCTCCTACCTCTCTGACTTCCCTCATCCAAACCACTGCTCCCCAATCCTAGCTCGGGAGCTGATCCCTGACTGTTCAGCGCCTTAGGAAGTCTTCCCGACATGAGAGGACTCTACAAATGTAATTTTGCTGTTGTTGTTCAAACATTTTGAGACAGCCATTTGTGAGGGAAATGGCTTTTGTAGGCTAACGTTGTGTAATAATAACTGAATAATAATAACTTTGATACCGTGCCTCCGAGGCATCTCAAATGGCTTCTCAGAATATACTGTAAAATGAACTGACTGTACATTTTATGGGCGAAATGCTATAGTCCAAAATTAACCTGCAACCTCTCTCTCTGGAGTTACAGAAGATTGTAATTGTACACACTCTCTTTACTTCCCATGTGCGGCTTCAATAGTGCCAGTTTCCAATGCCTGGCTCTGCAGCAAACACAAGTGTTTTTTTCATTCTATACATTCAGCCTATCAGTATACGGTGAGGCCCATCAGCTACATTCTCACAAACTATACAGTCAATCCTTCAATCAACCTGTCGAGAGACTGGACCAAAGCGGCCTTTAAATAAAGGTGTTCTCTATATAAAGATGGCCTCCGCGCAAATGTTTGTTGGTGTGAAAAAGGTTGTTAATAGGGGGTGGTTGTTGAATGGAGGTGGCTGCTTAAACAGGTTTGACTGTAAGGATGTTAACACAATAGCTGATGCTGCCACCTGCTGTATACATTCTCGCAGAGTTTAAATTTTATTGTTAATCTCGTACGGAGAATTTTATGGGAAACAATGTTCAATGTAAATTACAACTCTCCCGCTCCAATATAGTCTGGAAAATAAATTCAACAAATTCAACAGGTCATGAGAAATCTCCATTCCGTCTGCGTGGGATATTATGTCTGGAACAATTTAGCTTAGGTTTACATCCCAGAATAATGCAAATTTCAACCCTTCCATTTCAGCTCAGGCTCTGCAGTCCCAATATTGTGAGTGAGTGCGATGAATTTACCTTTTAACCTGCAGGATGTGTAACCATGGTACCAATGCAACACAGAAACAACTGGGAACGTACATACAAGTGCGATGCACAGCAACTTCCAAATTGCAAGTTTTATTTCAAGATACTGTAGTAGTTTGTGAGAGAAATTGTTTGAACAGACCAGTGTTGCAAATCCCTACAGTTTGCCTGAAATCTCAGCCCCCAACTCTGGACTAAAACTAGTTGGGGGAGTGGGCATTTAGCTTCCAGTTGGCTGATGGACAGGATGACCACAGACCTCAGGACAGTCTGTGCCTCGAATGAGAATAACTCTTACACTGGAGCACTGATGATGCCCAGTGACCTAAATGGAGGTGTTTCCATTCTTTAATGTTTTTAGCGTTTTGAGACGTCTCAACAACGCGATAAGACTATATCAAATGCACAGATTATCATTATTTAAACTTAAATAGCAACACTCTTACCGTAGCACACCCCCCATGCTTGTACCATCTGCGGGTTCTGCAGCTCTTGGTCGAAATGTCTACTCCTATTCTATAATAATTTGTGCATTTGGTACATCGCCTTATCGTATCTTTGAGACATCGCAAAGCGATTCACCAAGTATAAGTGTATCGGCTGTGAATTCTGCAGGTGAAACTCAGCGGCCAGTTTGCGCGCATAGCAACGCCCAACAAGCAGCCGAGGAATGAGCGACCAATTTTATTGGAGGGATTGTCAGCCAAAACACCGGGAGAGAAACCTCCCAATCTTTTCGAACAGCGCCACGGGAGATCTTTTTAGCACTCTGAGACGCTAGCCTATGTGGAGGGCGATATCAGTGCAAGTTGTTGTTCTTTTAACATCCAACTGAATAGGCAGATGGGACCCCGGTCTAACGTCTCATTTGAAAAACAGTACTTCCAACAATGCAACACCCCTTCAGCGGTGCGTTGGAGATAAGTGTAGATTATGTGATTCCAAGTCCCGACGTGAGGCTTGAACTCACAACCATCTGACTCAGACAAGGCTGCTATCACTGCGCCAGGCTGTCTGTCACACATTCTATCCGAGGCTCCAAAAAATATTTTGTCATGACAGGGTGAGTAACCTGGAGTTTTCATTTCCAAATGCATTACGATTCATATTATTTGAATCAAACAATTTTGATGTGACATAATGTAATGTACACTCTTACTGTTTGGGACTATAAATCTTTCAAACTGGTACATTAATATAACAAATGCAAGGCAATGTGTCTTCAATATGGATGTGCACTGTCTCTATATGAACTGCATTATATTGGGTCATATTCCCATCATTTGAAATAAGAATATAATGGTCACAGACCAAATGACAAATTCAAGTAGAGTGGCAGCCAACTGGAAAAGCAAGTGGTCCAGATTTCTCCGTCCCTTCAGAGTATGGCAATGGTTGCATTTTGCTTCACATTGGTGTCATTTTTCTTGAAATATTTTTTCTGCACTGTACAAAGTTGAACCACAGAGATGAGGAAGGTCGGGCACCTGTGCTGCCTTAGGTGACTTCTCCTTGGGTAACTGTAAGCTTGAGTTAGTAACTTCAGAAGCGTGGAAGGGAAAAAAAAAGTAGATTTTCTCTTAAGAAAGTTTGTGTTTTGCTGAACGTGCAGTACGCCGTTAACAGTGACAATGATGAACTGCATCTTGTTCCTGCACTGTAAGATTCATTTAATACCTCACCCTGTGAGAAGAAGTTTTCTGTGTGTACTTTCTCCCTGTAATTTGGTCAGAACAGGAAGCAAATTAATTAACTAGGAAAGTGAATTCAAATGAATAGAACATTGGAGGAACTGAACAGAGCGCGAGATTACTAAGTGAACTGAATAGAATGGGAGGTAGCTGAGTAAACTGAGGCAATCACTTTCCTCTTTTACACTTATTGCCTGGATTTTCCCGGGTTTTGACTGAGCACAGAACGATGAGAAAAAAAAGGCTCTTTAATATCAGAACCTTTGAGTAAAATTTGCAAGGTACAATTGCTATGATACAAATGACACCAGAAAGATAATTTGAGAATGTATGTATGAGAGGCGAGATGAGAAAAGGTCGTTCGGCTCACTGAAGCTCATCCCTCTGGTCTAGTACATTAACTCTCCTGCCTTAGCAAGTCATTGGGCTTTCAATAACTACAATCTTTCTGTTATTAGCTTTCTTGGGAGATTATTCCAAGCATTTATCATACTTTGTGAATCAAGATAGTTTTGTTCCACATTTACCTTTCTTTTTCCATTTGTGGCCTCTGGTTTTGCTTTCTTGATTGGTTTGCCTAATTTCCTTAAAATATGTTATGAATCTATATTTTGTTTGCCATCTGCCTTGCGGCACGTTCTTCTGTAGTTAATCGCTCCTCATCCAGCCTGAAGCGATATAAATTCAAGCTGTTGTTGTTACTTTTTCTAAAGCAACTTAGCTCAGTGATGGTAACCAAACACTGCCTGCTGAATGTGGCCTAAACTTTCCAATACAGTGCAGCCTTGTATTAGTTACCCATAACATCCCATCCCACATAATAACAGGCTTAACTGTGCATGAGCACAGGGAGCACAGGGAATATGATGACTGGTTCTTACATTAAAAGAAAAAATAGCCTTACCTCTAGACCTGTATTATACATTATGTGCAAAGTGGAAACAACAACAACAAGAACAAAATTACATTTATAGAGCGCCTTTCACGTCAGGAGGACGTCCCAAGGCGCTGAAAGTGAGTCTGTCTGCGGAGACCTGATGATCTGCCTTGGGACTTCCTCCCGATGTGAAAGGCGTTCTATCAATGTAATTTTGTTGTTGTTGATCCAGAGTTCAGCCGTTTTAAAATCAGGCAAAGCTAAACTGGCCAATGTGCAGGTTATTAGGTCACTGATGATGTCATGTCCTGCTTTGCGCATGGGAAGCAATGCAGGAAATGCCATAGATTGCAACCCAATGAACTGGAAATCGAGATTTTTTTAGTGGAAAACGGCCTTCACGTGAAAATGAGCAGGCCAGCTGCCTCTATGCAATGAATGAGATCCACAATACAACCAGATTATAAATGAATTCACACTTTTGTGGAACATGCTATGGAGGTGCTGCACTGTCCTTTACAACAACAACAACTTTGATTTATATAGCGCCCTCCACGCCGGACGGAGTCTCAGAGCGCTTCACAATAGCGGATCCCGGGACTGAGCCAGGGGCAGGGGTAGAAAGGTGACCAAAGGCGCGGTTGAAGAGAAAGGCCTTTAGCTGGGACCTGAAGCTGAGAAAAGAGGGGGCGATGTGAAGGTAGTGAGGAAGGGAATTCCAGAGCCTCAGGGTGCAGTGGCTGAAGGCATGGCCGCCGAGGGTGGAGCGGAGGATTCGGGGGGACATGGAGGAGGCCAGACCCGGTGGAGCAAAGGCAACGGGAGCTGGTTTGAGGAGAGAGACAATCAGAAAGATAGGGTGGTGCAGAGGAGTAGAGAGATTTGAAGACAAGGGTGAGGATCTTGAAGTTGATCTTCTCTGGGACAGGGAGCCAGTGAAGTCTGGCAAGGACTGGGTAATGGGGGAGCGAAGTTTACGATAACTTGTGCAAACTGATACGCCTAACATGCACCAACATGCCCTAGTTCTGATGAAGGATCATGGACTCGAAAGATTGACTCACTTTCCGTCCTCCATAGGTTGCTGCAGTTGCGCTTTCCCGGCGATTTTTATATTCTACTGATCTGGTTATATACCTTAGCATTTCTAATGTTTTTTAATTGCTTCCCCAAGATGTCAGTTCACTGAAATGGATGAGTTCATTACTGCCGGGTTCTTTCTGCCTGGCTGACATCAGTTAATCCAATGCAGGCTAGGCAATGAACCTGAACCTTGCAGGATTCCATGACTCAGTTACTGATTGAGCCATTCGCAGAAACTTCCTGGGATTTTTGCTTTCCGCCGACAACTGATAAAAATGGGGGGCATTTCTGCTGCTCACAGGTGACCCAGTCACTTTTTCTCACCTCATTCCAAATGCGAAAGGTAGAAGAAATCAAGCGAGAAAAGAGAAGATGGGTGGAAAATGAAGGCAGTAGTATATTTTTAAGAATTTTACATGAACAAAATGAATGTGCATTGTCTACTCTGTACAGTGGTACAATAGTAGGAATGTGTTCGCTACTCTGTTCACCATTGTTAAAGTATCGACATTAGAAAGTTTTAAAACTGATTTAAAAAATGTCCTCATTTGCAAAAAATAGGCTGAGGCCATCAATAATCACCTTATGGTTCAAAGACCTCAAACTCTGCTGAATATGTCAATGACATCCAATATTAATCCTGCAATCAGAAAAGATTAGAGTACACTTTATACTGTGACATCCCTGCGAGATCTGTGTTGCCGTAAGATGCCAGAAAATGTGTCTATTTGTCTCAGCCTTCTAAACAAGAGAAATATTTTCTGTAAATATTACATGCAACTGCATCTATTCTGAAGTCACTGCAGATTGCTGAAACAAGATTAAATTATCTGGGCACAGCAGATAATTTGTTGCACATTCTTTTTCAAGAAGCTGGAACAATCCGGCTTATAAATTAAATCACCCAATCAGTGCACCTAATAAAACTAACCACATTTATTATTTAAATGACAGTAGAAAGTAGTGCTAGAACGGTTGTGTCCCTCGAGCTCCCTCCGAAAGTTTTCATTGATGAGCACTGTTCATCTTTATTGAGTTTCATTTGCAATTCCCTCATTTCATTTTGTCTTTTACTTTTATTCTTTTAGCAATACATGAGGGAGACAGGAATAGAAGAGCACAGGAGAGGGCATCAGGAGAGGTAATGTGGAGTATAAACTCTAGTTGGGCCAAATGATCCGTTTCTGTGCTATGAAGTTATACTTTTTGTAAAATTGTGTAGAATATGCCATCTTTAAGTGGTATAACCATGGGCCATTCTATTCATGAATTATATCCTCAACTTTTTCTGCAATACTGCAGAGTTTGTTAGTTAAAATCATCACAATGGTAGACAACAACACTAACAGAGCGGAATGCTCCACCCCGCCACCATCTGCACACACAAACAGGTTAGAAACTGTGTTAAAATGAAAGCTGACATTATGAAGCATCATTGACGGTATAATAAGGAAGTTCAATTGTACCATCGCGCTAACGGTTTCAATTCTGGTGAACAAGGACACTATCTCTAAATGCCAAGAAATGTTGACAGGCACCGCTGGAATGTGTGAGATCAATTTGTGGTCTTGCAAAGGAACAACATGGGAGTAATTATAGCCAGGGTATCAACATCAAAATAACTGCCTGTGAATCAGGAGGTTGTTTTCGGCTGTGTGGCTCATATGGGAAGTGGTGTGAAGATGAAATTGTTGGTTGCGAGTTCAGCCTATCAGAGCGAGAGGAGGGAGTCGCCAGTGCTGCAAAAGGCCCACAAAATACACAGCCTTATACACTTCACAATATGTTCTGTGAAGCACTTTGAAATGTCTTTGAGACGTGACAAAGTGGCTATATGAAATGCCAGGATTATTATTATTAGTAGTATTATTAAGGAAGTGGGGACCAGTTTACCCCTGAATCTCTGTAGATAAGGTGCAGGAGTCATTTACTCATTGCCCACAGAGTGTTAGTTCATTGATATTGTAAAGCTATTGTTGGTATTAAAACGCTGGCCAAAAGGTCACACGTCGACAAGGTCCCCTTCTACAGCTACACAAACATTCTAATACAAACCAAGATCAAACAACGGTGCTACCTGCAATTTCCCATCGGCAACATTCATACATTCACTGCTTATGCAAACAATCCCTGTGAATCGGAGAATAAATGAGTTTTCATTCTCCCCAATGGCATAAGATATCAATTGGATCACGTCTTTGCACGGCTTCTGTGCGAGAAGCACCGTCACAGAACTTTGAAGGACTTTGCGTGAGATCAGAACAGTTAATGACTCCCTTTCTGAAGCATTTCTGCAAATGAAATTGCAATTATGACTGTAACAATCTGCTTAGGAAGCTTATCGCAATCCAACTCAAAAGAATTAGGCACGGGATTTTCAAACAGTTGAATCAAACTCCTACACGTCAGAAGCATATTGCCCTTTAACAAGGATTACACAAGCCAAGCACAATTGCCCCTTTTTTGTTTGTTGTGTATAATGCAGTGATTACAATGAGCTTGATAATTGCTAGAGGTTCTAAAGCTCAGTGGGAGCAGTGGGAGCCTTGAATTTGGAGCAGTCACAGAATTGATACCTTGCCACAACAACACATACATCATTCATGTGAGGGTTTTTCGCTGAATAGGCAGCATGCGACCACAGTAAAGGGAGTAGAGAAGGCAAGAGGCCAAGTCACCAGAACCACCCTGGAACACTATCCCACTAGCTAAACACCAGAGGGAACAACAACAAAATTACATTTGTATAGCTCCTTTCACTTCGGGAGGACATCCCACATTAAAACATCTAACACACAAATTACAAGTATTACACAAACAACACCTAGAAAATGAGTTATTTCAGTTGCTTAACAAGTAAATAGATATAAGTAAGCAACATGAGGTATTGGTATTAATAATAATACTAATCCTTGCATTTGATATAGCGCTTTTCACATCTTTTCGACGTCTCAAAGTGCTTCACAGATTATACTGTTAAGTGAATTGACTGTATATTTGTAGCAGAACCTTGGCTATTGAGGGCTGATTCAGCTCCAGATATCTTGCAGTGAACACTGTATAGGATACTCTGGAGCCTCTGCGATGTGGATAATGAAAACCACAATCATAATCAGGAAGCAAAGCATTTTCAGCACTGAGAAATGCTCCAACGTTTTCAGCACTGAAATTTATTCAGATTTATTTCAAGAGCGTCTGAGTAAATGTCTTAGAAAGTCTCTTAGAAGTTTTGATATCTCTGTTATCAGCTTCGTTATCAGAGTTCAAACTATAAGCAAGCTTGACAACCCAGGTACAGGAAATTTTCCAGAGCTGTATTTGCAGAAAAATGTTTTCCAAAAACATTAGTGAGGATTGATTCAAAGATGAAAGGTTTACGGTGTTTGAAATTAATACATGTGGCAATGCCAGAACACAGCTAAGAAGTGAATGAATTGTCACAAGAGCTCATGGACCACTGTTAATGTTTGGAATTGATAGCAGACAACAACAACAACAACAACAAATTACATTTATAGAGCGCCTTTCACGTCGGGAGGACGTCCCAAGGCGCTGTACAGGAAGCGTGTGACCCGAGCTGAGAGGGGAGTGTTTGGGAAGGGGTGAAACACGAAGGGGAGGTAGAAGAGTTCGGGGTGGAACAAAAGGCACGATCGAAGAGGAAAGTCTTCAAACCGGCCTTGAAAGAGGAAGAAATGAAACGGAGGGATTGAGGGACACTGAGACACTAGAATGATTGTCTCAGCCTTTTAAAAACATAGTCTGATCATCAGGACCTCTTGCAAAGAGGTAGTTTTCATCATTTCTTGTTACAAGAGAAAAGACAGTGCCACCCAGCAGGCTAATTAGTTGAAAATAGAAGATAATTTCTTTCTCAACCTCCTGGCAAGAATCTATCAGATGATTTGATCATTCACTCAACGGCTTTTTGTGGGGCTTTTGTGTGCTAATTGGTCGTTATGTCCACTTGCAAAATACGCAGTCACTATAATTTATTAACAATAATAATCCTTGCTTTGGATATTGTGCCTTATCATGTCCATGAGACATCTCAAAGCCTTTCACAAAATTTATTGTAAAGTTAATTGAGTGTACACCCTTCAAAGGACATCTGAGATGTCCTTCCAATGTGAAAGACACTGCCTTGTTTCACCCACAAAATACAAGATCAACCCACTTTGCAGTATATTCTGCAAAACGCTTTGAGATGTCTCAGTGACACGATGAGGTGTTGTACCAAATGTAAGGATTATTATTGTTATTTTCTAAGCACTTTGCTGAAGGATTCCTGATGGTGAGTCACATTTCTGGAAAATTGTTTTAAGGTTCTGTCAGAAAGCTTAG
Organism: Hydrolagus colliei; assembly: GCA_035084275.1. Lineage (NCBI taxonomy): Eukaryota > Metazoa > Chordata > Chondrichthyes > Chimaeriformes > Chimaeridae > Hydrolagus > Hydrolagus colliei. The sequence goes on from CM068746.1 coordinate 38,788,822, forward strand.
CCCAGTGAACTACAGAAAAGATTACCATTTTCAGAGACTGTGTCTTTAAGATCTTTGCTCACTCGTGAGTCTGGCCATCATAATTCATTGTGCTCATGAGTTATGGGTCTTTGACATTTCAGAAAGAAAAACTATTACGTGTGGATTTCCTCTGCTGAATCATAAGCATCCACTAGAAACTGAACAGAGCAAATTCTGGCAATTTTTGTCTCTGGAAACATCACTCAAAGACAATAATGAGAGCTATGGAACATGCAAATGTCACATTGATACAGCATTCTTTAAAGATTGGAGTTCAAGCTTATTCTCTGAAGGAGAAGGTAATACTAGACTCTCTGGGGGTGAGCTATCTTTATGAATTTGCGTTTATTAAATAGTGTGTTGAACAGTCAAGTAAGTGCTTTATAGATGGTATTATCTAGTATTTATGTTTTTATAGGCAGACATTTTGCATATAACATAGGTCTACAAACATCATTGAGGATTAGTGGTCGAAAATCAGGGGCCAAGTTATTCCAACTTGACTACTCATCGTCTCGAAGTGCTGAACGGCCTATTCCTGTGGCCCTAATAACTGTTCAAGTTAATGTCCCAATGGCTCAGGTGGTTCTAGTGGGACAAGTAACACTCCAGTGCAGTTTCAATTCCAGCATGGCTCCAATCCATATTTGAGGGTCTTTAAAACTTCTGACTTCTACCAGCTAGTGTATGTGTTAATTCACCCAAAGAAAGCTGAGTAGGTGCTCTCCCTACTTCCCAACTGAATGTTAGTGAGGCTTAACCTTTCAGGAGTGACAAACAGAAATGATGCTTCGGTGAGCTTTCAGCAACTTGAACTGGAGACGCTTGAGCCTCTCAAAGGGTATCCACATCTACCAGGCTATTGGCTGTCAAAAAAATCTGCTTGATACATGGCAGTGCAAATTTGACTTGTTTTTATTTGGCTTTGCAGATATAATAATAATTTAACGAATGGTGAATTTAATATAGTTGAATTTAATATGTTGGAAAACGCAGCATTGTCCTGAATAACAAATATTTACTGTCTAAGTGAGGATTGATTCTAATTGATTATGTTTGGGTTTAACACATTAAGATGTCAGCAGTTTATTCCTCATTTTCACCTTATGACAGTATTTGGAATTCAAGTCATGCTGCCCATCCTACAATAAACTATAGTTCGTCACACTATAGCATTTGGGGACATCAATTATTCAATTGTAGATCAGTGGTTAGAGCGCTGGCCTCGCAAAACGTTACAATTTACAGCACAGAATCAGGCCATTGTGCCCAACTGGTCTATGCCACAGTTTATGCTCCACATGAGTCTCCTAGAAGATGTGATATCAAATACAAGGATTATTATTATTACCATGGCCTTATGGGTTGTTGGAAGATGGTCACTATAGCAGAGTGAGTTCCCCTCCCTCCCCCCTCTCCCCCCATTTTAGTTTTAATTCCACTAGGAATTAAACTACTTAAGACATTTAAAGAATAAATATAAATGGCATCTGTACAGGTTTGAATTACTATTAGTACAGTACATTAGTTAAGAAATAATGGATGCATGTGTGCGATGTCTGGTCAAATTAAGCACTAGCTGAACGGTTGAAGGAGACAGCCAGGTCTGCCAATCGATCAGCATGTTGTTGATCGAACGAAACAGTACAAAGGCATGCACATTATTGCACCTTAAACACGGCTCCTCTGTAAGAAATGGTTTGACTGCATCCCATACTGTGTGGGCTGATTCATTCCTTCACTGAATTATTCTTATCTGACACAGGAATCAGAGTAAATACAGTATATATTTGCTGCACAGTACCGGTATCAAATTAAGAGATGTATTGTTATCTCCTTGCTCCTGTATTCAATGTCTAAATCTAGAATTCAATTTGCAGTTGCACATTTAAAGACCTAACAGAAACAACAATAAAATTACATTTGCAGAGCGGCTTTCACGTCAGCAGGACGTCCCCAAGATGCTGAACAGTCAGGACCTGTTAATGGGGGAGGTGGGGGCCAGGGTTGGGATGAGGGAGGGTTGACAGGTAGCAGTACGGCACGGTCAAAAAGGAGTCGGGCCTTGAAGGAAGCAAGGGAGGGAGCAAGGCGAAGAGATTGTGGGATGGAGTTTCAAAGGTTGGGGGCAGAGAGTCTGAAAGTCCAGTCACCGGTGGTAGGGTGGGTCAGGCGGGAGACATGGAGCAGGCCGGAGCCTGCTGAATGGGGGGAGCAGACAGGTTGAAAGGGGGTCAGCAGGTCAGAGAGGTAGGAGGCGGAAGGCCTTGGATGGCCTTGAAAGTCAGGACGAGGATTTTTTTTCTCTGAGATTCCCTGCTCTTCCAATCGGTTATGAATAATACTACTAATGTTGGGTAACTCACTGACTTACAGGGCAGGAACTTTGCCAGAATCTACTGTTGTCTCCCATGGCACAGCTGAGATCAAGCAGTCACCGAGGGAATTGATGTCAGATGGAAGAACCGGCTTCCTCCTGACAGCGATTCCTACTGTTGCCTAACATTGTATGCCAGCACGCTAACATAGCGTGGCCTATCATGCTGGCAATGTGAACGAGTCCACAAATAAAATTGTCCCCAAACTGTCTCCGGTTAATATCATATCAAATCACAATTTTCCTCTGTGAAACATAAAAGCACAGGACCTAAATGTGAGTGGAATAAAACAAGACCTATTACACGATGCAATCTGTCCTCGCAGAATGGGGGAAGTGTGCTTCCCACACTGTGTGGGCTGTTGTTCAAGCCATGACTATATTTTTACTACTTGCGGCTAACTAAACTGAGAGTTTGCCCCACCTGGGAATCAAACCTGAGCCCTCTCACTTGCAGGGTGAGTACTCTAACCACTACATTAAGGAACTCTACTACCATAATAGTAGAATATGCTAGAACATTTTAACCTGATTTAAAAATCAGTAACAATATTTTGAGGTCACTATTTGCAAAGAACTCAAAAATCCATCTTACTCTTGATTCAAGGTTTTTCAAACGGGCTAGGATTAAAAATCCAATTTAGGTCTGGGAAAGCAAAGGAACCAACAATTCTTCCGACAGTGGGGGAAAGTGGAGGATTTTCATCCCCAAATCCATTGCTAAGTAATAATAAAAAATAATAATCCTTGCATTTGATATAGTGCCTTATCACATGATTGAGACGTCCCCAAGCGTTTCACAGAATATACTGTAAATTGCAGTGGCTGTGTATTTTGTAGCCAAAACACGGCAGCCAATTGAGCACAGCAGTGTCCCACAAATAGTCGTGGATTGAGTGACAAAATTGTTATTTTATTATTTGGGGGGGGAGGGGGGGGAAAACTAAAACAGTATTTTCTATCCTTATGATAAATGATCACACCATGTAACAAATTTCTTCCATGAGTAAAAAGAAATGGCCTGAATGATAGTAAGTAGGGTTTATTCTCAAGTATTTGCTGAAGAGATCATTTCATATGAACTATATCACTGCCCTGCATCTGTGTGTACTGTGTACCCCGGCACTATTACAGTCTCCTCATTGGACTTTGAATGTCTAATGCTCGAAATTCACTCACATTTGTTAATCAGAAAAAAATTGCACAACTTGCTTGTGTTGTGGATCAATATATGACATAATCAACGGCATGTGGCTTTATGAAAGATTTAAAACTCTGAAGGCTTATCGATCACACTCGCAGAGGTCAGTGGTTTTCATTTACTGGAGCGCTGCTTTCTCTGCTCGCTGTGCAAGCTCGTCACTAACAATATATTTTGGACGAAAACCTAAGAGGTAAAGGTGACTATAGTGGGAATTCACTACAAAATCTATCATAAATATCATAGATCTATAATTACTGACCTACACTAACAACTCTGTGTGATTAACTTCAAATAATTTTGGTTCTTCCATCTATTTCTGTTGAATTAAATCATGTACATATTGACTGCTAATTGCCACTGCAGTCGGCCTCAGGGTCTATAACATCCTATATATCGCTACAAAGGGGCGCTATTCTGCATTCACTGTGTATGAAACGTGACCATTTTGCTGGGCAGAGCATTGGTAGGGACCTGATGACCCAGATTTCATTTATTTTGGGTTCTCGCACAGTTGCCGACTGGCTTCTTAAAGTTCCGATAGATAAATAAATGTTGGTGTTCATATTGTGCCTTATAACAGGGTTCCACTGTGGCCCGCTAGCTGTTCAGTCTGATATCGCGAGTGTGTCAGAAATCAGTATTGCCAAAATGTGGCTGCAGTGCGCAAATTGTTATTCAGCTGAGATCAGCAAACTCACAGAGGGGGTGGAATCTGGAACCTTCTGGGCTCACAAGGCACAGCGTGTCAGTGGTCACTGGCTTTACCAATTGAACTACAAAGGAGTTTTTGGAGTATCTTCTTAATGAGACAGATGCATCCATGTTGGGGGGGAAATTTAATCATCCACTTGTGAATCCAGGCTGATTGAATCCTAATCGGTTCCAGTTCCTCAATTTGGTTTAGCTCTGCACAGCAACAATAAGAATAATGCAGATTCGGAATCAAAATGCAAGGTTTAAATGGAACTGAGTGTAAGCAGGAACATTTCTTAATTTCAAAACATTCCAGAACATTTCCGGTTGTCAGGTAAATTGTTGGGAGTAAAAAAAAATTTGTTCACTCGATCCATGACTGTCTGCGAGACACTGCTGTGCACAATTAGCTACCGTGTTTCACCCGCAAAATACAGTCAATCTACATTACACTATATTCTGTGAAGTGCTTTGAGATGTCTCAATGAGGTGACAAAGCCCAATATCAAATGCAAGGATTATTATTATTATTATTTCTCGTCAAGAACCCAAACCCGGGAAATGAAATAAACCTAACTCTGCTTCCCAGTTGAACTTGTAAATCCAACCAGAGATTTAAAATAAATGGAAGCAGTCTAGGTTTATACAGTGTAAATTGTATTGGAAGTTGGTCATTTACCTCCCTGAAGGATTACTCCTTTAAATATACTTACGTGTCATCATTAGAACATCCTATTCAATTAATTCTGCACTTTATTTTAAACTACGTCAAAGTATAGTAGGACCCAATGTGAATTAGAAATTTAGTAGGCAAAGGCACATTATACCAAGCCCCTGAACTGATCTGAACTACAATAGAGTTATTATTCACAATACAGTATGAACAGGGGGGAGGAAAAGGGAAGGGAAATCAATTGTGTCTCCAGATAACATTTGGATACATATTTGGTGTAATAGCGAGTATATATATATATATATCTATAATATTATATTATGAATACTGGGAAACATCTTTATAATAGTCTAGTCCATTAGCTCTCCCTCTAGGTAGTGCTATTTACGTTTTCACGCTCAGAATCCTCTCAGCTGTCAAATGCTGGCTGCTACAGGGAAGAACTACGATTAAAACAAATGAACTTGCAGATTCCTTGAAAGTTTGCATGGGAAATGACAGATAATTCTATTGAATGTTGCATTTATTGGCCAGAAGTTATATAAAACAAAGATAAAATTAACACACAATCTCTGGTTAATGAACTCCTTCTCACTGTAAGCAAACATTGATTCTCAATGGATGTACAGTATAAAGTACTTCATACTCGGTATGAAGTATGACTTCTGACTGTGCAGAATTGTCACTTACCACAAGGCATCTTAATTGAGTTTCATCTTTTTTCTTTGCTTTTGCATAAAAAACAGTAAAATGCAATACAACCAGAAGCATCAGGACATCTGGTCGGCTTATCCAGGCCAAGTGAAAAAATTCCAACCATTGACTGGTCCACCTCTCCGTGATCGATCAATGAGGTAGACTGACTGGCCTACCAGTCATCACCAACATTTTTGACTTGTTACTCATCTCTCACTCCTTACCTTTTGACCCGAGTTTTCCCCATTCTCCTACCCACTGTCTCTGCTTGCCGGCTCTGGCATCCGGTTTGCCCCTGGTCCTGTCCACATCACCATCTATACTTTGAAGCTTTGGAACTCTCTCCTCCATTACCTCCGCCTTGCCCCCACCCATTTTTTAGATCATGACCGAAGAGCTTCCTCTTTGACTGTTGTTATGGTCACCTCTCCCTGGCTTGGCGGGGGGTCAGACATCACTGTTAAGCGATGCGAGACGCTGCCCCGGGTGAAAGGAACTATATGATTGCAAGTTGTTATTACTATTGTGGTTATTTGACATCTGGTTCAAATACCTATTAGGGTACATTAATATCTTGATTTGCAAAGTCTGGTTCGAAACACAAATTGAACCACACAGATCAAGAAGGTGAAAAACATTATAAGTCAGTATCATCAAGAAATTTATCCTTGACTAATCTCATTTGAAGGAGAAATGAGATTAGTCAAGGATAAAACGAGGTCCCAAATCAAATAAGTTGCCATCTTAATTTCTATGCGATTGATTATCTTCTATCTTGGGGACAGGTGACAGTAAGAGCACCATTCACATTTTTTGCTTTGACCTCCTTCGGAAATATTTTATTTCATTCATCAAAAGGCACCTCCTCCATATTACGCAGTGTCTGACTGCAGTCGAACCCTATCAAAATGAGGAGGTTATGATCGAGCAAATTCCAATTGGCCTCATTATATATTATATAATAATAATAATCCTTGCATTTGATACTGCACTTTATCATGTCTTAAAGCGCTTCACAGAATATACTGTAAAGTGAATTGACTGTATATTTTGTGGTTGAAATATGGCAGTAAATTGCGCACAGCAGTGTCCCACAAATAGTTATGGATTGAAGTGACCAAGGGTTTCACCATATAACGACGTCGCCGATTGTATGACTGGTGACTTCATCGCATATGTGAGCAGAAAGCGGGCATGTTTCCCACTCTGAAAACACAGCCCACTTCTGAGATGCCAGGATGCCTGCCACGCTGTCACTTCTCGTGCGGAGCGAAATACGCAGTGTGTGCAGGAAGCCTCCTGTACATATCGCACTTTCGCAACGAACAGGAATTCACGTGCCAGAAATTTGCCACATTTTTGCATGTTTCAATCCAACTGGCTCACGGGAAGCCAGGTCATGTATGCGTTGAAGGAGCTCAGGGCACCCACTTTGTAAGCCAACTCACCTTGTAACAGGGTGTCTGTCTTACAGCAGAGTTCTATTGTATTCTATCACTGTCTTCTGCCTCTCTGCACAGGAATGAATGTGTCCCCTGCTGTATGTATTCACCTCAGCGTTCACTCATCCCTATTTTCTTCAATACTGTGCTCAAGCAGATATTCATCCAATCCCCTTCTGGAGGAGTTAATTAACACAGTATCAACTGCTTTTTGTTAGGAATCAGTACCATGTGGTTATTGTGTAATGGGAACAAAATCCTCTTTATCGCAAGGGTTTTTAAAAAATTATAAATCTATGCGATCTGTCTCTGCTCACAGTATCAAAGTCAAATTGCTTGCCTACACATAGGACATTGAGTTCATAATCTAGGCTGAGCCTCCAGTGCAGCGGTGGAAGAGCTTTCGTCAGAGAGTCTGTCTTTCAGATATGTTGTTAAACTAAGGTACTGTTCATGCAGCTGCTAAAGATCCCATAGCACTATTCAAATCAACCAATACTCCTCCAGGTACAATTAGTAATTCGCTAGACTGTTTATGGATATTACTAAGTGAAAACTAGCTGTTGCACCTGTCTAGAAAAAACACTATCACTAGACGTTACAGAGCTTTATGAAGCACTTTATGACATTTGACATTACTGTATAATGGAATGATCATTATTATTATTATTTACATCTATTTCATAAATGTATCCCTTAAGAGTCCTGGATCGTGTGTCCCTCTCCTGACCCAATATACTTTCCAAAAGGAACAGGCTCAGTTTTTTGAGCTTTGCTTATAATTCGGAGCTCTGAAATTGGATTTCAAAATGAAAAGAGAGTTCACACACACACAGAGCGAAAAGGAGCTATTTCCATCTGTTTTCTATACCAACTATAAATGGCAAGCAAGTGAGATCTTCTTTGAGAATTTTGTCAGTTTTGGCAAAGTATGAGCTGAGCGCTATCCAAAGGAAGTGAAGTTGCATCTGGAAATACAGAAGGGGTGGTGAGAGTAGAAAGGAGGGGGGCAGAGAGAAACAAAGCTAAAAAATATCCACGATAATAACTCGCATTTCAAAATGATAGATAAAACGAGTGAGGCAGAGTGATAGAGACAGGGAGTACCAGAGGGGAGCTCAGTGACTGAAGACTGCTGATTGGATTCAAGGACTCAAAAACATCGACTAACATGAGAAAATAGTTTGCAAATAGCAAACTAAAAAAGCAGTGTTAAACACCTGACAGACATTAGTGGATAAGGAGTTGACAAGTTATTTCGGTAAGCTAGAGAAGCAGGTGAGAATCACAATACAATAATAATGGAAAATATCCAAGAGATAAAATGAATCGATTGAGCATAATGTTCAATTGTAAGGGAAAAGCACAAAGATCAAGCAACTTCACATCGTAACTCTATAAAGCAGGGCATTTAGGAAGATGCTATACTATATTTAGTAACTAAGCAACCCACTGGAATGGATTTGTACCATGGATTGGTTGAACACTTGAGCTTTCACAAATGTCCAGCAAAGCAGTTCATAGTTATTAACTCCTTTGAAAAAGTCGGATGCATCTCAGGCCAATTGTGCACAGCAGTGTCCCACAAATAGTCGTGGGTTGAATGACCAAATCTTTTTTTTCTTGAGGGATTATTATTAGGCGTGTGGAGTAAGGAAACTTGCCCAAGTTTTTGACCTGGCGGGAATCGAACTCGGGTCTCTTGCTTGTGAGGCAAGTGCTCTAACCACTGAGTCATAGGACTCCACACCAAATATACGAAATACACCAAATATAAGTGCTGAATTCTTTCCAGAATCGCTGTCCATTTTTCCCATACTCAAGTGTCTGCATGAAAAGCTATGTAGCACATGGATTCAGATACATAAACTCGGTTCCTATCAGACTGTGTGACCTTGGCCATAATTCTGCCGATTAAGGGATAAACGATTGTACTGGAAAATGTAAAATTAACGAGCTGTGCAAAAAGTGTGGCAATTAGTCTGCAATATTATTACTTTCAACACTAACAAAGTGTTACCATAATTAACTATATCTCTGCAATCTCTTTTTCCAAGAAAATTACGTGTTGTGTATCACGTGTCAGGGTGGGGTGAGGGTAAACAAGAAACATTGTGGATGGGTTCAGGTGCCTGTTTGCGATGGTTTATGAGCCAATACCAATCGAGTACAGAACCTTCACTGAAGTGAACAAAAAGCGTCATTTTCGAAGCTTGCCACGAATGTGCACATTGCAAATTATTTCATGACGGAATTATTTCTGGAGGCAGGTCACCGAATGGAAAAGTAAATGATGTTGCCTATTTTGTTATTCTGTTGGAGATCAAAAGCGCAGTAGAAACAAGCTTAAATGGTTTGATATTTAATTAAAAAGGTGCAACAATTACTACAGGAAACGACTCCATGCGCCAGTCCGTACATTAACACATTCCCCCTTTAATTATTCACACATTTAATTGATAAATAAGACGAGTTTGTAAAGACCACAATTTGATGCAGTGTTTGTTACGCTCTTTGTTTGTGCAAAATGTAATTAGACTTCTCACCAAAGGAAACTCTTTCACAACACAACTGAGCAAAACAGGCAACGAACGGCAAAGGGAACAAATGAAGGCAGCACTAACCACCGCAGGAGTGAATAGATTGTTACAATGCTGGTTTTGTTTAAGTGAGTTAGAATGTATGTTTGCATCTCCAGACAATTCACTCCCATCTTACGAAGAGGAAGGAATACTGTGCCACTCCCACACACTTCTCAAACTCTAGTAGGGTGCTTTAAGCGGGGGCTGGGGGGGGGGGGGGGGGGGGGGAATAGTGTGGGAGACTTGGGAAGATTTAAAAGAAGTAAACGTAATCTAATTTTAAACAGCAGAAATCTTAAGATGCTTTGTTTAATAGAACCATCGAAATTTAGAGCCATTTGGCTATTGTGTCTGTCTCGGTCTATTAAAGAACAACTCTTTCAGTGCCATGTACCTGTCTTTTCTTTATACACTGGTTTAATTTACTAACTTTTAGGTGTCCATCTAGTTCCGTATTGAAAGTTAACAATGCATGTCAGCATGGCTCAATGGGTAGCACTTTCACCTCTTGAGTTAGAAGGTTGTGGTTTCAAGCCCCATGTCGGGACATGAATTCACATAGTGAATGCTGACACCAAAATATACGGCTGGTTCCTCAGTTAGAACATGACAGAGAAGATTAAGAGAATGTGAAAGAAGCATTTTTTTTGCTGACCAAGCGATGACTGCACATTTGGTAATATTGCCAATGTCTACATGATTACATATGACTGATGAGCTTTTATTGAGTGAATTCCCCAATGTCAGTTTTAATGAATATAGTTCCTGCTCGCATAAAACACATTATAACACAGATAATTCAGCACACGGATTAATCGGACTGAGTGGACAAAACATCTGAAGTGTCTGCAGATGTACCACTGTGCAAGTGTTTGTCTTGAGAACTTGTGTTTTGCATTTAATCTATTTTTATTGCACATTGTAATTGGAAATAAAGTGCTTCAAAAGAGCCGGAAAGCCACAATCTGAGATCGTAACAGTCTCGAGAGCCGATGTACAGAGGTGAGGTGGTACCACACCAGCTAGCCGCGCAGAAGAAAACCAGGTACATTTGTTTTTCATTCGACAGAATTTACATCATGCTGTCTGAGTCAACTATGTCGTTTATTGATCCCTTTGGAGTCTGCAATGTGCAAAAAAGAGAACTGCACATTGTTTGCACTCAGGCAGAAGAAGATGGTCGGTTGAAGCACCACAAAATCATCGAATGTCATACCACGGAAATGGGTCAAACTACCCATCATCTTCCCCAGAACATTAATTTGCACTTACATAGTGTGTTTTACGTAGGAAGAACATTTCAAAGTGCTTCACAAACAATGACCTTCTCAGATGGGAGAAGGTCAGGAGGCGAAAGGAAGTGGTGGCTTAATCCTCAAGTTTAGTAAAACTTGAACCGCAACTCTACAACAACAACAATATTACATTTGTGGAGCGTCTTTCACGTCGGGAACTGGTGGCTCACCTTTTTCATTGCTTCAATCTGCTATCGATAAAGGGATGCCCGCAACTGTACCCAGTGTCCCAACTAGGTGTACCTAAGGCCGTGCTCATGTTCAATATTATCTCCTTACTTTTGTATTCTGTGCGTCTAGATACAAAAGCTACAGTTTATCACTTTTTATTTTTTATATATATAGTACCAGGCACACTGAAATGTCATCAGAAATCACTATCACACAATTGATAGATCTGATAAGAAATTTGGCAAGGTCAAAAGTGATATTTAGGTGATAGAAAATACATAATAATGGCCAAGCCTAAACTGCTCAGTTCACGGAATGGAAGCTGCTTGGAAATGTTGTTCAGAACTGAGGGATGAGGTAATATAATAATACCTGCATTTGATAGAGCATTTTATATATTGACATGTCTCATTGCACATTCAGAGCATTTACTCTAAAGTGTGTGTATTTGTGGACCAACAGAGCAGCCAATTTGCACACAGCGATGGAATGAATGACCCATTTTATCAGGGAGACTGCTGGTCAGAAAGTCGGGAGAAACTGATGAATACTCCTCAGTGCTCATTTATAGTTTATTCTGGAAGAATTTACCTCACAGTGCATGGGATTTGCTGTATGCAAAAAGGTTAAAACACCGAGTTGCTGAGCTAATCATAATGAGTAATCATAGCATTTGAGATAGCGCCTTATCATGTCATTGACACGTCTCAAAGCGCTTCACAGAAATATGCAGTAAAGTGAATTGACTGTGTATTTTGTGGGTGAAACTCAGTAGCCAGGTGCGCACAGCAGTATCCCCGAACAGTCATGTTTTCAGTGAGTTTTTTTGGGGGGAACAGATTATTTCAATCCACGACTGTTTGTGGGACGCTGCTGTGTGCAACTGGCTGCCACATTTCGCCCACAAATATACAGTCAGTTCACTTTACAGTATATTCTGTGAAGTGCTTTGAGACGTCGATAAGATGTGAAAAGCACTATATCAAATGCAAGGGCTATTATCATTATTATGTGACTCGTGGTCACAGATTTAAAATAGTTTCAAAACGAAGTGGGATTGAATTACTCTTTTCAAAATGCCGGCACAGACTCGAAGGGCTGAACGGCCTCCTTTTGCGCCATAAGATTCTATGATTATCCTCAGAAAAGGATCGCCAATCGACTACCAACTGGGTTCCTATTTACTGCCAGGTAAACAGAAGCGTGTGGAGCAAGAAAACTTACCTGATGTTTCACCCCGCCTGCTACAGGACTCTCCAAATTAAGCATGATAAGATGTAATCTCAAACAAAATGATAAGAGGATTTTTAAACAACCATAACACTGTCACAATAGGCATACTGCTGTTCTAATAGCAGGTGCAAGGCTTCTCCTGAGCACTCACGAGATTTTAGAGCAATGCCTCTGCACTTCAAGATCCTCCAATTAGAATAGCAAACTCTTAACACATGCACTCCGTTGTAATTTACAGCATCTGCTAAGTAACTAGCAGAGAAATGATTTAATTATATCACTTGGGCATTTGGAAGAGCAATGTAATTACAAATAATAACCAGAGAGATGCTAATAAATGTCATTTTACTCACGTGGAGGCAATGCATCCTGTTAATTAAAGGACCTCTACAAAGGAAATCAACTTGCCATCAAAACATTTGGATGGCTTCGATCTCAGATGTGCAAGGCAGTGTGTGTGGCTTTGGAAGGAGTGCAGAAAAAATATTTGAAAACACATGTTGTGGAACATACAAAAGTGGGTGAACTCCAGTTTAAGGTAATAGCGGGAGCATAACAGCAACCGCCACTCAAACGCACAATCATTTACTTTATATCCTGTTTAACTGCACAGGGCTGTAAAAGGTTGAGTACCTCGGGAGCATTCTCTTTCAGACTTCGTTAGGAGTTATGTTGGGTGGGCCATAATCACAAACCTCATCTGGTATTTTCAATATGGCTTATGCAAAAGGATTCTTTCAAACCTGACTCTATAAACCCGGACCATAAAATCAAATACTGCTATCTGCATACAATTTTGACTCGGGGACAGATTCCATCTCACTTGCCTAAGGTGTCACTATTCACCTCAAATTGAATTTCTATCACTGAGCGAGCTCCAATACAGAAAATTGTACAGATTCACTGGAAAGATGGTGAGATTCCATTTGCTTGACTGTTGCTGGTTGCAGCACCGTATAATTGAGTGGATGGGCGATAGTTATTTCGTTCCGTGCAGTTAATGGATGTAATAGTGAAACGAATGCAGGATTGAACCTTCTCAGAAACATGCATATTGATCATGGTTTTGATTGCTTCACAAGCTAAGCACAGTATCAGGATATCAGAAAGGAAAGTGTCAGTGGATGAGAACCGAGCACAGGAATGTGACGACGTGGATTCCCAGGACCACAATTCTCCACAGGCACTTTCTCAATATTGATAAGCTTTATCCTGTGACAGAAATCTCCCCACAGAGAGCAAGAGTGTTGAAATATAGATTTTGTAACACACAAAAATTGAAAATATTTAAGGTCTGAAATCACAGCAGCTCACAAGTACCAGAGGCAAGGTCCACCGTGCCTGCGGTCACCTCCCATCTCCCCCCCTGGGCTTGGCATCTCTCAAGAGCGCTCTGGGACGCTGCCCTGTGTGAGGGCACTGTATAAATGACAGTCATTGTTGATAATCACTGCCAGGTCAGAAACTCAGAGGAGTCAGTGAAATACAAAGTAAAACATTCAGCTTTCAGACCTGACCACTGCAGCACATACAAGTCTAATTTGTGAGGGTTGCAAATTGATTTGTTACCAGCAAATGCTACAGATATCTGGAAGCAGTGGAGAATAATTCAACGGAAATGTGCTCTGAAGCCTAATGCTGTGATCTGGAAATTGGAACGAAGATCAGCATCAAAGCGGAGTTCTGGTAGTTTGGTCTCTGCCTCAGCTTTCATTAAAAATCAATTTGACTCTTTGAGCTGCTGTTTTGTTCACATGGTCACATTCGCCCAAATCGTATAGAGTCAATTCGCTTTACAGTATATTCTGTGAAGCACTTTCGAGACGACTTGAAGACGTGATAACGCACCATATCGAACACAAGGATTATTATTTTTGCTATTATCATAGTATCAATATTATGGGTCCCTTTTCAGAAATGCCAGCCTGATGTACCCATCAACATTCTCCTCATTGTCAAATATGAATTTAACAATTCTGTCCTTTTTGAAATCACATTCTTGTTCTGTCGAGGCCAATATTGAATCACTTCTCTGTTTTGCATTTGATTTGATTTGGTTTGTTACACAGAATGAGAAAGCTGGCTTTGCTGCTGGTGATAACTACAGGATTGTACCAATAACACAGCCTGCTGAGCATTTCCAGCAAAAGTTTTTTTTAAAACAGAGTAAAGAGGGAAGCATTCATCAGCTTTGATTTTAAAAGTGATTGAAGGGAGAAGTTACTGTATAAAGAGAGCTGTTGGGAGGAAGATCTTTCCTCAAATGTCATCAAACTGGTAGGGAGGGCTACACCTTAACAGATAGGTTATGAGGACTATGGACAACCATTGCACAATTGGTTGCTGCGTTTCGTCCATACTATACACATTGAAAGCACTTTACAATATATTGGTGAAGAGCTCTGAGTGAACTGATTGACACGATAAGGCTCTGTATCAAATGCAAGGATTATTATTATAATTATCGTTTAATGTTCTAGTTTTTCAAACATTATTTCCCTCCACTTAAGGGCTGAGCTTGGAAAGGAGAGGATTTTCTTTAAAATTGCTCGTAAAATAGGCATTATCTTTGGAAGGATTTGCCTTTTTCAAACCATTGATATTCAGGGATAGATGGACTGAGCATCCCACAAATCCCCCTCCACTCCAAAAATGCTGCTTATAAGTAGAATGAAATGGAGATGATGAAATTGGGATTCTGCTTTTTTTTTCATATAACAAATCCTTTGGATAAAACAGTTAGGAATCCAATTACGTTCAGTCAATAAGAGACCATACTTTGTTTCTGCCACTAGTCCATCTTACTGTGTGCTGAGTAAAATGTGCAATGGTCCATTACGGAACAAATATCTAAAAAAACACAAGAACAAAAGCTGCAAAACCTACACAGGCACAGGGGAATGTGTATTGATCGACTTAAGATTCCCTTTTAGGAGAAAATAATAATAATATTAGAATAAAATAAACCAGCAAAAAGACGGATGAGGCATCCAGATTTGTGATAATCTAAATTTGGATAAGCATTTTCCCCTTTTTTTGCACCCCAAAAAGGTTTTGGAAAGAAATAACTAGAAACAAATAATGCAAACCAATTTCTCCTCGTTTTGTTCTATTGTTACAAATCTAACCTTAATCCACTATATGTAACTACTATACCAATTAAATTTTACACCTAATTCTACATGAAGTAATGAAAAATCTATAAGCTTTGCCTCTAATCCAAATCCACTTTTTTCTCACAGCTTCATTCCATCCATCAACATGAAAGGCCACAGACTTCACATGGGGAAAGTAAGTGAGTCTCCGACCTAAGATAAACTACTTGAAGCCCCAAATTCCACTCGTTTTTACTCTTGAGACCAAAGGCTAAAGACTAAAGACATTTAGATTGCAAGGAATTTTTGGAAATTTCTTAAATTCAGAAGCTAATTTTCCATGGAAAGCTAAATCCCAAATCAAGCCTGAATTCACAAATGTTCACAAATTCTACATGTTCTTAAATTGCCAGACATTTGTTAGTTAGTATATGCCTGACACATTGAGTTTCTTTGTTCTACTCAAACAATGGATACCTTGTACTGCTTTACATGCAGGATAATAATTGTCTGGTGTACTTTATAAACAGAAACATTCGAAGACTTTAGAACGTGTCAGAAACTAAGAATGTGAGGCTGAACAAACTCATCATATTATCTGCACTATTCTTTATATTAATAATATAATAATCTTTGAATTTGATACAGCGTCTGTCACGTCAGGATGATGTCTCAAAGCAATTTACAGGATTAATTGTGTATTATGTAGCTGAAGCACGGCAGCAAATCTGCACAGAGCCCACAAACTGCCCTGAAGTGTTGCGTCCTTGAACTTCGGAAGACGTTCCCTTCTCTCTTTGTGCCGTAGAAGATTTAACAATTGCCTGTGAACAGGCAGACGGTATCTTGGTTCAATGTTGATTCCCTCAGCATTGGTTCCCTCAGCATTGCATTGGGGTCTGATTTTAGAGTCACAACATGTGGCTTGACCCCACAACCTTCTGACTCGGATGCAGGAGTTGTGAGAATGTGACCAGCTCAGAAAGGTTATGACACCTATGGCATAATAGAAGTTCAGGAACCATAGGATATCAATGAAGGCACTTGACATGGTTTGCTGTGTTGTGACTTCAACAATGAAAGCATGGGACATTTGTCACTTCTTATTTGAAATAATTTAGCAGAAACTCTTAACATTTGAGTGAATAAGTCAAGTCATGATCTAGTGTGACAAACTAAATTCAGTTCTTCATGCATTTGCTTCAGGTTTTAACGCTCAACCTACACCGGGCAAATTGAAATGCTTAGTGGTCCATTTCGAAGCAGATAATCAAAAAAAAAGGTATCTGGCATTAAGAACAAGATTAAATAATTATTTTAAAAATAACAGTGAAATGTAGTGAAGTAGCTTTCTGTTAGCACTAGCAGTCATCCACGTATTGTGGAAAGTTTGGTTTGAGTACGCTTTGCTTCTCAATCTCCAGTTTTAACTCCTCTATTATTGCTAGCTGTGATCAACTAACTCGGGAATCAAGCCTGGGTCCTTCCTCATTTGTGTGGCTTAATTTCACTCTGTGCAACATTGCCCACCTCTCCCTATATTCTCCTTGGGCACCCAATTGCCTTATCCAGGCCCTCATCATGTCCATTAATTCTAACACTGTCCTCGCCAAACTATCCATCTTCTCTCTATACAAGCAACCGACCATCAGAAATGCTGTAGCCCATACCTTCTCCAGCACCACGCTCTGTGAGCCTATTACTCCCATTCACATTTGGCTCCTTATCCCCCAGTGAATTCAGACACATCTGCTGAAACACTACCAGTTATTTCAAAAACAAATCAGATCAATTTCTACTAGAAAATAAATAATATCTTGGATATTATATATATACTGTATATATATATAAAAATAAAACTATAAAATATATAGTTTGGGACACAACACATCAAGCGACTGCCAGGATAGTGGAAAGCGAACTGGATGCACTTTGGTCTTCTTTCGCTTTGCAAATTCTTATGTTCTCCTGGAGGCTTTCTACCTTGACCGCTGACTCCACTGAGTTAATACTGACCTGCTTGATGTCCTACACCTGATCCATCTCACCATCGATGGGCGTGATGTTAGCCACTTTGCCCCCTCTCTCTGGAACTTGCTTCCTCTCACTCCTTCTCTTACCGCTTTTGAAGCCTGCCTAGATGTTTGGCTGCATCTTTTTTGCTTTCTCTCTGTCCCCAGTTGCCCAGCCAGCTGCGTAAAGCGCTATGAGACGTTCTCTTGACATGAAAGATGTGGTATAATATAAATGTAAATTGTTACTACCCCTTCTTTGTTCAACTCTAAATATTACCCATGGGCTGTGCACCTATACATTTACAACCTAACTGCTTGATTTACGTTACAATTCACTTATAAACTACTGAATGCAAAGATAACCCACACACTGCAGCCACAACTGCTCAGCCTACACACGACTGATGAGCAGTCAAAGATTTTGCAATTTTAGTTGCTTTTAGCAGGTTTCGAGGGGTGATTCATAACCGGTGACATTTAAAAAAAATCTTTTTCGGTTTCCATACCAAAATGAATAATTAGTCCATTAAAAAGCTATAAGAGGACAAGAAAAAAAGGTTTCCCCACAAATTGTGTTTACTTAGAAATGCAAAGTGAACAAGATTTTTTCTGTGGAAAGAGAGAACGGATTTGAATAAATGCTATGTCCACACTTTGAATGAAAACTGGGAGTATTGGGATGGTTCAGGGGAATATAGTTCAAATATAATTCTGTTGACATCCTGTCCAAATAACAATACAATCGCTCTCAGATATACCGCCAAATCATATCCTTTTCTTGCATTGACTTTAACCTGTAACATTCTGGCTCAAAGGTGAAATTGCATTTTTCTTCACATTGCTTTCTGGTTAAAGATATTGTATAAACGACACAATGATGATATGGCCTCTAAGAATACTTTTGCCAGCTTTGATCCCTGGTTCTGTTACCAGATTTCTGCTTGGCCAGTGTTAGTGGCTATAATTAGCCTGAGTGCCCTTGGGCAAGGGAGTGGAATAAACCAGCCAGCCTCCCAAACCTGCGTGTTCTCAGATGCCTCCTGCTGAAAGTGCATAAGTCAATGACAGACGAGGATGGAATTGGGCTCCGCTGTGATCCTCCCCACCCTCAGTCAGACTCCGCTACCATCAAGTGCTCTGAGAATCTCCCCGGTGTGAAGGGGGATATATAAATGCTTACTGTTGTTGTTGTTATCCTCAAATATTCTGCTGAAATTTACTGCTGGTCACTCTGACATAACCAGAAACGAGAAATAATAACAATAATAATAATAGTTGAAAGTTTCAGGTCCACGACCCTTCGTCAGAACTAGTCTGTGGGGTCTGAATGGTCGTGGACCCGAAATGTTGACTCACTTTCCTTTCTCCATAGATGCTGCCTGCCCTGCTGAGTGTTCCCAGCGACTTCTGTTTTTGTTTCAGACTTCCAGCATCTGCAGTATTTTGCATTTTTAAAATATAACACTAGTTGCATTTGGTATTGCAGCCTTCATGTCAGGATGTGTCAAAGCACATGAAATAAATGACTGATTGAATTTGGGGAATCATTAGCCAGGACTTCAGGAGAAACTTGCTTCTCTTTCAAACAGTGCCGTGGGATCTTTCATGTCCAACTGGTTAAATAATTGAGTCCCCATCTGAAGGAAGGCACCACCACATCGCAGTGCATTCCAGTACTGCAAATGGAGTGTGTAGACCAGACTATGCAAGTTCAGAGTCCTGAGGTGGGGCTTGAACCCACAATCTACTGACACGGAGGGAATTTGAGAGAATCTGAGAGAAGCTGATACCTGTGGAAAGGACATCTACATCCCAGAGATAGGCAGCAATATGAGGTGGTGAGGGATGGCTTTTAAGAGGAAGTGAATCTCACATTTTTCAGATTACAAAGGATTTACGAATGAGAGAACACAGACATGTAATAAAAATGCAGCGCCTCAACACGCCATGATGTCTGAAAGTGCAATGAGTTGCTGAGGGTACTGACAAGACTCCGGTTAATCTACAGCAAAATCCCACAAAACAGCAACGAGATGAATGACCAAATCCAATCTCACCATAAGAAACAGCAATGCACTTCGGTCATGGGCAAGTGCTGATGCTTTTCACTTCACTAAAGTAGATAAATCAAGTTAATCGTTCTGGGTACAATTTTCCAGAAGCAACCTGAGATTTTGCAGTCTGTCATTCTGCATTTAGAAATAGGAGAGACAACGTGTATATCAACTGAACACATAAATTGTTAAGAAGGCTGTTTTTTTTGTTACAAAAGAATGAATACTTGGTTCGGAGTAAAAAGCATGAGTCACTCAGGAAAGGAAATCAGCTCAGATCAGACATTAAGGATTTGAGAAGAGAAGTACGAGCTTGGGAATGATTACAAAGTTGTGATTTACTCAAAGGGCTCACAGATGGCATTGCAAATTGTGAGTTGAATCTCAAGAAGTTTCCAAGCAGCATCTGTATCCAAAAATTAGCTCATAGCTTGAAACATCTCCTGCTATTGGTTATTACTCACAGCAGATAGTGAAGAGTGGGCCTTTAATCAGTTTTTTGCTCAGTTCTTGTAATGGCAGTGGCTGGTGAGGGTGCTCCATGTTCTTCAGGCATGACCACGTAAACAGGAGAAAGGTTTATCATCACTGCAGATTTATCGAGGGGAAAAATATTGCAGTTGATTACCAGATAAATCCATCTATTATGGGCCGGGTGAGAAGTGAGTAGGTGAGGAACGGAAAAATAGCCCAGAAAAGAAAAGCAAAATCAATGTTCAATTTCTCTGTAATATTTAACGTACTGAGGAACGTCAACTCCAGGTATAACTTTTCAATCCCCAAAACTAATTTCTGAGTCACTTGATCTTTGTGCAAGCACCAGCTACATTGTGTTTGTTCCCTGTCTGCATCGTACAATGGTAGCCCCCACAGTGGAACTCTTGGAAGTAATTACAATTTGCCATCTTTAACACGCGACATATTGACAATTCTTTCTGCCGTCTGCGAGTTTACATTCTGAGAGGAATAAAACGAAAGAAGCACAACTGCAATAACACAACATAATATAGTTCATTTCCCAGTAATACTCATCCCTGAAGGACAGCAATCATCCAGCATTGTCATGGCTAATGGAAAATTCTGCGATCAATCCATGGGGAATGAAATTAAAATTTTGACGAGTTGGCATCTCTACATTTCTTTCACAGATTGTCTCTGAGTTTTCTTTTAAATGGGCTTGTAAATAGTTTGGCGGGCGCATTAAAAGCAATTCCTCAATTGGTCAGTTGAACCCTGATCATTGTCTGTCTTATTTATAATTTGACTCGTTGACCGTTGGTCAGCTCACAACACCAGAGGCTAAAGTAAAATTCAACTCGAGTCTTGATAAAAGTGTGCGGCTCTGCATCATTTACCATCCCCTCAACAACTCTTCCCGCATTCTCGTTTGGTGGGTGACACATACATATCAACCGAACTCTTAGATAAAGCATCCCATCTCATGGCCCAGAAAGTTAATAGGATTGCCTGGGAGCATTTGACCTTGGAAAACAACATTTTATAAGACAAGGTGGAAGTGATCTGCCGCTACCTGATATTGTTGTGTGTCATCGAGCTACTGGTAGTACAAAGCAACAGTAACAGCAGAGTGAGCGGGATCTTAAGTAGAAACTGAGAAAGAGCCAAGCTGCCAATCAAAACGGGGGTAAAATACTGACCCTTTGCCTTGACTATTGAAAGGTAACAGATCCTATATATACAGCTGTAGTGAATGAATGATTTTAACAAAATATATGAATACAAAGTAGTGAAGCCACTGAACAGTTCCAAGTGAAGCACTATATCTTTGTCAAAGACACCCATTCTGAATACCAACCTGCCAAAATTGAGGCAACAAAACTAAGTGACTCAGATTATATCAGACCTCTGCTGTTCCCATAGAGTAGATTATGTTATACTCCCCTCACAAACAAGAGGACCTGGGTACAATCTCCGTACGGGGTGAAGTTTTCTTACAGCACAAGCATCTGTTCACCTAACAGTGAGTACGAACCCGATTGTTAGACGATTGGCGAATCATTTTCTGGGTGTAAAAATCCCTCAGAAAAAATTGGTCACTCACTCCTGTTTGTGGGACACTGGTGCGTGCAATTCGCTGCCGCATTTCGCCCACAAATTACAGTCAATCTACTTCGCCGTAGTATTCTGTACAGTGCTTTGAGATGTCTCAACAACGTGATAAAGCACTATATCAAATGGAAGGATGATTATTATTATGAATGTTTCATTTGAGAAACCCCATCAATTGAACAGTCCCAGGACTGAGCTTAGAGTGTCAAGCTAGATCATGAGCTCAAATCCTTCAAGTCATCCAAGACGACAAGGAGGAGGGTGGGAGAGAACAAGCTGCTCAACCTCCTAAAGATCACTACACGATACATCAATGTTTCTGTTTGACACTTCCAACGTGCCTCTGAGACACCATCAACATTTTCTACACAGCATTTTGTCACAGAAACACGGTTTGGCATTTGTTTAACAGGCGCCTGAGAAATAAATGCTGTTTAAGTATATTTTGGGGTTGAAAACAAAACAAGGGTGGCCCTGAAGCTACAATTCTCCAGGCCAGGACAATCCAAGTTGTGAGATTTGAAGTGTTGCAGCTCAGTCTTGACTGACAGTTCCATTCAGGCTTTTCCTTGGGGACAGTCTCAATCAGGCTGGGTGGTTGGGAATATAACCATGCATCCTGACAGTGTGACCCTCAAGTTATGTGACCAGTTTCCGCAGAAGCCTTTCTGAGGACCCACAAAGACGAAAAATAGCATGCGAAAGTTAAAGAAGTTCCATAATCTGACTTTAATAAGGTAATTGATTTAAAGACGTGTAAAGCGCTATATCAAATGCAAGGATTATTATTATTAAAAAGTCTGATATTTTTGATTCTCTTATAATAAAGGTTAACTCTTAACATGTTAGTCATAATCATAGGACGTCTTGTGCTGTCAGCTCCTGTTATTCCGCAGGCTCTGGGTGAATGAAGGAGCAGTGCTAGGCGCAATACATTTTCCATACCCCTATTAGCTCATGCGTTTTCAATGGGATATATAAGTCATAATTAAAATGACTAAAACTCAATTGATTTGAAGTCCAAATTCTGCCTGAACTATCTCATTTTTAAATGCAAAGCAATTCTGTAAAGTACAATTATTTGAAAAGTCGATTTTATTGAACTGATCTCTAACATTTACAAGGATCACTACTGCTTTCAAAACTCTGAAATATTGAACCTGATTTGGAATAACACAGTAGAAGCTTTTTTAAAAAAAAACATCAGGTTTCATGCAGATTCTGAACAATCAGATCCCAATGGGGGGAAATATCGGCTGCTCTCATTTATTCAGTTAAAAATAATAATCCTAGCATTTGATATAGGGATTTATCACGTCTTTGTGACATCTCAAGGTGCTTCACAGAATATATCGTAAATATAAATTGAATACATACTTTGTGGGTGAAACAAGGTAGTCAATTGTGGAGTAGTCAGTATCCCAAGGAAAAGCTATCTGCCAATTGACTAACAGCCGGGTTTGTACTTAATGCTAGGCAAACAGAGGCAGGTGGAGTAAGGAAACTTACTTAAGGTTTCTTTCTCCCTGCCCGGGAATCGAACCCAGTACTCTAACCATTATGCTTCATGATCTCGCAAAGAGGCCTTAGTTAGGACAATTAAGGTACCAATCTTCTTTGACAGAATATGTTCCTTTCCATCTTCGTGGCAGACCATCAAATGTTCGACACATTGTAAAAAAAAAAGAAAATGCTTTATAAATCTTTGGTCTATCACAACCATCCCAAGTTATGGATAAAAAATTCAGTCACTGCAAAGTAAACAGGAGTTTTGAGTATAAAATAGAAACATCTTAAATCCAGCATCTCCTACTGCGTCTCAGAGCACTACTTCTACCTCTGGATCAATCACCCCTCAACTTGAATAATTAAACATATCCTCGAATATCAGAAATGAATCCAATGATCTGAAAGGGACAGAACCAGAACTTTCAAATGATTTTCTTTCTCATTGCAAAGAAGAATCTGACAAAGTGACTCATCTGGGATCAGAAAGATAATCCCTGATATAACTGGGGACTACAACAAAGAAAAGATTATTTATTGACCTTAGTTTTTTTTTAGCAGGAAGCACATAATAACTTGCTCTGCTACAGACATGATCAAAACAGGTACTGAAGCAGCTTTGGTAACCGAGTCACTTCTTATTGAAAGAAACAATAAATTTGCACCTCACTGAATACCAATGGGCAACATCACCTCACAGGTATCATTTTCTATTTTATGTGGTCACTCAATCCATGACTATTTGTGGGACACTGCTGTGCGGAATTGGCTGCCACTTTTCGCCCACAAAATATACAAGTCAATTCACTTTATAGTACAGTATATACAACTGGTACAATAATTCATTATTATTATTGGTTTTTGAAGGAATTATTACTCCCCAGAAAAGCGATCCGCTAATCGACTAACAACCGGTTTCCTACTTCCTGCTAGGTAAACAGAGGCGTGTGGATAAGGAAACTTGCCTAAGGTTTCGCCCCAGTTTGACCTGGGTTTGATTTCGGAATCAAACCCAGGTCACTCACTTGTGAGGCGAGTGCTCTAACCACCGAGTTACAGTATGGTATCCACACACTTGCACTTTCAAAGCAGGGGGAAGGGAGTAGGTGTCATTGGATCAGGAACAGGAAATAATTATAACAAGAATTGCTAGATGGGCAAATTAGCAGCTGACCTTTACTTAGCCAGTTCATCGTCATTCATTTGACAGTGCAGAGTGGCAACGGTTATTTATTTCAACAGAGCTCCATTTTTTTTTAAGACTGGTTATCTTCAGCATTCATTTTTTTTGTCAGTCTGCAGAATGAAAATGCTGCCACAAATTGTCCGTCAGGTCAGCGGGTGTTCAGGGATTTCGCCGGATTGAAATCATTGGCTTCAAACGTCATTAACTTTGATTCATTAACAGACCAGTTATTGCAAATGTTTCAATAATTTTCATTATTAAATCCTGCTACGTAGAAGCAATCCAGCAGAGCATTGCAATATGTAATGGATATCTCACAAGATTGCTACCGAGTTCTTCCTACTGAGCAAGTTAATTATTATTGGATGTCACTGTGCTTTGCGGGATGCAGTCTGTTTATTCCGGTGTTTATACTGTATTAGTTTAATGTGCTGTAAACATCATTAGTGTAATATAAAAATTCAGATTGAAAATAGCTTTTTGAAGCATAAATTCTAGATGTTCAGAAAATAAAATATAACACAATCTCTTTATAGAGATGTAGTTTGGAGGCTTAATTATTTCACTTCAGTAAAGGCAACCTAAAGCCATATTCATCTTAAAGACCATTAAAACAGTTTTGTATTATGTGCTGGTGTGTGTAGAAAACATACTTGGCAGTCATTTGATTTAATTTGAGCATTGGTTTGTAAAAACTACAGCAAATTTGAAGCCCAAACAGAGACGGGGGAAAATGATACTCATGACCCTACAGTTGTGTGTGTGTGTGTGTGGGGGGGGGGGGGGGGGGGGGAGGTTCTAACACCGATCTACAAGAAACACATATTGGATCTACTCATTAAAAATGATCTGAAAGAGTTTATTTCAGTGATAACTCAGTAACAGGCAATTCTGGGTTGACCCGTCCTCTTATAAAGGACAGTAATGAGGCTTTCCTGTGCCAGCCTCCCTTTGTGCCTGTTAATCGTTCGGTTTCTGTTCCCTGTATCGTGAATAAAATTTAGAGGCGTGTCAATTAACAGGGAGAAAAGGAAAGTACAGACATCGAGGCTTTTCCAACAAAATGTCCTTTTTCTTTCCCTCCAATTTTTTCTTCTCAGCGTGGTCTATAAAAAGTGATTGCAAAAAACTTACCCTTTTTTGATACTGTCTTATTTGAGAAATTCCACTGTAAACACGTTATCAAAAGACATGACTGATTTTAGCAAACTCATTTTGCAGTGAATTCAGTGTCCTCTTCCTGTGACCACTCACATGTGCTTCTCAGCATGACTCAGTGGACCACTGAAAGAAACAAGAAGCCAATCTAAGGGTAAGGACAAATACTGTGAGGAGTAAATCCACTCAATGAAAGCAATCGAGAGTGAGATCCAGGATAAAGAGGACATAAGGATATAGACAGCATAGTGTTATATCCTTGATAGTATACTCTGTGAATCGCTTTGAGCCGCCTCAAAGGCGTGATAAGCTGCGATATGAAATGCAAGGATTTTTATTACCATTATGAATCCAAGTGCCTCCAATCATCCAGCTCTACCAAAGGTAGCAAATCTCATCTGTCTCTGCCAATAACACCAGAGGTCGCCAAGGTTTATCCCCTGTATAAACTGTGATTTGTAGAACAAGTCAGTCTCCATATGCGTTCAGGATAAGTCAGCCTCTCTTAGTCTGCCATCCTGCACTCCAGTACTAGTGAGGAAATCCTCACAACTGTACTCATAATCACGCCTCAAGAAACTGTCAACACCTGACAGTACTTCAGAGAAAATGAATGTTCAGTTAAATGTTGCTGAATGTTCAGCATCTGTGTCCTAGCTAGCTAGCTCGCTAGCTAGCTAACTAACTAACTAACTGCATAGTATAGCGCATATGGGAAGAGTGTAATTTGTTCTTTAGCTTCCTGTTAATATCTCTGACAGGGTTTATATCTGAAGTAGTGGTAGATTCTGTGTTGAGAGATTGTCACCATGGTAATGACAAGGTGAAAATTAGTTGTCAACAGCCTTGATCAGTTCTGAAGTGATTCTAAAGGACCTTTCCTTACCATCTTTACCAACTGTGACTGCTGTTGAGGACTCAAATTTGCGCTTGTTAGCTACCTAATGATCAACTAATGACTAATCTGGTGGGGGGAGGTAAGCTGCAACACTTTGAGCCTGATTTGGTTCCAAAGTAACGCACACAGCATCAGAATACCGAGGTTGATGTTGATCCTTTTACCGAGGTTTCGGTAGACTGGCACTTGAGCCAGGATGTCTGCAACATTCCAAAGTACTGTTTACAGTAAAGCATCCAGCCAGCCTAGCTTGTTAGCAGACTTGATCCCCAGGCATGGAGGAATGAGCTTTGAGCAAGTTAGGGATCTTCAGTCTTGAAGAGAGATATCTCATAGGGGATCATATATATGATTTTAAATGGGATGAACAAAAAAATCAGAAAAATACTTTTGGATGTTCCAAGATAGTCAACCAAGAAGTCACAGGTTCCTGGTGTCGAGACAGACACCAGGAAGTATTTCTTTAGCCAGAGAGTAAATAACAACTTGAAAAGGTTTCCAGGAAGGCTTGCTGGGGCAAAGATACTGGATTCATTCAAAAAATACCCAACGTTGTCATGGGAGGATGGTAGGGTGGGTTTTCTGGAAGGAAGAGATCAAATAAACCAAGGTCTTTTCTCATTTGAACCTTTCTTGTGATCGTGCAATTATATTGATAAGTGAAGACAAAGAATTTTATTGAGTTTTTTTTAGCTTAACTGATCCGACTTTTAATGAAACGTTTTCCTCCAGCTTTCCAGCATTCTTAATCCTCTCGCTGAAACCTATTTATTTTGTACGACAGTGTGACAGTTTGACTGCCCCATAGAATGATAACTCACAACTCTTGAGAGATAAAAATAATGAACGCAATAAACAAAAGCACCGAGAAGTGTCAGCACCCTTGTGGATTCAAACAGAATCGTTCCTATTATTCTTCGGAAAAGACTCGACTTCTGCATGGGTCCTTGCCGCCAGACACCACACTGATGCAGCTTAGTTATGTGGTGAAACGCGTCATTGATTCTTTCAGTTGTCTCATAAGACATCATATCAATATCACACATGGTAGCAATGGGCAGGCATTTTTTGCAGCGTAAGCACAAAGAGCTGTTTGACTATGTTCTGCCCACAGCTCAGTCATAACAGCAAGGTCACCGAGGGCCCCACTACAGGCTGGCACTTTACCAGCTTGTTACTTTTATGCTCCTCTCTCTTAATTAATTTGTCTTTTAAAAGGGTAGAAAAGGAAAAAAAAGTGCCAATGATATTCAGATGCGATTGTACTGTCATATTCTGTATTTTAATCCCACTGCAAACTCACAATCATCCAATCTACTACAGCATCTAATTTGTTTTGTTCTGGCTTCACTTATAATGTTTCAATTAAAATGCAGCTGTTCAGTCATTTCATCAGCCACTATTGCAGATCACTTCAGGCATGACTTCTAAAGGACTGCATAGATACTAATTATATGCACCTAGTTATATCCAGCTCACCTCTCTGACACTGCTCGCTTTCTCGACCATGATTGCATAAATTGAAGGTGTGCAGAGTATTTTAGTGCATGTTGTCTAACAAACCTGATACCGTTTTTGTTTATGAGGTAACGCTGAGGATGGATGAAGGTAGTGCAGTTGATGCAGTTTATATGTCAAAAGGCATTTGACAAAGTGCTACATAAGAGACTTGTAAGGAAAATAGAAGCCCACAGTATTAACGGGACAGTGACAGCATGGATCCCAAACTGGCTGGGAGACAGAAAGCAGAGAGTTGTGATGAACGGTTGTTTTTCTGTCTGGAGGGAAGTGTACAGTGGTATCTCCCAGGGATCGGTATTGGGACCACTACTCTTTTTAATATACGTATATAAATGATCTGAACTTGGGTATAGGGAGTACAATTTCCAAGTTTGCAGATGATACAAAGTTAGGAAAATGAGTAAATAGTGAGGAGGATAGTAGCAGACTGCAAGAGGGCACAGACAGAATGGTAAAATGGACAAATACATGGCAGATGAAGTATGATGTGGAGACATGCGAGGTGATACATTTTGGGAGGAAGAATGAGGAAAGGTAATATAGGCTACATAGTACAATCTTAAGGGGTGTGAAGAAACAGAGAGACCTGGGGTTCATGTAAGTAAATCTTTGAAGGTGGCAAGACAGGTAGATAAGACTGTCAAAAAAAAGCGTATGGGATACTAGGCTTTATATATAGGGGCATAGAGTTCAAAAGTCAGGAAGTTATGCTTAACCTGTATAAAACACTGCTTAGGCCTGTACTGTGTTCAGTTCTGGGCACCACACTTTAGGAAGGATGTTAAGGCATTGGAAAGGGTGCAAAGAAGATTTACCAGGATGGTACCAGGAATGAGGAACTTCGGTTGGAGTTGGAGGGGCTGGAAGTATTCTCATTGGATCAGAGAAGGTTACGCGATGAGACCTAATCGATGTTTTTTAAATCATGAGGGGATTTGATAGGGTAAACAGTGAAAAACTGTTTCCACTGGGTCGGTGTGTTAGTGACTCAAAGTCACAGATTTAAAATAGTTTCTAAAAGAAGCAGAGTGAATGTAAGGAGAAATTTTCACGTAGTTTCAAGTTATTATAATCTGGAATGCATTGCCTGAAAGTGTGTTGGAGGCCGATTCGATAACAACTTTTAAAAGAGGGGTGGATGGTTATTTGGGGAGGATGGGTTTGCGGCGTTATGGGGCGAGAGCCAGGGTGTGCGATTGACTTTGAATAGCTCTAAAAATCTATGTCGAACAACATAACATTATAATCTGTGCAATTCTATGTGGAGCCTGCAGCTCAGTGGTTGGGGCACTCACATTGCAAACTGGAGATCTAGGTTGGTTCAATTCTCGCCAGGGCGAAAACGTGGGCAAGTTTATTTACTCCACTTGCCTGATAATAATCATGCAATATAAAAGAAGCATTAGAAACACTTTCCCAAGGTGAGTCCAGTAGAATTAGTGTAGATTTCCTGCCTGTTCACTGAAATGGATCAAATTACCTTATTCTGTGCTGGGCATTTTTAGGGTTAAAATTTCTAATGGTAGCCGAGATATCAGACCTTCCAATTGTCCTCCTGGAATTCGCTGATCAACATTGTTGCAGACAGCACTTTCAAAGTCATGTTGCCAGAAATAAAAGCTATGAAGTAAATTTGAATTAGCATTGAAAGAGAACATCCAGAGATTGACAGGAAAGCAATGGAAATATAGATTTTGTTCCCCCTGCAACAACCTATATACGTGAACAAGATTTCTGTAGCTGATCCGGATTACAGCTAAACAGGGACATTATCTTGAAACAACAAATTTGGTTCATATTCAGTCAAAGAATAATGGAGGTGAAATCCAAAGTCATCACACAGTGCCTCTCATAGAATTAAAATACAACACAGCATTTACAAGGCACACAAGTAGAAAGAAATGTTGTTTTAACTAATACTATCAAGTCTATCTCGGTAATCACTACTCTGGTTTAACATCTCAACGGAAGGACAGCACCTCCGACAATGCAGCACACATTGGCCTGTCAGCTTAGACTATATGGGAATCTTCCGACTTGAGTGCTGCCAACTAGGCCAGGCTGGTGTAATATTTTCTGAAGTGAGGAAATCAGGGAACATCCCTCCAGGGAGAAAGTGCGCATCCCTCCCAAACACAAGGACATTTCCATTTTGGTGCTGTTGTCTGGTGGTATACACTTATGTGGAAGTCAAGTCTGCTTTGGATACTCTTAAGCATGAGAATGGATTGCCTCCTGTGTCAAATACCCGACTGAAAAAAACACCTTTACATCGTTCTTTTCAACAAATGTGCAAAACAACCGTGGCATAAAAGGCTAATGGGAAAAAAAAATCTGTGGCCCATTACGTACAGTACCTGTTATTAATCCACGATTATAATAGGAAATCCTCTTCCGTGGCCAACATTGCCGAAGGCATGGCATGCAACACTGAACAGATTTGTTTTTATCACCGATTGGAATGCAGTACAAACATTTATAAATTGTTTACGTTCGCAATGGAAAGAAGGTGAATGCTGCTTTCCTTTTACAACAAATAGCTCGCAGATTAAATTAATTGTGTGCAGTCAGAAAACGGCAGGATTGGGAGAGAGCTAATATGAATCAGGAACTTTACCTCACAAGCCAAATTACAAATAACCCAAATAACACAATGCATTAAATGTTTGAATTTCCACAGCAACGTTTTATGCTGACATTCTGTATCAGCTTTGATATAGTGCCTTTCAAATCTTGGCGACATCTCAAAGTGCTTCACTGGATTTACACTAAAGTGTCGTGACAGAGTATCTTTGTAGGCGATCAGTCCGTCGGCTGCGTTACGTTTCGGCCCAAAAAAATCAAGCGATTTGGATCTGCAACTCTTTCATGGAACCATTGGTGCAATAAGGATTACGGCAGAATGAGAAGCAGTGTCCATCCTGTCCGGTTTCAGGAGGTTCAAGATATGTTGAGGGCAAAAGGCAGTAACTGGCAAGGACCTGAGCTGAGCAGAATGCCATCACTGCATTGAAACGTGAGCTGGTAACCAGAGCTGGGACCTCGTATGGAAGTTGACCCTTCCTTTACTTTGCAACACGCCTTGGCCCTGCCAACAGATGGCAGCGATGCTGCAAGGTAATTCCGCAGCAGAGCAGTCGAGAAGAACTCTTGAAGAAAGACAAGAGCCAGATGGCTCCATAAATGCGGATGTCAATTAAAAAAATGACTTATAAAGACTCTGAATATAATTTATACCCTCAGCAGGCAGTGGGATGTGAAGAATTCTGGCCAGGCATTCCTCTGATAATTGCCTCACATAGCCATTCTGTCACTGTTGACTCAGAGCAGTAGTTCCCAGACTTTTTTGCGCTGTGTACCCTCCTTACGGCGTTAATGTTCCATCCGTGCTACAGTCCTTCTGGAACATGCCATGGTACGATTCAGTCTTTACCGGTTAGGCCACCATGAAAGACCCCTCCGAGTACTTTTTGTCAACCAATTGATAGGGGGAAATTAGAATTCACTGTATCTCACCTCATAATTCCTGCGCTGTAGTTTCCTTCTGTGGTTACAAACAGCAAACAAGACCACTGCAACCGTCAGCTGGAACATTAGCACAGGGGTAAGCGGTCAGGTCGAAGGTTTTACCTGGACCTGTTCTTTTGTGGTAAAATTAGATCAATGGCTCTAAATACCTGTGTTCCCTATCTGTAGAGTTGATGAGCTCCTATGTAGAGGCCAATAGTTATACGTTTCAGTAACCTGTTTTGATATGGAGTCGCTCCAACGACAGACATGCTCCAGGGAGAATCTCATGTGCCGCACCAGCTTTCAGTGAGATTTACAGTGTTCAAGTTTATTAAAATACATCACAACCTATTATTTTGGGGGCATGTCCCTGCTGTGTTATACAGTAAACACAGCAGGGATAGATTATTTACGTGTAAATATCTATCCCCACAGCAACATTTTCTTGAGAAGGGCTGTTTACTTTTGACAGTATAAATGACATCCAGCAATAGGGTGATAATTAGTACAACGGGAAACCTGTCTATCATGACCACAGTTGGGACTGATTTCAGCAGGTTTCCTCTTAAAAGCAAAAAATTGGATTAATGCACATATTTTTGACGCTAACCTTATCAGTTGTCTATGGAAATAGTATTTTTTTGAAATTTGCTTTACTTGAATTTAATTTAAATCCTAAGCAAGTTACTTTTATGATAATAATAATCCTTTCATTTGATATAGTGCCTTATCACTTCTCCGAGGCATCTCAAAGTGCTTCACAGGATATACTGTAAAGTGAATTGACTATATTTGTGGGTGAAATGCGGAAGCCAATTGTGCACAACAGCGTCCCATGAACAGTTGTGGATTGAGTTAGCAAATTGTTAAACAACTGGGTTCCAACTTACTGCTAGATAAACACAGGCGGGTGGAGTAAGGAAAAAGTTTAGGTTTTCGCCCTGCTCGGGAATCGAACCCAGGTCATTTTGCTTGTGAAGTAACTGCTCTAACCACTACATTACAGGGATCCACAGTTTTTCAAAACGAACT
Organism: Hydrolagus colliei; assembly: GCA_035084275.1. Lineage (NCBI taxonomy): Eukaryota > Metazoa > Chordata > Chondrichthyes > Chimaeriformes > Chimaeridae > Hydrolagus > Hydrolagus colliei. Next base: position 38,821,254 of record CM068746.1, read on the forward strand.
TCAAAATGAATTGGCTTTGCCTACGACCAGCTTCTATCGGAATATTTCTCAACAATGATCAAAGAGCGATTAGTTTAGAAATAGAAACTGCTATCCAAGTTCCTCAAACTGTCATTTCTTGCACAATTGTCGGCTCCCAAAGTACTTGTGAAGAAAAGGAATGTTTCAAATCTGACTTCTTTTTCTTGTTTAACCTCCTAAAGCATTGCTGTCAAAACCCCTTTATGTTGGGCAACTTTCAGGAAAACAACGGAATGCCTAAAGGATACAAAAGTCTATATTTTTTAGTGCACGAGGCAGTCACCTTTTCATCAGCTTTCAGTTGCTGAGGCAGATCATTAGAAAATGCTGGAAGGAAGCCTCCAGGTATGGAGGAAGCAAAGCGTACATTGCTTTTTTTACATCAACCTGTCAAAAGGGTTTAGTGTAATCTCAATATGACCTTCTTGCAGTATTTGTCAGGTGAACTCTTGATTCATCCTAGTTTAAGTGAAGAATGCCACAAGCCGGGTAACTGTACTCATGCACTGCGACACAAAGTGAATGGGGCTCACATTCTCTCTCGGGATTCCTCACATGCAAGTTTTCAATTTCAGCCAGAATATCTGAGAGAGGGGTTTGCGAAAATTCACTCTGCGAAGCCAATTGGAAAAACCTCGCAAAGGAGCAGGGATGGAGGAGGGTGGGGGTAGAGAAAAAGATTGTTGATTTTGTACTTCTTTGCAAGATAGTGCACTCAAAATAATTCTAAAACTTAAAAAAGTTAGCTTTAAAATACAATGCTATCTTGTTATTACACTGATAACTGAATTCAATGCTCTTGGAGGACACATAATAAATGCAGATTTCCACATATGCATGTCAACCCACATATGGAAGAGTGTCAAAAGGTCCTATTGACGAACCAGGCTGTCTGGTCTGTCATCAGCAGTGCCTTGGAGCACTGCAGACCCACCTGAATCAGAAACCACGGTTTACACTGAGAACACCACATAGTTGTTGATTCAGTTCTAACATTAGCACATCACCTTGGAACCAGATGTGTGCCAATGAGACCCAGCCTTACCTTCCCCTTCCGCCCACCCCTGGTAGTCATTGGATTCCCTCTCCTTGTTTTCTCGTGCTTCTCTGTTGTAAAAAGTATCACATTGTTCTGATATTGGAACATACTTTTCCCAATTCATTTCAAGAGCAAGGCAAGTTCTTCATGGGCTGAGCACATGTCAGATACCTGGGGCCTTATAATAGTTCTTGGTTAATAAGACTTTATCACGACCTATGAAATTAAAAATGAAATTCTGCAGATTGTAATAATATCTAATAATAAGAACATTTTGTTAAATTTCAGCTAAGCTGTTAAGTAGACAAGCCTCACAATTGTGGTCGTATTGCAGAACCATGTGCCTATTATTAGAATATATATTGGAGATTGAATTTCTATTAACTGCAGATTATTGCTCGATAAAGATGTAGTAATAAGCGCATAATAAATAATCCCCCTATTTGATCATTTCGCATTAAGACACAAAGCACTCGGAGAATCTCAATTTGCAGGAACAGATGTTTTTTCAGCACAAAGGTGGGTCCAAAATCAAAATAAACATTCCACATAAAAACGGAAAGGAGCCTATTATACTAAAATTGCATACAAGGCCCATAGTAATAATAAATAATCCTTGCATTTGATATAGCGTTTTTCACGTCTTCTAGACGTCTCAAAGCGCTTCACAGAATATACTGTAAAGTGAATTGACTGTATACTTGTGTTATTCCTTCATTATTCAACCCTCACCCGCGCATTCGTCATATCAAGGCTTGACTACGGAAACTCCCTCCTCATTGGGCTTCCCAGCTGTTCCCTTCACAAGCTGCAGATCATCCAAAACTCTGCAGCTCATGTCCTCTCCCGACCCCTTCACTCTCACCCTTGCTTGGCTCCGATGGTTCTCCATCCCTCAGAGGATCGAATTCGAGATCCTCATCCTCACTTTCTAAGCCATCCAAGTCCTTGCCCCTTCCTACCTCTCTTGCCCCTTCCTGCTGACTCTCTACCACCAGCCCCACCCCCGCTCCATTCAGCGGGCTCCGATCTGCTCTGTGTTTCCTGCCTGACCCGCTCTACCATCCTGGTAACCTGGTTCCAGTTGTTAATTACCCCAAGAGTAAAGAAAAAAAATCTGTGCTTAAAAATGAACTCTAAATCTACTTGTTCCTGTTCTACTATATTGGTGCATGCGTAAGTAAAAGTCTGTTTGGCTTGCGTTGTTTTATTCCAAAAAGGATTTGGATTGCGAGTTGAAAAAAATGATATATAAATAGCAGATGTGCAGATACCTAGATGTGTCTCAGACTGCGCTCATCAACTCTGCTTAGCGATGGGTGCCTGGAGCCTCCTTCAGTTGCAAAACGGCTTCATAGAAATCAAAACAGAAATGGCTGACTGAGTGGCTTTACAGAGAGTCGATCTGAGACATCTGGGGCTCTGCAGACTTCACTATCTATAAATCCTTCAGGCAATCTAACACATTTGTTCTTTGGGGTAATCAGCCAGGTGTCTGACACTTGCGGAAACTCATCACCAACATTAAGAGTGTCCAAACCAAGCTGAGAATTCCATGCATCCCACCTGTACATGGAAATCCCGCATTATTGGAATGGAATGCGCGCTCTCATCCCGATGTGGGATGGATCCTGCTTACAATTCAACTTCAATGTACACAACAAAGAATCGATTCGTAATCCTTCTAATTTTGATATAGCTCTTTGGCTCTATAGATATTTTTGCTCAAGACATTTTGGAGGATGGGATTCAATCGAAACCTATGTACTTGAATAATCACCACATTTACACCCACTGCATCTCAATACTAAACCGTCGGATGGTTTGATTTGTGGACGTTATAAGATGAAGTGAGTTTACTTCAAAGCAGTCAGTATGTTAATGACTTGTTTGACTGAATTTCTCAAACAATTAATGGTAGTCATCGTTCTCTTATTGATTGAAAAACCGATGATTAGACTTAAGGACAATAGAAACTAAACTCTCATCTGGCAATACAACCTTGTACCTGAAACAGATTTCACGTTCTTTTAACACTACATAAATTTGCAAAACTTCTCATGGGCTATAAAATGGAAGCACCTAAATATGAAGCATTGAAAGTACGTATGATCGTCAGCTACATTTTTTAAGAGCATCTAAGCATAGACTCAGAATTTATTAGTTCCAAGATGTACCCTAAAGCATGAAATTCCTTGCTATCTGCTGCTAACAGAATGCTTGTTCCAGTGAAATGACATATCCTACACACACACTGCTATTTCAATTCAAATGAAATACTCTGTGATACTCCTTGACATGCAGCACAAGAAAGCCAGGCACTACTTGTGTAATGTCCCATACTTTAGAGAAGGCACATGCTTACATACATCTTGTCATGTCAGGATCAGGGACGGATGTCAAGAGGAAGGAAGGATTTGTAGTCAGAGAAAGGGGAAAGACAGATACATCACCTAGAGCCGAGACCAATAAATGCTGATGGCCCTTGACAGGGCAGTCTTTGCCGTGTTTAACTGCACAGACCTGTCACTAAAGTGTGATACAGTCAAAGGTATCTTAATACTGTGGTGACATCTTGCCCCATGGGTTTGCTTTTCTGTGTACTTGTCATTAATTGCCAACCAAGGAAAGATGCGCGTTTATCACTGTATATAATGCTGCTCTGTCAATCTGCATTTTAAGTTCTATGTCACGGCACAGTTCAAATATTGCATAAGAGCTTCCAGAGAAAGAGATTTCATATCCCCTCAGACAAAGTACTGTCTTAACAAATCAGTCTTTGCAGGACAATGTGGGTCACTCCTCAACAAATCATCAAGAATTGCATATACATTTTGTGAGAGTGTATGTTTACAGGGGTGTTAAAATTGTGCCCAGTTTTTAACAAACACATTTGTACATTTAAAAAAAACAAAATCTGAAAGCAGTTTAGAAACCAGAATAGTCTACAATATTTAGTTTGTGCTGAACAAATAAATCATTCATAAAGTTAAAAATATGAATATTTGAAATAATTGCCCAGTTAGATTTGGAATAATAACAATACTTTCAAAAAAATTTGCTCACTCAATGTAGGACACTGCTGTGTGCAATTGGCTGCTGCATTTTGCCTACAAAGTGCAATCACTTTACTTTACAGTATATTCTGTGAAACGCTTTGATTTGTCTCATCGATCTAATTAGGTATTATATCAAATATAAAGATTATTATTATAATTATAGATTTTAAATACAGAAATCATTCATAAAGTTGAGAACGTAAATATTTGAAATAAAAGCCTGAAAATCAAGTGTTAACTTTGAAACACAAAAAACTGCTTTCCCTTTCAGCTGATGTGTTTTTCCAGCTTTTATTTCAGATGCAACAGAAAGCGTTCTCTCCGGCAAGCCTCTCAACAGAACACGCTTTAGTTTGATGGCTTGCCCCAACCAGGACTGAAGGCTGAGTGATTTTCAATTCTGTGAGCACTAAAGGCAACGCAACAGCTTTATATGATGCTTGATACTGGTCACCTTCCTCCTTCTCCCCGGCTCCACCAGGACTCTACCCTGCGAGGAAGCGCTACATAAATGCAAGTTGTTGTTGTTGACTGCTGCCACAACAACAACAAAATGACATTTGTAGAGCACCTTTCACGTCGGGAGGATGACGTCCCGAGGCGCTAGGTGTCAGGACCTGAGTATCGGGGGTGGGGGGGGATATGAGGGAGGGTAGAGGGGTAGGACAGTGACTGAAGGCACGGTCGAAGAAGAGGCTCTTGAAACCGGTCTTGAAGGAGGCGAGGGAGCAAGGTGAAGGGATTGTGGGAAGGACACATTTTTCTGATGGTTCCAGCTCCAGTCGCACTCCCCAAATCTTTCTCCTGTGTACTAATGCCTGTTGAGCTCATAAAGTACAGTACATCAGCAGCCAAAGTACTGTACACCCCAATTACAACCTGTATTGCTGGCTCTGAAGGTGTTTAGCAGCCAATTTTGGCCCTAGACTTCCTTCCAGCAGAGCCTCTAAAGTCTAGGCTGCTGATGGCAGCAGAGCTCGGAGATGGATGAAGCCAGACTTTTACATGTTTCAAAAAAACAGACTGAATTGCAGAAATATCCCTACCTGTATTATCTCCATACATCCTGCCACTGCAAACTTAATTAACTAAGGCTTTCGGCACTTTCTTTGCTTAGAGTTTCTGCCTCTAGATATTTAGTGCTGGAAAATTAAACTCAGGGTTATCCGACACAATAGTCAGCCATAAATCATAATGAGTTTATTTGCGCTTGGCACTCCTATCATAGGTTATTATACACACAGTTTTACAACCAAGCTTGGCAGCAAGGGATGAGTGAGCACAAACAAGATCCTCAATATGGTCATTAAACTCTCTCCATTGCTTTAACATATTTAAAGGGCAAGGGGTGTCTACAGGGAGTCATTTCTGTTCGAAGTGCTCCCCCCCAAGCTATAAAAAGAGAAACATATAATGATTAATGAACAATTTACCTTTAGTGAGGAGTTCTCACATTTAGTACATCGCTGAAACCCACCTCCTTAGCTGTCAGCCTGTGCGTGTATCGTAAGTTATGGTGAGCAACCCAGAGCATCTCAATTCCTGCTTGTTTAGGTTAATACTGCAATAAGAGACATATTAAAGTGGATTCAGTCTTATCTTCCTGCTACGTCCTTTAAATATTAAAATATTGTTTGTGTTCTGGCTTTTCATTCCGTTCAAGTGACTTGACCTGTTATGAGATTCTCTAAGTGACAGTGCGTGTAGCAAATCTAGTTACGTTTTGTGCACGAAGCTCCCTGTAGGAGCCCACAGACAGTTGGAAGTTTGAGTTAGTAGCGCTTGAATATTAATAATCCTTGCATTTTGATACATCACCTCATCAAGTCGTTGAGACTTCACAAAGCGCTTCACAGAATATATTGTAAAGTGGATTAACAGTATTTTGTGGGTGAATGTTCGTTCGATGAGTTCACTTCAGGCTGTTTTCTAGACCCTGGAAACTGTTTTGTCACAGGCTCTGGCAGTGAGTGACTATGCCATGTTATTGCATTGCAATTAGAACAGCATCGTGTATGGAATGTCAATGCTAATGGCTACTTGTTTTGATGCCAGAAACCACTGGCGAAGAGCTGGCGTTATATCTTGAAACCACCAATAACAAGGTGAAATATTGGGCAAGTTTCCTTAATCCACATTCCCCTGTTCAACTCGCAGTAACTGGGAACCCAGTTGTTAGTCGATCGGCGGATTGCTTTTCCGGGGTTAATAATTCCTTTAAAAAAAATTGAAAAAAACTAGTCACTTTCACCCACGACCGTTTATGGGACACAGCTGTGTGCGATTGGCTGCCACGTTTTTGCCCACAAAATGTACAGTCAATTGAAGGGAGTGGGAGAGGAAAATGACCGAAAACACAGTCAAAGAGGTTTGTATGTACATTGCACTACAAGGCTGAACGTTGGTGGCCGTTTGTATTGTTTTTAATAGATTTTCAACAAAGTACAACATTTGCCTGCAATACAGTGCTGTGAAACTTTGCTGCTCAACACATCTTCCAAGGTGATAACCAATGCCGTGCATTCTTCCCACCATGTCTCCTTCAGAACTATACATAGATGACACTTGCCAAAGAGACTGGTTAATATCAAGTACCTCTGCCACAATGACTGGAAAATTCTCCAGAGTAATTGATGTGCTGTAGATGCAGGATAGCAAATTAATATGGTATGGTATTATCTTCCATGGAGAATAAATATCACATTCAATTTTGGGGGAGGATGTTTTATCATCTTAACTTAATGAACACCTTTTTCTTCACGAATTCTAATTTCCTCTTAAGCTAAGGCGCTGTGCACTCAAATCTCTCTTTTAACCCGATTTTAGCTAACGCTTGAATTCTTCCCAAGCTGGTCTCCCTCTTTTTATCCTGTAATCTGTTCTTATTTATTCATATTTTGATTGACCTATGCATAAATTTTGGTGCATCTATTTCAAACTTACTTTTCTTGGGTACATGTTTATTTATTCCCTCCACACTGTGTTAGCTGGGACTCTTGTGATTCTGAACTAGGAAAGGGCAGCATCACAGGTTGTAAATGATGTTCAATGGATGTTGCAGCCTCTTTTTTAGTGGTGGACGACAAAATATACAATCAATTCACTTTACAGTATATTCTGTGAAGCGCTTGAGCTACTTAATGATGTGATCATATTTCAAATGCTTGGATTATTATAATTATTTTTAAATATTCTTATTCTTATAGATCTCAGTTCCATATCCCGTCATTCTCGTATTGCCTTCATCCACCACCATCACCCAACGTTTATCCCTCAAAGGCTTGTATTCTCTTCATTTTTGGAGGCAGCCCAACAACAAATCCTTATGGATTTTATTAACTACAGTGGCAATTGCACTCTGCATTCAACTAACATCAAATCCTTCTGGGGCAAAGTGCTATCTCTTTTGAGGTCCGGTCTGCACCTGAATGCAAGGAGCTTCATCCTTGATTCATGAATCAGGTACCTTTCGAATTCCACCCACAAAAGCCTGACAAGCTTAAGACATTGGTAGCTCAGTGGTCAGAGCACTCGCCTTGCAAGCGAGACACCTGGTTTCAATTCCCGGGAGTGCAAAACCTTGGGCAAGTTTCCTTACTCCACATGCCAGACAATAATCCCTTAAAAAAAACACAACAATAAATTGGTCACTTCAACCCATGACTGCTTGTGGGACACTGCTGTGCGTAACTGGCTGCCGTGTTCCGCCCACAAAATATACAGTCAATTCACTTTACAGCATATTCTGGAAGACGTGAAAAGCGCTATACCAAATGCAAGGATTATTATTATGATTAAACGAGCACTATCATCTTTGCATTTTTATAGTTTCTTCCTTCAAAGATGCCCTTTGGCTGAATGGCCAAATGAACATTTAATTAACAGTCAGCATCTTCACAATCTGCTTACATGTAGTATGCTAATTGTCTGAAAGTATTTTTTTGAGAGAACATCAATGCCACAATCACAATGGCCTCCGATCCATAAAAGGCTATTTTGTTAAAATCACCACACTTGAATGATCTGGTTCGGAATCTGTTGTGACAGTTCATCTCATGCTTACTCGCCACTACAAATTAATTAATGCATGCTTAGTGTATTGTTTTTAGTATGTCTTCTGCTGTCATCAAAAGGCAAACCGTTAACCTGAAGCTTTCATGACCTGTCAACCTGAATCAAGGACAAACACCCGCTTTGTCAGAAGAACTCAAGTTTAATAACAACAACAAAAAAGTTAATTTTGAGGCATTTTCGCACTGACCCAAATGGAAGAAGCAAACACCCTCTCGGCAAAGTCATTATATTCCATTGGTTTGTTTTAAAGATGTGAATTATTTGAGATGATGTTTTTCTTTTTGATAGAAAGCTGCTGAACCACAGGTCACAATCCAGCCACCTGCAACTGCCATTACCTCGTCTCCGTCGATGACCATTTTGGCCAGTCAAAAGTTCTAGGAAAAGTGTTGTTCAACTGCAAAACTATGCTGCTGAAAATCTACAGGCACAGAGTAGACAACACTTTAATGTTGTAAAAAAAACACACTCAAATAGCGGCATCTCCTTACTCACTGGTGTCTCAGAAAATTTCAACAAACCAAACTTTCATTTTGACAAATACAATTCTATGATGGTCATTTCCCAGCTTCACTATGCAATTTTCATCCTCAATCCTATGTGATAATCTGAGATAGTTTGGAGAAGGTTAAGTGCTTTCCAATACAATTATGTGAACAGAAATACAACAACAGATACACAATATGTATTGTGGAGCCCAATAGAGGTCAGGACCCTTAAATAGATTTTCAATGTAAATAAAAGCTTGCCTAGCTGCTAATTCCCTGATCAAGGAGCTAATCCTTTTATCCCCTTCTAAAACAACACATACTTGAGGGCTACATTCTGGCATACATCCACAACTATTTTGCTGGCTTGTGGTATGTTATTTACAGCACATGCACTTTGAGACTCAGCTCATTTTAGGACACACATGGCTGCAGTCAACAGTTTGTGGGGTTTGTGGGAAATATGAATGGAATTACCCCATGTTTGAAGCTATGTTGTGTTGTGCCCAAACAGTGGGCTACTGGTCACAGGTTCAAACCTGATTCGGTGCTGAATTACCGGATCTCAGCTTCAGATCCCAGAGCTGGGGGGTTGGGGGGGTGGGGGAGCCCTCACTGTCTGGGCTCAAAGATGAAGATTAGACACTTGGGGAAAATTACCTGTACATGTAGTAGTGTCAACACTTTTAAGTAGAGATGGGGAGGAAAGGTAAGTAATAGGCTTCAATCCTCTCCCCAAAAAGCAACTCGGTTTACTGAAAGACACAGGATTGGCACTCTATATTTTAAGTTAGAAGAAACGCATTTTTCCTTCTGCTGAAAGGCATGTTATTATTATTCAAATAATGCCTTTATCTTAAACTACCAGCTGAGCTCTTGTGCCTCCTGACTTCACTACGCTTTGACTTGGAATGGTACAAAATTGAAGATGTGCAGGAGCACTTGGGTGTTTTCTCTTCCACTCATTAACATTTAAAATATTTGCAGAAGAGCTAGGAAAGCTAAATTAATCTTAATATAACATGTTCTGATCACAATCCGCATTATAGTATATCCTGTGAAGCACTCTGATACATTTCGACGACGTGATATCAAATGCAAGGATTATTATGATATAATGCAGTGAATGCGAATGTTGCAGTTCCTGTTAAAGATCCCATTCAAAAAGAAAAGAGAGTTTCTCCCTGTGCTCAAGTTCGGGAAATATCAGTGCTGGGAAATGGAGCAATAATTACTCTAAGTGTCTAAATTTTCCTGGGTTCAAATCAAATTCAGACAAATGGCAATTGGCAAATTCACAATGTATATGAGAGAAATTGAGCTGAGGAACTCATTGTATTTTCAGTAGCTACAACTTTTTGCTGTTAGCTTCCTTGTTAGTTTGTTCCAAACATAGAATCAATAGAATTCCTTGTGGGACATTGCTGTGTGCAACACGGCTGTTGCAATCGCCTGCAAAATTAGTCACTATATAGTAAAATCCCCTGTAGTGCTTTTGGATGCCCTCCTGACATGAAAGGCACAATGTAAAATACAATAATCATTATCCAACAATGTTAGAACAGTCCCAGGTTATTCGGCTGGTTATTCAAATCTTTGCTAGTAATTTTTTCCAAAGAAACTAATGTAAACCTGCTGACTACCTCATTCTGTGAGGAAAGAGAACATTTTCAAGCATCATAAGTCTGAAATATGGTTCTTTGTATTGGTTGGTTAATCTTTGTGAGTTTTTCTTTAAACTTTGTTCCATCTTTTACTTAATCCATTATGATCTGAATGTAGCATTTTAACTTTACGATGTGTTGTATAGCCCATTATATTCAGAAAATGTTGCCCAAGAGATTATTGATATTTTTGCCTCAGAAAAGCAAGACCGTGAATTTAAACTGAATCTTGACAATATACAAATCATGACAACTGCTCTTGTAAAATCATATGTGGGGAGGAAAATTGGTGCAGGAGAGAAAAAATAGGTTTACATTGTTGGGCTAATACAAAAGATACCTTTTGTAAAGACAAACAATTTCAGCTTCACTGTCTCTTTACAATGCTCTGTATTACAGCGCATCAAACTTGATCTTTTAATATGCTACATCAATGGGACGAAGTTCACACATGTTTCATTGTGACATAAAAACTATGCACAGTACAGTACTTGGTTCAAACTGTTACGGCTTTCAAACTACAATTGTATCTCTCTTATACCATCTGCAAAGCTGATCTGTCACCTACAATAAAAACAAAAGAGTAAATTGGAAAAAACATACTAAACATAAATTTTATTCCCCTTAATTCTTCTCCCAATTCATTTACATATCCTTTACAATTTGGAATATTCGCTTTGCAAGCAAGAGGATTTGAGTTCGATTCCTGGGCAGGGTGGTTTTCTTATTCCACACCCCTCTGTTTACCTCGCAGTAAGTAGGAACCCAGTTGTTAGTCAATTGGCAGATCGCTTTTCTGGGGCAATAATCCCGACAAAAATAATAATAATTTAGTCACTCAATCCATGACTATTTGTGGGACGCTGTTGTGCGAAATTGGATGCCGCGTTTGGCCCACCAAATGTTGTCAGTTCACTTTACATTATATTCCGTGAAGCACTTTGAGACTCCTCAAAGACGTGATAAATTGTTGTATCAAAAGCAAAGATTATTATTCTTAAGTCCTGCCTTTAAGATGAACCGTTCTTTATATAACAAAAAATTATGTTTGGATCACACCATTGATGTTGGAGACCTATAAATATGGTTTCTTAATGAAGTGCTAATTTGTAAACACTGTTGTACAAATATTGCACAAGGGCAGACGAGTCATCTTGTTCGTTCCTTCTGTTCATCGGGTCAGCTGAAGGCACATTTTGTGCGTCTTTAGCAGTATCGTGAGGTGCTTAAACTGGGTCAGTTCAATAACACTGTCTTGAGATTTTTTTTATTAGCTAGCTCCACCCATCATCTCCCACACATTTCAAATTCATAATTATATCTAACTGTAACAGTGTGGCTGATATTTATACTGAAAGGCTCCAATATGTTGATGCCCGTTAGGCAAATGGTGTTCAACGGTATTAAGATCATTGGCATTTTCACCAGCAATTAAACAATGCTGTCACACAGCACAGTCCCTGAAGCAATTCAATCTGTTCCTAGAAACTGTTTGCGATCAATATGCTCCTATTCTGGCTGCTAGCTTCGTACAATAGATCAACAGAGCACATGGAAATGAACTGCAAAAAATTTGGGGATTTGCGAGCTCAGTGCATTTGAATGCCATTGCACTCAAGGAAGAATAAAAAATGGGTGTCAAGCAAGCTTATCATGTTTTAACAATGTGATAAGGCGCTCTATTAAATGTGATTATTGTTAGTATCACACTCTTGGAACATCTGGAGTAACCTGGAAAGCTGATGAAACCCGTTGCAACTGTATTCTCTTGAATATAACATGTAAGATATCCATTAACTGATATTCCTGCCAGACTGTTATGGTATCCAGTAAAAATACAACTTACATTCCTTGTTCAGCTATCTCTCTGGAGTTCCTATATAACAAACAGATTAACTGTGTTTAGGGAACTTCAAAGGCATAACCGTCAAACGTAACTGCCAACCAAGTTTGGGGAAGCCAATTTGAATGCATATGTGGCCACCCTACATGATGCTACATATATACAAGTTGTTGAAAAGGTGTGTATTGAAGTCAATGGACTTCAACCAAGTTGCTGCGACTGAATCAATATGATCTGAGATTTTGAATTCAATAATTACTACTACTAATAATAATAATCCTTGCAGTTGAAACTTAGTGGGAACGGATGCCAACCAAATTTGCTGAAGTCAATGCAAATGAGTAAGGGTGTTGACGTCAATAGCATTTGAAAGAGGAATATAATTCCCCTTTTTGTGTCCAATTCTTCAACTCAATAGACATTCACTCAAACATTCATTTATCTCTTTCTTTCAGATACAGTACTTATCTACTGGGTGTGCATTTGCAGCATCGTCTGGTTTTATTCACCTACAGAGGCAGTCACTACATTATAAAATAAACGTTGGGAAGCGTTTTGAGACATTCAACAATGCGATAAGGTGCTGTATCAAATGCAAGGATTTTATCATTACATTATTTTAGATGGCTAGAATCGGCAATAAATGTCTAAGTCGAATACACGTTTCTTTGGTTTTGAGGACGAGTGCTCAGATGAAAAAGCTTAAAATTATATATTATTATTAATAATAGCCTTATCCCCTGCATCAATGTGATTGCAGATAAAATAATGATGATTGGTGTGAATTTAAATGATAATGGATGAACACCTCCACTGTGCTAGGTTTTTGAGGAAAGACAAGTCAATTAAGGGATAGTGTGAATCCTTCAATCAGCTTGTTATCCTCAATTTTCCTACCGACTAATCACTATTTCCGACATGTTTTAGTTGCTCCTTTGGTTTACTGGGCTTTTGCGCTTTCAACAGTCACTTGACATTGCTGCCTCAAACTTGTTGCACTTTGGAGAATGCTGCACCGCTGTCAATAACACACTGAGAAGGAGTGAGTTATTGACATCCTGTTCTGTGTTAACAATCTCATTCCGATAAGTGTGGAAATTACAGCAATAAGTTTAAATACAATGCGATCCAGTTGAATTCAATATTGCACCAGGATCTGTGGCATCAACTATCAAGGATTGTTATCCTCTCCTGGCTTTGTGCAGACAAAAGGATAAAGAGAACATGGCACCTTGGAAGCAGGATACGTAAAGCTAACCACTGATTGATCCGCTGGGAACTCAACACTTCAACAATCAATCATAAATCAAAACTCAGAGGAGAAAAATTTACATCAAAACTTATCTTCCACTGACAGGCTGTCAAGTATGGCAATCAATATATTTCGATTCTAATGTTGCATGTTCAATAAACTTGCTATCTGCATTTTAATTGCAAGCTCCACTCTGCCCAACTTTGAAGAACAGATTGTACTGATTTATAAATACGTTATGATTTGTCAGTTTCCAAAGATATGCAATTTTTTTTTGCCTGGATTGATTCACTGACTTGTCTCTTGAGGTTACGCTTCTGGTTTGTAAAATACCTTCCTGCACTCTTGGTAATTTCTAATATGAATGTGATTCCTACTCCATCCTTAACACTGCTTGAATGTCTCAGAATTTACCTCTTTCACTGCACTTTTGGTCATATTTCTCATCCCACCCATTGGCTCCCACCAATGTTGCCTGTTTAGCATTGTTAAGCGCAAGACACAATATAAATAAATTCCAAGTACTGCTTGGAATATTACTTACTTTCTATCTACTTTACCATCTTACTTTCCTTCTTGTGCACTAGTTTGTCACATATATCAGCCTCTCCACCCTTTGGAACTCCACCTCCACAGTCCCTCCGCCTTGCTTGCTCCCCTGCCTCCTTCAAGCACGTCTTAAGACCCTCCTCTTCGACCTTTGGCGCCATCCTACCCCCCATGATCCCAAACCCTGCTCGGGTCCAAATCTCTGACTGTCCAGAGCCTTGGGACGTCCTCCAGATGTGAAAGGCGCTATACAAAATGTAAAAGGCACTCTACAAATGTAACTTGTTGCTGTTGTTATTTACAATACCATAGATCAGCAAGAGTCTCTGATTGGTGAGATAACACAAGACTTATTCCTGTTAATTTCATCTTTGTTTAAAATGTCAGACTTTTGAGGGATCATCTCTCTTGAGTTAAGTACTCTGAGACACCATCTGGCATGGAAGGTGCTATATAAGAGCAAGTTGTTCTTGTTGTGAGTGATGTGAATTTGGGGTAGTTGCAATTCCGTATACTGGACAGTATACTACAACATAAATCGGTCTTCAATTCCAACATCAACTTAAACTGTTTCTTTAAGAGAGATTGAAGGGAGAGTTAGACATTTCAAGTGACTAATTGGCGATTAAAGATGGTGTTTTAAGAGTTAGGAGTAAAGCTCAATGCTGCAAGGATTGTATTTGATCTATGCTTTACTGGTGTGAGAATGGTTAACGGGTCACATAAAGAATTGCAGTAAGTCCTTTCAGGGCTAATTTTCAAAATATAGTAATATTTTGAAAGTAACAGAGCACAAAGAATTGCAGCCCATTAAGTTGCTGGGCCTGTGCATTGACTTATTTGCAGTGAAAGTACATTTTTGTTCACTCCAACATACCTTAACAGTGGATGGAAGATGACGGTTATGTTTCGAGCCCCTGGTTTACAGACAAAGGTTGTGCCTCCTCCTTCAATCAGGTTATCATCTGCCCCTCCTGGAGAAAAAAATAACAACTGGTGTGAAACATTTATATTGTCTTACTGTTTGTTTAGAGCACCTTATTTTATAGGGAAATGAAGAAATGAAACGCCAGGTAATCTAATTCAACAAGATTTAGCTGAAAAACTATTATCATTTGGGATGCTCCTCTTCAAAGATGGTTATCATAACATCAAAGTTTACACCTTGAAATTCAGTGCAAGGATAGCTTTGGCTGCTTCCTACAATATTACATCATTTTACCGCACGAGTAAACACAAAAAGAAATGTGATATTTCTTCTCAGAGTTAATCATTTTACAATGATCAAAGTATTTTTCAAATATCATATTCCACATTAGTAAATGTTTTGCTATTTAGTAGCTGTTATACAGTGAGTATTCTGGAAGGATGAGATAAAATGGCTAGATTGTCTTTTTCATTTAAACATAATCTTATTGTTACTCTGAGATTTTACACCGGTTTCATTAAACTTTCTATAAGAAAGCTTACAGTTTATAGGAATGTAAGTATTTTTAGACACATGTACAAAATCCGAATGTTGCACAATTGTTTATTTGTGTTATTAAAACTTTGTGATTCAAGGCACTACTGAGGAAATAACTATGTACAGTAAAAGCCCGTTTATCCGTGATCCGATCAACCGTAACTTCCGTATAACCGGCACCTAAAAAAAAAGGTCCGTATTCAATTAACCGTAATTTATCCGGAAAAATGCATTTAAAAAAAAAAAAAAAAAAATTTACGTGTGTTTTGGCCCAATATCCGGCACGCGCTTTAACTGGCATTGGACAGGTCCCAAGGGTGCCGGATAAACGGGCTTTTACTGTAATATTTTTGATACAAGACTAGCTACTAATATTACTTTCAACTGGGTAAGCATCGCATAAGATGTTCAATTGTTGAAAATAAAAGCTAAAACTATCAATTTCTATTTGAATATTTTAAAAAAACTAGGAAATGTGGCATTGAAACCTGATCAGCAGATCAGATAATAATACTTATATTTATACAGCGCTTTCCACATCTTATCGACGTCTCAAAGTTACTGATATTGAGAAGCAAAGCAGGACCTGGTATGTTATAATAATACTACTACTAATAATAATATTAATAATTCTTGAATTTGATATAGAGCCTTATCACGTCTTCGAGATGTCTCAATGTGCTTCAAAGAATATACCGTACTGTAAACTGAATTGACTGAATACTTTGTGATGAGTGATCAGGGATTACACCTCCTAAATTGCTGTTACTTTCAACCGCTGTTTCATCAATTTTGAATTTTCCATGGTTTTCTATTTTACCTCTACAATATTATTATATGAATCTTCTCAAAAGCTCTCTGCTATCTGATATTATTATTATCAATGATATTATAATTAATGATATTAATCCGTGCATAATAAATGTGCTCGCTTGTCCCAGTAATATCAATAATGTTAATGTTTGCTAGCTGCTAAAGCCACTAATAAGAATTTATTCCCAATGCTCCTTGGATTATTATAAAATCTTATCCTTCAATATTTTAAAAAGAAATCTGTATTCATTTTTTCTTATTGCAATTGTATTTCTTTCTTTGCCCTGAATACCATTAGTTATTTTTGCCTCCAGGCCAACCTTTTCCTGTTAGATATTCTTTTTGGTCTTATATTGCTTTTAAATTACAACACAACTTCAAACTGCTATGTAATATTCGAAAGCCACAGGCAGTGCAAAATTCAGATGGTTTATACTGTGAGGAGATTCTGATCTTCACAAACTGTGTGTTCACAGTTGTCAGAAGCAAACTGGGTTTATTTTCTGGCTGCAGAGATTCAGACAAGGGTTGGATACTCAGCGCCTCTGAAGCCAGGTAACAAAATGGAACACCTTCAGAGATTGGGCTTATTACTGCCATTAGAGATGCACGTTTGTGCATCTCTTCCTCAGTTCACTCTACAACAACAACAACAACAACAACAACATGTCACTTGTAGAGCGCCTTTCACATCAGGAGGACTTCCCAAGGCGCTGGACAGTCATGGTTTCAGATCCGAGCTGGGGACAGGGAGGGTGGAGAGAAAGGGAGAGGATTTGGAGTGACTGATGTAACTGTCGAAGAGGACGGGCTTGAGGCAGGACTTGAAGGAGGCCAGGGAGGGGGCGAGGCGGAGGAACTGCGGGATGGAGTTCCGGAGGTTGGGGCAGAGTGGCTAAAGGCTCACCCACCAATGGTGGGGCGGGTGAGTTGGGGGATGTGCAGCAGGCTGGAGCCTGCTGAGCGGAGGAGGCGGGCAGGTTGGAAGGGGCTCAACAGGTCGCAGATGTAGGGTGGGGTGAGGCTGTGGAGGGCTTTGAATGTGAGGACCAGGATCTTGAATTGGATCCTCTGGATGATGGGGAGCCAATGGAGTCTGGCGCTTTCTTCATCCACCCTGCGGTATACTGGGGAATGAGCTTTCAAGTTCCAGAAATTTATATTGAGTAATGTTAAGAGTCAAGTGTTAGTTAAAACTACAAACCTCAACAACCCCTAATGCCCCATGTGACTTGAAACAGTTCTTCGCACTTTGAAATTTGGAAACGTGTTCTGTAGCTAGGTTGTTAGAGTACTTGCTTCGCAAGCAAGAGATCTGGGTTTGATTCCTGACAAGGCGAAACCTTGGGAAAGGTTCTTGACTCTACATGTCTGATAATAATCCCTCAAGAAAAAACAACAATAAATTGGTCACTTCAATCGACGACTATTTATGGGGCACTGCTGTGTGCAATCGGTAGCCGGGTTTTGCCTATAAAACGTACAGTCAATTCATATTAATATATATAGAATATTCTGTGAAGCGCTTTGAGACGTCTAGATGTGAAATGCGCTATATCAAATGCAACATATTATTGTTACTATATTCACAACCTCTGGAACCTCATCCCTCTACCTCTTCTCCCCACCCCCTATCTATCAGTCTTGAAATTGTGCTAAAAACTTGCCTCATTGGCATCTCCAACAGTCCTCTCCCCCTGGTCTGATTGCCCTAGGTATTGAGAGTGTTACATAAAGGCACGTTGGTGTTGCTGTTGCTCAAGTAAACTTTCTCTATCGTCAATCAAGGAATGGTTCAGAGAATCCTCTGACTCGACATAGCCCCTTGCAAAGCTGATAAAATACCAGAGAAGGAAAATATTGCTAAATATCAATATTGTCGCCAGGTAATGGGTTATGGATGTTGAATTATCACGGAACTTCAATCACGAGGCTGAAAACCCTTAATTATTAACATGACTCAGATGGCACAACCTGATGTGATAGGATGTGGATACACCACTGAGCACCACTGTGCAAAGTGTTTCCCTTAATGAGTTTTCAGGTTTAGCTCGGGTGTCTGCAGCGTGCGGGTGAGATACTTTTTTCTAAGAGAGGGAACATTGGGAGATCTCTGATAATTCTGCACTACAGCACCAGGTGGTGAAAGGAGAAAAAACTATTTGACACATCAATGGAAAAAAACAAATCATTGTATTTTATCGCAAAAATCAATGCAATCACCAAAGTGTTCTTCGACATAACAAACTTAAATAATAACCCATTAATAATAATTAACAGATTCAGTTATCAACCACCCCAAATTACTTTTATTTTTATATTGCTGATCTTTAAATGTGCTCACATACATTTTCCATAAAATCTGTTGGAGCGATTTTGTTCCTGTGCAATTGATTGAATTAGGAATGCATTACATAGCAAAAAGATTCTACTGAATATTGTTTTACAAAATCATGCCTCCCACACTAATTTTATTATGGCCCAGCTCTGTACTTTTAATACAGAACGGTTCATGGTGCATCTCTGGAGACAGAGTCTGATATTGAAATACAGCACAGGGAATGTAAGGGAATGTAGAAACCAATAACAAGCACAGTAATTGAACCCTCAATGGACATTAACAAAGCAGGGAGAACAGCCAAAAACTTTAATCACAATTCGTACAGCAAAGCCATGCTACACAGGGATTTGAAAGCTCTCCTGTGCAAGCAAGGGACCCTGATATTACAGCTAATACAAATCATTTCCAACACAATAGGAACACAGGTTTAATAAAAACAAGTCGATAACAGTCAGCTTTTCACAAATGGAGCGGCATTTGACAGAATTCAGGTGGAATGATTTTAAAACCAGATACTGTTCATGTGGCTCAGAAAAATGAAACGTGACTTATGATGTTCCCATTCAGAGAAAGAGAGAAAAAATCAAGGAAAAGAAGAGAGATATGCAAGAACAAATACAGGTATTTGAAAATACTGTAAGCTTCATTGTCACTGGGTCTATCCAAAGCCCTTTGCAATTATGTACATGAGGGACACCAAGTGACACACACAGGACATTAGTATTGCTCCAATGTTCTTTTCAAATGCTAATTCAACAACAACAAAATTATATTTTTATAGCGCCTTTCATGTCGGGAGGATAATAATTTAAATATCTATAGGGCAACGGATCACTACTGTAATGTAACTTTAGCCATTGTTGCAAATAGCTTTTGCCACTGTGAGCTGTGAGCAACTGCCATCAAATCCACAGCAGATTTTTACATAGAACTGAAAAACAATCATTGAAAACATTTTAGAAATAACCAAGAACTCAGAAGAGTTTCAGGTCCATTTACTCTGAAGTAATCTCCGGGTTATGTTAATTTCTGTTCTTACAGTGAACAATGGGCGAATCCACCAAAGTATCTCAATAACAATTTACAACAAATTACAAATTCAGTAAGAATAAAACAATATGAAGTTTCAGGCAAGAGTAAAAATATGATCCATCCAGACCAGTGTTGTCAAACCCAGATTTGTACTGAGCCACATTGACAGCATGAATCACACCAGTCCAAAAAGGTGATAATATTTAACTGATAAACAATTACATACAAAGAGAGTGGAGCCCTCATGAGGGGCAAGCTATATTCATTTAAATACACTGGAAACAGTTTGTGGGAATTATAGAAAGCTGCGTCACTATACTATCACTCAAAAAAAACAATCAATTACGTTTATCTATTTTGTTCGATTATTCACACGAGCATTATTTTAGATGATTTTTGAACATTCGGAAAACCTGACTAGAATTTTTTTTTACCGCATACATATTGTTCAATGGGGATTATGTGACGTGATTTCTGCTGAAGCTGAGGTAGATGGGGGTGAGCCACACTGAAACCCTTCATGAAGCGCCTGTGGCTTGTGCCTCTATGGTTCGACAACATTGATCTAGACTATCCATCCAATGTCCCATTATCTAATAACCCGGAATCTTTCGAATTTCTGAGATAGTAAGATAGAGATCCCTTGGCACTCAAAACAACTAAATAACTACAGTTCATCATTGAAATCACGTTCAGGAGAAATGCTGAGGTGCTAACCCAGAATATTTTACTTAGGGGCAAGGAAGTTTAATTTTTTCTCACTGACTGTGAACATTACTCCTTACATTTTATGGGAATTTGTCTTTGAAAGCACCCCCAGGTATGAAGGTATTTTGGTATAATAATAAAGTAATTATAAAGATTTGAAAATGGTCTCTAAATATTCATAATGGTCACTTAAGAGTCGCTGTAACTGTTAATTCTACACGCCGATGTAAATTATTTTACAGCTTGTAGCAATTTGATGTCCTCAGAGTAAATCTTTTTACTGAAAAAATATCAATTATTGTATCCAGATCTGCAACAAAATCTCAACTAAATCACACTTGGGGTGGATGGTCCAATGTGGTTCATGCTCTTTTAAGGCTTCAAAAACACAATAGGATCATAGGAACAGGGGTAAGCCTTTCAGCCCCTTGAGCCTGTTCTACCACCATTCTATTAGATGATGGCTAATCTGTTACCTCAACGCTAATGACCTGCCTTTGCCCATATCCCAAAATCTAGCCACCTCAGTCTTGAAAATTTGAATGGATCCAGTAGCCACAGCCCTTTGGGGAAGAGAGTTCCAAATTTCTACTCCCCTTTGGTGAAAATGAGAAATGTCCTTTTTTTTACCCAACACAAGGGACAAGAAAATTGGGTTTGAAGAGATTGCAATGGTAGGGTGGTGCAAAAGCACAAAGGATTTGAAGGTCAGGCTCATAGTGGGATGAAAAACAAGGATATATAGTCTTACAATTAAACCTAAAAAGGAAGTGGGATTAGAAAATATTTCTTCACCTGGAACGCTGTGAAGATAAGGAATGCATTGCCCCAGAAAGCCATACAGGAAGAATCAGTAGAGATATTTAAAACAAAAATAGCAGACATTTCCATGTTTCGTATATTCTGTGAAGCGCTTTGGATGTCTCGAAGGCATGATAAGATGCTATATTAAATGCAAGGATTATTAGTATTATTAAGTGATGGGGATAGAAGTTGGGGAAAATGGGTTTAAAAAATGTGCCATCGTCTAATAAATTGGTGGAAGGGGCTTGAAGTACTGACTAACCTTCTCCTATTCCTAATGACAAAAATGATGGGTGACCAATGTTCACTGCACACATGAAGAAGGTTTTATTTCAGCTCCAGCACTGTACTTACCTTATAGTTCATAAACAATGAATGATTTTACAGATGTTGGCTAATTCATTGAAAAGTTCGACAAGTGAAGAGCTCAAACAGCGCGCAGTTACACATATTTTCTTACTCGGGGTCATAATTGGATTTTGTAAACAAATCACAAAAGGAAAAGTACACATCAGCTAAGTTTCAGGGTAAATGGAACAGCAAGATTGTTGTTAGAGAAAGAAACCTGATTAAAACTTGTTAATGTTTTGGGATCAGACAAGTACCGAAGGGATAGAGCCCTGTTAGTCCTGGTAATGAATGCCACAGTGGTCAGCCACATAGAAAAATCTAATTACCACACTAAGGTAAATGTGTTAATACAAATAGGCACCGCATTACAGCAGACGGCGAGGCATCTAAGTGATTTTCCTCTTCCTTTCCTCATAACAACCAACGTGTCTTCCCAGTTTCAAAGCCAACTAACGAAATAGCTATTGATGGTTATTGATTTGTTAGAAAAGGGAATGAGTTAGGTGTTTTGCTTCAGGTTGACTACAATGAGTTTTCCTATTTGTTAAACAATGAATGTATAGTTTATATTCATTTCAGTAAAAAAAAATTATTAGTAGTCTGAACTAAAGTAAATCTTACTGAAATGGAGCCATGGTTACAATACCGACACAATCCAAACTTTTATTTTGTTAACCATTTGTTAAAATGTACATCTTTTGCACCAGATTTCTCACAGTCTTAGGCTGAAGAAGATTCCCTTAAACTTCCAGATCAGGCAAAATCTGGGAAAAAAGATTCAATTCTATTTTTTATGGAATGGCAGTGAAGAATTCCCACAAATTTTGCACCTCTTAAATTCCAAGAGAATTGTCTTAAGCCTAAAACTCGTGGATTAGGCCTGATATCTGTGACCCTTGGACACCCTTTGCTTCATTCTTTCTGAGTCAGAATATCAAACCCTGCAGCACATTTCATACTGTTCTCCGAACTGCAAAATAGAATGACCCTGTTCAAATAATTTGAAGCTGGCACCTGAAACAGTCTTTCAAGAAGAAAAGTCCTTTATTCACATCTGTTGGGGTTTGAATTGAACTTTGAATATCAAAGGTTGAAGTAAGTGCTCATTGCTTGTGCCCCATATTCGCAATGCAGAGCAAATAGATGGTCTCTCCCATTTGTGGATGTTAAAGGTTAGCAGTCAAATAAGTTCTATCATCTGTCATTCTGATCCAAGTGAACTCCACATCAGAATATAGACCTATCTCACCTACTTAATGTCAGTTTAGGATATCGCCCAGGTCAGGACAACAAAATAATTCCAGTCAATTATTTGCTGCTGGTCCAAATTGGGAAAAGGCAGGATGCTTAACATTCTATGATAAAACCACACTGAAGGTGCTATACAAATGTAACTGTGTTGTTGTTGTTGTTGCTTCACATAAGCCACATCAGAGAATGGAACATGGGGGAAAGAGGATCTAAATTCCTAAACAGAAACCCTCATGAACAATTGCAGGATTTAAATACAGGTATCCCTCCCCAACAGCGGGGGATATGTTCCTGTAAACCTTCGCGGTTGGTAATATCACGGTTGGAAAATGCAGAGCCCTACGGCAAACACGGGGATAGGGGGTGTACGTGGGCTTTTTCGCGGTGGGGAAATGCAGGGCCCTAAGGGAAACATGGGGATACGGGGAGTAAGTTTGGTTTAACAACAACAACAACTTAAACTTATAAAGCGCCTTTCACGTCGGGAGGACGTCCCAAGGCGCTGCACAGGAGGCGTGTGACCCGAGCTGGGAGGGGGGTGTTCAGGAAGGGCTGAAACACATAGGGGAGGTCGAAAAATTTGGGGGGGAACAAAAGGCACGGTTGAAGAGGAAACACATACAGTTATAACGTACATGGGGATAGGGGGAGTAAGTTTGGGCGCATTGGCTGCGAGGATCTGCAGCAATCAGATCCTGTCTGACTGTGAGAGAGAGACATGGAGGGCTGGAGGGGCTGTCTGACGGACTTACACAGAGATAGAGACACGGAGGGTGGGGGGGGGGGGGGTGACACGGAATACTGGGGGGGCTGGAGAAGATGAGAGAGAAGGAGGGGTGGGGAGGGGGTGGGGAGGGGGAAGAGAAGGTGAGTCAGAGAAGGTGAGTCAGAGAGAGAGGTCAGAGAGAGAAGGGGGAGTGGGAGGGGGGGAAAGAAAAGGTGAAATAGAGAGGTGAGAGAGAAGGAGGGTGGGGGCAAGGCAATGCTCCCAAACTTACTAGCTAGGCTGTGGAGAAGCGACTATAAATGCATGTTACTGTATTTACCTTAATCCTAAGAGAGAAGCGTTGTCGCTGGTTGATTGCAACATCGCCACTGGGTCCTAATGCTGTACACTAGCTGTTCGAAAATTTAAACCCGCGGATTTAAATCGCGGATGCCCAAAAACGCAAAACGCGGTTTGCGAGCGTTGTTGCATTTAGCAAACCGTGGATACATGAGTTGCATGGTTGGCGAGGCCGCAGTTGGGGCGCGATATCTGTACATCATTAAGGTAAAGTGGATTTCAGAGTTTCTATGAAAATGCACAATCACTGAAAACATTTAATGCAAGAATATATTACTGTATTAAGGTCCTACTAGTTGCTTGCATTTACTATTAACTATTAAAAAGGAAACAGACCTTAACATATCTACGGTAAATGGTAGCGGAATGGGATGAGATAATGGGATGGTGGCAAAGAATGTACATGATTTAGAAGCTGATACGAGTTGAAGAAAGAATAAAACATACCATGAGTAGCAAAACAGGTTGACAGGAAAGGGTACTAATTTGTTCACCGCATATAGAGAAGCAGCTATGATAATAGGAGGTTGTAAAGCTGATTAGCTGATCAGCATACCCTGAATAAGAATGACCGTAATACTGAATACAAATGCTATATCCTATGAAAGGACTGTGCTATGCTACTGTTTGGCCCTCAAAGGTCGAACTTTTATCCTCTGTATATAATTCAAGCTAATTCTTCTGATGAAACCAGGAAATGTTATTAAGATGAATCCTGCAGGTATTATTTCTGACAGCTCTGAAATACAATGAGAAACTCTCACATTTCTGCCCTTGCTGACTCCTTTGGCGCTGTCAGTTTTATTTTAATACTGTTTGTTAAAGAACTGCTATTCCCACCTTAAGGTAGCTGTACCAATTCTACTATTTACCTCCAAAAATTCGATCTCTGGAGAGGCGCAACACTGGAGAAAATACTACATGTAGAAACAAATCACAATTGTTAATATTTTTGAAGTCTTACACTCCAGCCAGTTTACTTTTTGAACCAATTTACAGAATCAAAGTAAATACAAGTTATGCAGACAATGGCAACATCATATTTATGCCAGCAATGTTCTCTAACAGTGAGATGAGTTGTCAATGCATTGTATTTTACAAGGGTGAATTTACACAAACAAGGACACAACAACAATTTCGACAGCGCTGTGTTTGCTGATTTGAGGGAGTTGGCCGTAGAAATAGATTTCACAGATGTGGGGTGAAGTGAGGCTGTGGCGTTTCAAAGAACGAGGATCTTGAATTAGATCCACTCGGGCGTGAGGAGCCAGAGAAGGATGGGGATGATGGGCTCGTTGAGCTGGTATAAAAGAGAACACCGGCTGTGTCGAGAGTATTAACATTCTCACTAACAGTCAGTCTCTGATCGTTCCTGTCATTTCACTCTCAAAGACATTTCACTTCAACCAATTGTCAGTGGCTTTTGTAGAGGGATGGATGATTTTTGCAATCTCTACATATCCTTCAACAAATTAGATCGATTAGGCTGTGCTTCGAAACAAAACAATATAATGTAAAAAATCCATTAAGCTATTCTACCTAAGCACTCTGCTTCCA
This sequence comes from Hydrolagus colliei, assembly GCA_035084275.1. Classification (NCBI taxonomy): domain Eukaryota; kingdom Metazoa; phylum Chordata; class Chondrichthyes; order Chimaeriformes; family Chimaeridae; genus Hydrolagus; species Hydrolagus colliei. The sequence goes on from CM068746.1 coordinate 38,846,631, forward strand.
CGCTTGCACAAGCATTTTCAAGAGGTGACAAGTCAGACAAATTCTCCTGCATTAGGAATTCCCTCCCTCTCTGCAAATACTCGCTGGCGACAATGCAAAAGTTGCTAATAATTTTGCACAAAAGTTGTACATCCAATGTTTTGATCTGCTTCACCAGTTAATATATTATTTCATGGCAGATACAGCCATGAGTCAACAGCGCAAAATATTTTTCTGGTGAAAAAAACAACTTGAGGCAAAGCAGTTGATGAATGTTTTCTGTCCTGCTAACTCAGGTAGTTGAAATATTTCATACCAAGTTGATCTGTTCAAGCTTAAAACAGTATTCACACTTAATGAGTTTTTCCATCTCCAAATAAATTGGGAAACTTCATTTTAGCCCGAGTAATTGTGCAAAGAAGAATGCAGTGACTTAGATAATAAAAATGAAATACAGAAATTCCAGTCTCGGAAGATTAAGAAAACCCAATTAGTTAGATATGACTAAACACACTGACTTCATGTGCAGTTTATTAGCTTGACTAGTCTAGAGATTCACAATAGAGATTGTATCACTGAAAATATACTGGGACTGAAAGCAAGTCTTTTATTTTCCACGTTTGCAATTCACTGGCGAATCCTCAAACCTTTTTTTTTAATAACACCCTGTTTCAACTGCTTCTGACAACCGTTACATCCCAGCTCCTCAAACCACAAAGAGACTGATTGACAATGGGGGGAGGGGGAAATTCACGGATCAGGGTATTCAAATCATTCAAAGGAAAAGATTGGGTCTTATTAAGAAATGATGGCAGGGAAAAGGCCGATAATTAGAAGTGCAATCTGATGTATCCTCTTCATTTGCATTGTACGTAGGTTATCTGGAATGTGGATTCTGCCTTAGGGCTACCTGCTGCTTCTTGTCTCAATTGGGATAACACAAACTGATATATCTTTACAAAATAAAGGAATAAGGGACCAATGAGTTAAAACATTTCTTCGCCCAGCTAAAAAAATGTCTCTCGGTATGGATGTGTATGAAATGAGATCTGTTTGGGTGAAATTAAATGGCACAAAAGCACAGCAATTCAGCACTATTTGCAATCTCATTTGGAAAAGCCATGAAGACTGCAGTTGAACAAATGATGGTGACTCTGACAAGGGTGATCCTCAGAAGGTTCACTGCATGGCCTGGATACAGGGAGCTGCAGTCTGGCCGTGCTCTGTGAAATTCTTGACCTGGAATTACTCGACAACAGCACAGTACTCACGGGAAAGTGTTCAGTTTATCTTCCCCTCCACTCAGAAACACTAATTTAGAAGCAACTCATCCGTAGATATGATAGCAGTGATCAATTAAGAAAGGACATTTCAAACTAAAGCTTTTCTGTGGCAAGTCAGGACAGTCGGGGAGGTAGGGATGGGGATGTGGGGGGGGGGGGGGGGAGAGGGAGAAGCAGTTGGGATTAAGGGAGGGTGGAGGGTAGGGAAGGTAATCAAAGGCATAATCAAAGAGGAGGTTCTTGAAACATGCCTTGATGGGGCAAGAAAGAGGTTCCACTTGTCTTCACATAAGGTTTGCTCAATACTGTATACACAAAACGCATCACTTGGTTTGTATACAAATAAATAAGAGTCAGCCATACTGTTCAAACTTCACTTAAAAGTGCTAGTCCCTGTGAGGACATTTTATAATCCCAAGCGTTTCTCTCTGTCTATCTTGAAAAAAATTCAAGCCTTAAGTATTTAGTAGAAGGGCAGGAACTCCATATGTACATTCAAATAAGGATCAAATTCACTCTATAAGGTTTTGGATTAAAAAATCCAGATAAAACATTTATGTACCTTCATGTCATTTTCTCGAATATTTAGCTGAAGCGATGCGATTGTAGGGAGTTACCCAGAATTAAAGTGATTTTAATTAACAATTAAAATCCATATGTTAGTAATATTAATCCTTACAGTTGATATAGAGCTATGTATCTTACAATATGAACCGTGGGATACAGTAACATAAATTCATAAATTGGTAGCAGGAACTATATAACCCGATTGGCTCATTAGACAAAAGAGTTGCTGTACCTCTAAATGATCTGACTATATTTCTGCTTGGCTTAGTTCACTAATGTGCTACAGATGCCTTTATCTATGAATTTTCTTGCTTTGATCAGCCAGTTTCTTCCAGTAGGCTTCAAAATGATGACACACTGATTTTATAAGTCATCAATGCCATTGTACAAAAAATACAGCAAGGAGGTATCACCAAATACCCCCAAATAATCAGAATTTTCTGGAGAGGAAGTAACATTTTCCAGCAATATTTCCAATAAAACAATAGAATCCATCGAATATTAAAAAGAATAACCTCTAGAAAATAGCACAGTAAGCTTTAACAATCAGCAATAATAATCAAAGTAAACATTAAAGCACTGATTGTAATACACTTGACACATAGGATTCTCCTGTTACAAGAATGAACACATTTTAAAAAGGAAAATGCATTGAAAGGGTATCTGTGCTGCTTACATTAATGGAGAAAAAGATTAAAATTCAGAGGACATTTGTTAAGTTTTTCTTAAAAAAAATCATCATCATCATCATCATCATCATCCGTTTCCTTGCACCACATCTGTTAATAATCCCTCAAAAAAAACATTTTGCAGGTAATTTTTCAATCCATGACTTTTTTTGTGGGACACTGCTATGTACAATAGGCTGCCGCGTTTCACTCACAAATACTGACAAGTGAATTCACTTTACAGTACATTCTGAGGAACGCTTTGAGACGTCTAGAAGACGTGAAATCTCTATATCAAATGCAAGGATTATTATTATTATCAGCTGTTTATGAAACATTAAAGTTTAACATTAAATCCCGTGATCCTATTTGAGACGTCATCCTGAAGTGAAAGACGCTTATCGAATGCAAATATCATTAATTTTATCCCACTGCACTGAAAAGAATGGAACTACAAAGTCTTCGATTGGCATCTTGCACATTATAGAGCTGTTTGTAAACAGCATAAGTGGATCAGCAAGTACTTCTGTCAAAAATTGAATCCCAGTTTTCTGCAATTAATTCCTACTACTGATACAATCTGTTATACCCCTGATTCATAAAATTTCACGTAATAATTGATTTTTTTTTTAAAAAGTGTGCATTTTCATTGGAACTTGGAAGGGCTGGAAATCTCATTATACAGGATTTCCTCTATATTTTTTCCGAAAACATTTGTTACTATAACATTTCTTCAGAAATCTGTCTCCTCAGTAATGAGAATTAAGTCTGGATGTGTGTAGTCAACCATCCAGAATATGAAATTACATGCAGGCAGTGAGTCAGATTGGACTGTTTTGTAGCACTGAATCAGCCATCAACTTACCAGCTAACAGCAAATTACTGCACAGGCGAATGTTGGCTACAGATAATTAGTCTAAAACTCATTTTAGCATGAATATTTTATTACACGGAACAAAACTCGTTACTGAGAGGAATTAGAGAGTCAGAATGTCTGAAAGAAGCCACACTGTGATCAGTCAGAACTTGATAAACCCTTCCAGAACGAGAGTTTACTAATGCATCAAAACAGTACTGAATTTCATTAGAAGGAATATGAAGTACATTCTGGTGGTAACAAGCTAAATTGTTCTTCTTGCGTAACAAACACATCCAATTTTCAATGAATGACTCCATTAAAAAATATCACAAGTGAATAGTGACTTCATTTTAGCATTTCTTTCAGTGTATCCTCGCTCTGACACTTATGCGTTTCGGAGGAAATCTGAAAGAAAAACCCATCACTGCCCTGCAAGAGATCACACATCAGGGATCAGACCTGGTCAGCAGCTTACCATGTGCTAGCCATCACTGCCTCCTTTAGTGTCGTTCAAACATTCAGAAATTGAGAAATCCCCAGGTTAACAGCACTGTCTCAAAGAAGTGATAAGGCGCTGTCTAAAACCTAGTACTAGATGAGATATCCTGATGTTTCACTCACAAAATATAGTCTATTCACTTTACAGTGTATTCTGGGAAGTGCTTTGAGATGTCACAATGACGCGATAAGGCGCTATATCAAATGCAAGGATTATTATCATTATGTTTTACTTCTGATGCACTTTCAATCTCGTTTGGTCTGAAGGGTATTCCTCATTACATTTAATAATCATGTTGATTCAAAAGACGCTTTGTTTATATGCAGTTTTCAGTATGTATAAGACAATACAACCGATTCCAAGTAACGTATTCACAACTTTGGTACAAGCACTTAAACCATTCACAGAAAAGACTTAATATCATGCAGGGTAGCTCACTGTCGGGAGAATAGGCCATTGTTGGAAATGTACCAATGATCACAAGAACTATAATGTTCTCGGAAACACTCTTCAGTCGGATGACACCAATGTCTAGGGATAAAAAAACACCTGGCAGAATTCTTGGAGGAAACATGGCCAGTGGTAAATATTAGTATCTTATGAAATTCAGAATTGATACTTCTAGGTCATTTGCTGCAATAGTTCATGTAATAGCCCCATTTCAAAGAGTTCCACTTGATATCATTTCCCACTGTTTAAAAAAAGTGCTTGTTATAAAATCAGTTGTCAACCATCCGCAGGTCCATTTTATTCCAAAACATGCAAACCGTTTCAGAAAAGTTTGGTGACTGGGACACTGAACTCATTTTGATATTTGTGGCTCTCATAGGAAAGTGGGGTGGATCTTCTGAAACACAAGATCAAATATGCTACTTTATCTAAGCTGCTACATGCGTCTCCAATTAAACTAGATTTCCTGTCTAATTAGGACTCTTCCCTCCACTCTGTCCTCTTATCGTGTTTACTTGGCAAAATTGAAATATTACTTTAGAGTTAAATTTCTTATGCAGATTGTGTTCCTTTGTAAGATGTCTCTTTTCAAGGCAAAAGAGCCCAGCTTTTCTGGTTGTTCCTCGTAGCTCTGAGGATTAGCCTCACTGCTCTCTGTGGCCTCAACCAACTATGTTATGGTGTCTCGGAGTGTGTGTAATACTCCCGGTCTGGCTGAGCAGAGCATTGCACAATTCAGCATGACTTCTGATGATCTGAACTCAACCGAATAAAAGGTAGAGGATTGAGAATGGTCTATTGTGTGAAGCAGACAGATATCATTAGATCATTAATGAGATCACAAAGCACAAGAATGCAAGAAAACACAAGAGGAAGAATATAATAGTCATACAATAGTCACAAAATAAGAATAATCATTGTAATTGTTAGTTTATCAAAAAAAAACTTATTGTCTTACTCCAGCACCTTTACTTGAGAATGGTCACATCTACTTGGTAGTCTGGTTAAATGTATCACTATTACATTAAGAAAAAAACCATTAAGACAATGTGCAAAAATAAAAGTATTTTTTTTCTCCATTTTGTAAGTACCTCTACTTGATTTATGTTTTGAGAGAAGTATTGAAGTCACGTACATCAATGGGCACTGATATCTAAACAAATCCTGCCCTTTTCATCTTTCTGATATTTATTATTGAAACATCAAGCTTTCAATTATGTACATCTTTCATATGCAAAATGTGTTGGCAACACAACTGCAAATTATATTTCCATTGGCTTTAGTCAATTACAGAATAAATAATTTGTACTTCCCTTGAGTTTAGAAGGTTAAGGGGTGATCTAATTGAGGCTTTTAAAATAATAAAGGGATCTGACATGATAGCTACAGAGAAACTATTTCCTCTGTTGGGGGAATCCAGAACAAGGGGGCAGTCTTAAAATTAGGCCATTTAGAAATGAAATCAGGGGGTATCTTTTCCACACAAAGCGCAGTGGAAATCTGGAATTCTCCTTCCTTCCCCCCTCAAGGTATTTTGATAGGTAAAGGTATCAAGGAATATGGGGCAAGGGCAGATAATTGAAGTTGAGGTAGAGAACAGTCCTATTTTATAGAATGGCAGAACAGGCTAGAGGGGCTGAATGGTCTACTCCTGTTTCGAGGTTGCTACTTAAAAGATAGGTGAGGATCTTTCTGCTCATCCTGATCCTCCAGCTTACTTGTTCACATTCTTCCAGCAGACTTATCCCACGTAACCCAATTGGCTGAAGATAAATGATCAATTTAGTTCTTGTATCTTATCAAACTCTTGAGTCTGCCCCCAGCATTGCCTTCGATTCGAAGTATTGTCAAATGCTTAGCCCCTTTTCATACAATGCAAAGCTCACAACAACAACAACTGGCATTTATATAGCGCAACTCATGCATGGCAGCATCCCAGACCGCACACTTCATCAAGCTCCACACACAAAGCTTACAATCCCTCCTGAAGGCCCTCCCTAGGGAAGTGCTGTTCAGAGGTAGTGCTTTGAATTTCTAAAATATAGTACTTAAAAGCAGACATTTCCTTCTATAAAAATTCTTAGGGACGGGTGTGTGTCTCTCCAATGAGAAACAGTACCTGCCGCTACTGCGAGTTTTGTCCATTCGCAAGAAATTTCAACGTGTTGTGAAGAGCCAGATACACCAAACTTCAACTGCTCATGTTAAAACTGTCAGACACTGGAGAATATTACACTTGGGTCTTGAGACAACAGGGATTTGTAGGGATCCATAAAAATGGCAAGAATGAAGTATACAGCTGACAGATGTGTCCTTTTCGCAAGTGTTTGATATTGTTCCATTGCAGCAGTCTCTGAAAACATCCACACACGTGTACCCTGGGACATCACGACTTTTCAATCATTTGTCTCTGATTTCAATGACTTTCTGATATAACCCGCTATAAAATTAACAAATTTGTTGACTTTTTAGCTGGTCAGTGCAATATCCATTATAAGAAATATATTGTTGATTACTCCTAATGTTCTCATTAAAAAAAAGTGTTAACTTGGGAAAGCCAACTTTCCATGGCTGCTATCAGTCTTGTTTTATGACTTGCCAGAAACAGATATAATACAAGCAGGGTACATCATCCAAATAGGTTTTCTTCTCTTACCATCACATAATCTAAGAATAACACTCCAATGTAGTGCTGGGGTTGTGCTGCACTGCCGGAGATGCCATCCTTTGGATGGACGTCCTCTCGACGTGAAAGGCGTTATATCAATGTAAGTTTTGATTGATTGATCGATCGATCGGTCGGTCGGTCGTTCGATCGATTGATTGAGACATTAAACCGAGGTCCCACATGCCTGTTCAGGTGCATATTAAAGATCCCATGGCACTATTCAAAAAGAGAAGGGACTTTCTCTCGGTGTCCGGGACAACAATCCCCCAAATAAAAAATAATAATTTACTCCATGGCTGTTTGTGGGACAATGCAGTGCGCATATTGGCTGCCACATTCACCCACAATATACAGATTCAATCCATTTTATAGTATATCATGTGAAGCTCTTTGAGATGTCTCAATGACATGATAAGGTATCAAATGCAAGGATTATTATTATTTCCAATAATTCTCCCAAAAGATTTCGCCTTCTAGAGTTTTTTTCCCCACATACATCATCCTAATGAGAATTAAACAAAATCATGTTTCAAAGTACTAAATCAAGTTCTATCTATACAAATTGTCATCAAAACTCCAATTCAGTCAACTCTTTGGGATCTTTAGATATACTACCCCACACCCTCTCTCAACATTATGTTTATTCAAGCTGGTGGCATAGTTCCTATCTCAATGTAAAATCTTCGATATTTACCCCTTCTTCATGTATCCATGTCATTTATATATAATGTGATATATTGTTTAATCCGCAGTACAAGATAAATTTAATGAACTCATCCAGGACAGCAGGAAGGGTGTTATAACTAGCCTTGAGCATCTAGGGTTAGGCAGAGGAGAAATCAAGTCAGATTCCTGTTTCAGATCACTATCCATCTGCTGGAAGGTGTTGGGAGAGGATGGAATTGAGTTTTGCTGTGATACCCTGTGGTCGAACAGTCTGTCAACATTCCATGTCAAGTTATGATTTATCATTGGATTTTATGCTGTTACCTTATCTTCAGCCAATTAGGTTACTCGATTAACAATGCAAACATAATACGTTATTCAGCTACTGCAATTTCAGGCCAGTTATCAAATTCAAACTGTCAACAAGTTAAGCTGAATTGAAGAGACTGCTGCCAAAACAAATTAACAAATCAGCAGCTAAACCATAATTCATGTCAGAGACAGTGATGTATAAAATGGGAATAGTATATAATCTGTGAAAATCAGCCCCTGGCACTACTTTTCACAAGAATAAAGAGTGTCATCTCTCACATGGGCATTGAGAAAGAATGGCTCAGTTTAAGCCCCAATGGATTTTGTCCTTTGGAAGTTCTTGAGATCTTATCCCCAAACCAAACTGCATGTGTTTCTGCATGTATTTACATAGAGCACATAATTATAATCATCCTTGCATTTGATAAAGAGTCAACGTCACAAGTATTTCACAGGACATACTGCAAAGATGGTTGACTCTGTTAAATAAATCGGTCCAATAGTCTTTTGTTTAAATTCCACGCATGACAATATAATTAATCCTTGCATTTGATATAGCGCTTTCATATCTTCTAGATGCCTCAAAGTGCTTTACAAAACATACTGTAAAGTCAATCGACTGTATATTTGTAGGCCAAACGCGGAAGCCAATTGTAAGCAACAATGTCCCCCAAAAAGCAGTGGATTGAGTGATTATCATTTTTTTAAGGAGTTATTATCCACGAAAAAGCGACCCACCAATCAACTGACAACCAGGTTCCTACTTACTGCTAGGTAAACAGAAGCATGTGGAGTAAGGAAACTTGCCGGACATTTGCCCTGCCGGGAATTGAACCCAGGTCTCTCGCTAGCAGTAGGATTCTACTGATATATACAAACTATGGGGCAAAAAGAAACATTTTAATATGACAGACGTGAAATACAACACTAAGAGACCATTACTGAACTGCCATCTCAATTATCATTGCATCCGATTCTCAGGCGCTTTAACCTGATGTTAGCATCGCTTGCCACAGGGGGCACTATGTGCAAAAAATAATCTTTGACAGTACATTTCAACAATGATTGATTTGCCTCACGTTGTAGTGCAGGAAATGTCATATTTCATAAAGGTCTTATTATTCATGCTTGCTCTCTGTGGTATTTCTTGGCACAGGGGCTGAAAATTGCAGGTCTTTATATAAGAAAACACAAAACATTTATTTATTCCTGAGTTCTTATGTGAATATCAATTGTTAGCAGTATTTCTGGACTTTCCAATATTGAAATAATATATACAGCATTTTATTATTCACTTTGATTGGACTGTGAATATAGAAAATATTCATTCTGTGAATATAGAAAATATTCTGCAGTGTGCGGAAATGCAGTAAAGGTTCAGTTTATAACAATACGAAGTGGTACCAAGCAGGTCCAAGCCCAACCATTGGCATAATGAAATCTCAACCTCGGTGGCACTCAGACATTTAATCCAACCACAAAAATTGGATGGAAACTAAATTGGAGGAAGATTCATTGCAACAGATCTATGCACGACACAGAGTGGAACCTTACAGTGAGTCATCTACTGCACTATCCTCTAAGCTTTATCTTCCAACATCTCTGAACTGAACTCTTATGGTTATTTGCTTAATTTTCAAAGCAATAATTCTTCCACATAATGCTGTACTTAATACAGAGTTCATTAAAGTGCAATTCCATTAGACAGTGTCGCTTAATAGCATAAGCACGTACCAGCACAATGGGATGAACGATCTCCCTCTGTGCTAAAATTTCTGATTCTATAACAGATACATGATACTAATAAATTACTGCATGGAACAAAACACTGAATGAGAATGAAAAAAAACGTTCATTTATCTAGCCCTTTTCATATAATAAATAATCTAAGAGGGCATAGAGTTCTTTGCAATACCCTGCAGCTGTAAAACCATCAACAGCACATTTTCAGAGTTTTTGAACAGTGCTGTCTTTACAGTACCAATCCAACAAAGTGTGAAGATTGTTGTTAGACTTCTGATTATTGCACAATGTAGAAAAGGCGAAAAACTTTCATTGTCCACACAATGTGGAAGAATGTTGAGCTCTCCCCGCATAGACAAAGATACGGCCTCTGGTGAAGAGGAAGATGGGTGCTCAATAGGCACAGCTAAATAATAATTAATAATAATCTTTGCATTTGAGATAGCGCCTTATCACATCGATGAGACATTTCAAAACGCTTCACAGAGAATACTGTAAAGTGAATTGACTATATTTTGTGGGCAAAACATTGCAGCCAACATTCCAGCAGTGTCCCACAAACAGACGTAGTGAGTGACCAAATTCTAATTTTTTTTCAGTGATTCCACACCTGGAAACTGATCCGCAAATTGACCGCGAACTGGGTTCTAACTTACCTTTAGGTAAACAGAGACGTACGGAGTAAGGAAACTTGACTATCCCTGCATGGAAATCAAACCCATGTCCCCCAACACATGAGGCACTGCTCCAACCAATATGCTGCAGGACTCCAAACCAAGCTGCCTAACATAATTCAGAGATAATAGTTTGGGGAAATTGGAGAGAGACAAGGTCCATGGCAAACTGGTCATGAAAAGATACTGTGGGGCCAGAGACAAGGGTAGAGGGGGAACTATGGTATTACCTTTATTGGTGGAGATACATTGTGTATTTGTTTTCTAATTTACAACCAAAAGGAATGGAGAACCATGTTTAATACTATATAATACTGTAATTTCATTAATGAAAATATCGCATTTTACTTTATTTTAAAAAATCATATTTAATATACAATGTAAAATTATATTTTTAAAACACATAAATGATAACAAATCATTTTTGCTTACAAATAAACTAAATGTAGAATGAAACTTAAATACATACAGCCCTAAAACTGCACTATGTTCGGTGTCTCCTCTGATCCAAGTGTAATTCATCTTTGTGATTGTTCCTTAACCTAACTGCCTACAAGTATGAGCAAAAGAACAAGTCAGGGGATGACACAGATGCCTTGGAGATGCTCTCTGCTTAGAAGTCCCAGATTGCACATCAGTGCCCAGTGGCCATATTCCAAACCCTCCAGGCAAGAGATGTTTGGAAGGAGATAAGAGAATGGTCCCATATGGTGCAATGTGTTCTCATGTGGCCATGAAATCTTCATTGGGGATGGAAAGTGGAAATAAATAATAATAGCCCTTGCATTTGATATAGTGCCACCTTACATCTTTGAGGCCCCTCAAAGTGGCTTTTTGAGGGATTATTGTTAGGCGGGTGGAGTAAGAAAACTTGCCCAAGGTTTCGTCCTGCCTGGAATTGAACCCAAGTCTCTCGCTTGTAAGGCGAGTGCTCTAACCACACTGAGTTATAGGACTGTACTTGATATATTTATTTATACTGAATATATTGTAAATCCATGGTGATTGTGTCCCAAGGATCAAAATGCGTCGTATCACTATCCTGGAACATCTGCTCTAGAGATCCCTCTGGATCATCACCTAGTCACCTAATCTTCCAGCTGCTGGTTGGATGGGGGGGGTGTGGCACCATGTGCAAATGTTCAACAAGAGACTGTGTTCAATCAAACAGCAGGGAGCTAAGTGATAACCTGCAATTCTCTCCCACCCTTGCCTCCCATGTGATTCTCCTCCTCTACCTGAACTGGCCAACAGCTCCAAACGTGGTAAATTCTCGCCAGCTTGCTCTACAAGTTGTATGACATCTGGGAATTACCTAGAAACATATGGTCTTTCAAGCCAGTGGGCAGCCTACAGAAGAGGAATGTCTTGAGACGGGCCTTGAAGGAGGCAAGGGAAGCAGGGATTCATTTAATATTCATGTGGATGTGAAAGGTCACAAAGAAGATGTCACGTAAACCAAAAGAAACTTTTAAATAAGAAATTAGCATCTAATGGAGAATAATGTCAGGAAATGTGGCAGCCAATTTTCACGAGCACTGTGTTCGGCATTCCCTAAATAAATAAAAATAAATAAATAACTGTGAATAAGGTAAGACATTGAAAATGAAAAATGTGGTGTGATTTTCATCAGATTTATCTAAATGTTTACAGAGAAGCACCTCTCAGATAAATAGAATCAGAGCTTAAATGAATTACCCTTGTATTACATGTGGTTAAACAAAACCTCAATTATTTCCAACTTCTTTTGCTGTCAGCTCAAAAATAGAATCTGTGAACCGTACATGATCTGGTAAATGGAAAGCAGTCTCTTTGAACACCCAAACTAATTCCACATCCCCATGTGGATCAATATTTCAGTCCACTGAATTCTGAAATGCTTCAGAATTTCAATCTGTTATTTCAATCAAGTTGGAAAACAAACTCTGCTGTATTGTAACCATGCATTTGGAAAACAAAGATCGCTGGAATAATTAAGATAGCTTGCGAGTGAGCTAGCCAGGCAAACAAGCAACCACCAAGAGCTCCATCACCGAGCCAGTGCTAATGCGGAGTGAGTTCAGCAGAACCATGGCTGTAATTTTGTAAAAGTATCCGTAGGGCATGTGGCATTCTGGAGTACAACTCATTTCAATATAATTAGCAAGCCATTAGAATATTCTGTTCTCAATTCATGAGGGGCACAAATTCACTTTTACTGGCTTGGCCAACTTGTGTAGATAATTGATCCCAGAACCAATCTAATCTCTACACCAAATGCCTTGAGACTTACAACCACGGCAGATAGTTGGTGGGAGTCGGAAGGAAAAGATACTAACTCTGATAATATTTTTATATATAGTTATTCCTAATCTATTTTGATTGATAATCAGTAGTAAGCATTAAAGATAAATTGGGTTTAATATGTTAATGTTCAGAAAAGATGCAATAGATGATAGTCCCATCCATGTGAGCACCTGTGACTGCATTACCAATTCATCGGTATTTTAGTTAATATCTGTTACTTAGTTTACTTATGTTAAAAACGTTGACTTTGATAAATATTCCAGGAAGAAGGCTACCAATTCTTGGTTGCCTCTCGGATGTTGTTACAGAGTAGAAGTTTACTGTCCCAGCAGTGTAGCAACTATCGTTCTTTGAATGAAAGTTGAACCTGACATACCACATGCAAAGTAAGAGAGAGACATCATTCACTGGGAAAATCATAGGAATATTTTGCATCTATCATTTCAGCAATAGTTTTTTTTACATACATGAAGACCAAGTTATTTTCTCTGACTGCATCCACAAGACTTCCACTTGGTAGATCATTTTGTTGTTTGCACCAGAGTAAAACACTAAACATGACGTTCTTTAAAGGTAGCTCACTTGATGGCTAAAATAGTAAAAAGCTACTGATGAGTGAAATAGCTATATTGAGCTCGATAGAAGGAGCAATATTCAATTTGCAGTCTGTGCTGAGTTGGCAAATCTCAGCTGGGGAATCTGGAGAGATACTGATGTTTGCCTCAGTATATCGAGGTTATATGGGTCTTGGGATGTCCTCCTGACGTGAAAGGCGCTATACGTGTCATTTTGTTGTTGTTATAAGAGGAAGGACTTTGACTGTGTTCTCATCCTAGTCTACCGTTGAATGACTCGCATTGCTATAAAACACAAGCTGTGGTGTTCTAATTTAATTCTGTTGGATTTATCCAGAAAGTTTCTTTGTCATGTCATAACATACCTTGTTCTTTCAAGAAACACTTTTTAAAAAAAATATCAGGAATCAAAATGATTACACCAAAAGTGAGCAAACGGTTTTCAGGCTGTGCTTAATCATTTTGGAGCCCTAGATGTTTTCAACAGAGAAAAAGAGATGTACAATGTAGCCAAAGCCAATCAATTCAAAAAAGAAAATGACAGCTATTCGGAAAACTTTATAGACCTTTATCTAGCTGCAATTTCTTCACTGAATGACATCCCGAGGCAACCCTGCACTTTATTTGGCTGATGTGATTCCATCAGTCAGGAGTTGAGTTTCTTTTCTGATTATTTAAAATATATTATTTGCAAATGTTTTGATGAAAATCCTCCAGTGCCATCACCAAGATTAATCCAAGTTCCTTCACATAGGGTGCCAGAGACCTTCAGTGGAGTTTTGATCTCATCAGACTTTGTTTAACAGAGCTGGATTCCACTGTCCGCAATCAGAATACATACTGAGTGGTAAGTTCATATTTGATCAAAGGAACTTTTAAATTCTGACGAAGTGTCATGAACCCGAAACTTTGACTCACTTTCCTTTCTCCATAGATGCTGCCTGACCTGCTGAGTGTTCACAGCAATTTCTGTTTTTGTTTTAAAAAATCTATCCTTGCTGAAAACTGTGCTTTTGTTGAGGATAGGCAAGGATATGATTGGGACCTCACAGGTGAATAGCCTGTAAATGCACGTACTCTGGACTCATGAACAAGAGTGAAATACACAAATGAAAATAACACTCAAAGACTCATCAGCTCATTATGTGTTATTTCTTTCAGGAATATTCTGCACTCCCACCACCCCCAATTCTTGCCAGACACCACTGCCTCCCTAGAACGTCCCTCGTCCCCTCCACTCCACAGTTGCTTTCAGCCACTGCACCCCCAGTCTTTGGAACTCCGTGCCTCAATCCCTCTGCTTCACCCCCTTTTTGCCCATCTTCAAATCATACCTGAAGACCTTATTCTCCAACTGTGCCTTGGGTCACCTCCTCCCACTTTCCGGCTTGGCGTGAAGCTATTAAGAATGTGACACTAGCTGCATGAATGGAGCTGTATAAAATGCAAGTTGACAATTGCTTCTTATCATGTGCAAAATTGGGGAAACAAACGTGGAATTTAGCTTCTAAATATAAAACAGAATATGTTCTGGCCACTTAACTGAAAACTGCAAGAGAACATTTGTTTTTAGGAACTCAAAAGTTCTGTATTTTTTTTGTAATAAAAAGTAAACATGTTAATTTATTACTTTCCAATTCTTTACAGGACAGGTATCTCCCAATTTTTGATGTGAACTCTGGAACATTCATGTGCGGGCACTATGTTATTTACAGATCCACAAACATCTTCCCAGACTCTTCAACCAAGAAACTATTCTTCAGGAAACCTAGAATTTCTGCTAGATAGACATGCAACCAAATGGGGGCATCACAGCCAAATTAAATACCACTTTTATTTATCGGCACCATTTTTTCCCAATGATGGGGCCGGGGAGGTGGGGTGGGAGGAGCAAGGAGGAAGTCACAGCGATCAAGAAGAGTAGAAAATCTGAATAATATTATTTCTTCCAAACGCAAGGGTGCTGAGGTCAATTGCAACATTCATTGGATTATAGACCGGTGATGAAACCTGGGGTATTCATGATCTGACAGCCTGATTATCATACGCAAGTTTCCAGCCTTCCGCATCCCGGCAATTTAGGCAGCTTTGCAAATGTCATTTATTGATAATATTTCAATTTCCCTCACTCACTTGAGTTTTTGTTAGAGCTGTAAATAGAGGAAAGTGAACAATGAGAATAAATCTAAGAGACTCTGTTCTGAAGGAGTTAAAAAGGAAGAAAAGGAAAAAAAACAGTTGATTAAACCCTACATTAAGCTGTCCTGTCCAATCAAGGTTAACTTGATGAGCAATGATTCTGGCTGAGGAAAGAGCTGCCATTTCCAACCACTTAACTAATCAAGGAATGCCAATTAAAGGTAAATATGACATTGATGTGTGAAATGATAGCTTTTCTTCTAGGGGGATGAAGATTAGACAGATGCAACAATACCGAACAGACAGGATGTAGGATAGCAAATTGGTCCTTTCTCATTTTGACTTCCTGGCAACAATCATTTTTAATGCCACATTTGTCTGGGGGAAGTTAATGGATTTATGTCCTTCAATTATTCTTAAAATGATAGCGATTCAGGAACTTCTAAAACACATCTGTTAAAAGGCACTATTCATTCCGTAGTTTTAACAAGGCCGGATTAAAAATCACACACAGCTAATCTCTAACTCAAATAGCAATCACTGCAGTTTATCCCATCTTTTTAATGAAGTTCAATAAATTTTGCATGGCTCAGTCAACAAAAACTATAATTCCATTAAACAAAGCCACGATCATTATTTGCCAGCAAATAACATTACGCAGAGGATAATAGATACCTCTTGGTGAATTTTAAGGAAGTGAAACAGTTGAGATTTTCTGATGATGTCAAACTGTGAGTGTGAAGTACATTTACTGCCAGGACTCAAATTAGACGACCTTTGTTTTAAAAATACTAAGATTAAATTCACTGAAACCATCTGAAGATAGTGTATTAAAAATGCACTTATTTTTACTGAATGTGATTCTTAAAAAAACATTATTAACCTGATCAGTGACCAAAGGAACCAACATGTTATTTTGCAATGACAACAGCAGTGAGACATTTCCATAATCCACTGAAGCATCATTTGTTTCTTTACAGCTCAGATTAAATGAAATGATATAATTGTGTATCATACATGCATGGTTGTGAATTTTCTTTATACTTTCCTTGACAGTAATACTTCAGGTTTCAATTGCTGCTTAAAGATCCTACATGAAGTGGAATGGGTATTTTCTCCAACTAGTTTTTGCCCACAGTGATAAGTCATGGTCTTCTAATTCCTTTTAGTGTTCCAATCTCACTAATTATAGATTTATTTTCCCCTCATTCTCTGTTCCTTTCAATCTTTCCATCATCTCATTAAACAAGTTCTTACTCTTTATCTTGACCTCACCAGTTTAAACCTCCCTTCATTCCGTAGAGGACCTTAATGTAAAATATACAAGCTAAAGCAAGCACTGAGATAATGGTTTCCGAGATTATCTTCAACAATCCTTCAGATCCCTTTCTTCAGCAGCAAACGTTACAACTGTTTTATAGTTTATAACTGATTAAATACAATCACACCCAGTGCAGACACTTGAATCAGGAAACAGTAGTACCCAAACGATGTTAAAATATCCTGTTGAAAACATGACAAAATTCAGGTTCAAAGAATTAATATCTGTTGATATATGGAGACAGCAACAATAACAATAGAATTGTATTTGTATATCGCCTTTCATGTCGGGAGGGAGTCCCAAGGTATTGTGTTTCGGACCCGAGTTAGAGGTCGGGATCGGGGAGGGTGGAAGGCAAGGGGTGGAGGGGGGGGGGGGGGAGAGGTTAATCGAAGGCACGATCAAAGAGGAGGGTCTTGAAAGAGGCAAGGGAGGGGGCAAGGCGGAGGGACTGCAGAGTCGAGTTCCAGAAGATGGGGAGGCTGAAGGCCTGCCTATCTGCCTGACAATGGTGGGTTGGACGAGGCGGGAGACGTGAAGCAGGCTGGAGCCCGCTGGGCATGCAACCGTATTGATGTGGGCTCCGAACGCCATCGGAAAAGCTCAGGAACATAGTGGATACCTGTGAGAGCAGAGCTACATGGGGAAAATAGTCATTAAGTTGAAGATATATCCCGCCAGTTGGAGATGCATTCTTGAAAGAAAAAGTTAATAATGTATGTGGGAGAGTACTTTGTACTAAAAACACTCCCTCAAGACATTGTTTCCAATTTAAGCTAAGTGGGAAATAAACGAACAAAGAAAAATACCTAGTCAAGGTATTTTATCTATTCCCTGATTATTATTCACAAATGTGTATACTGTCCTACAATGCAGAATTCAATAACCTTTTCATTCAATTCAATGTGGACATAATACTCCTGACGTTTAGTAAAATATACCCCCTACAATGATATGTTTCTAACAATGAGTTTGCTACTGCTGATTATTCTAATGAAAGAATTAAGATCTAACAAAATGCTACAGAGACTTGGATTATAATTCCTCCTAAAAGTGCATTAGTTTTGAAATAGGATATGTGTCAAAGAGTGTTGGGGTGAGGCACAGATGGTCCATTGTTTGTTTGGTTTAAAACTGATCTTCCAATCATCAGTGAGAAATAGACACTTTCCCATGTTGTCTATGAATTTTTTGAGAAATTATAGGCTTCATGGAGGATCTAAAGGAATGAAACTGCTCAAAAAAATAGTTTGGGGTCTACATTCAAATACAGAATTTACCATTTCAAACAGATTTTTTAAAAAGAGTTTCTCTTGCAAAATTTTGTTTGTCATATTTCACCCAGACATATACAGTCCATTCACTTTATGATATATTCTGTGAAGCGCTTTGAGATATCTAAAAGACGTGGAAAGCGCTATATCAAATACAAGCATTATTATTGTTGTATTATCTCCTAGATAACCTCTGTTACGCACTATAATCTGGAATGTTGTGCCTTCAAATAACAAAAGGCCAGAATGTGTAGGTTCTAGCTCCACACCATGGAAAGCTCATAAACCTGGTTGAAATCAGTGGATTGTCCAGTGGGTCCGTTAAGTAATCTCGACGCTTATACAGCAAACACAATTTCTAAATTTCACCACAACGCTGGAGGAACTGGCTATTGGGAAATTGCTGTATGCTACATTTGCTGCAATGTTTGCCCACAAACCATTCTGTCACTGCACTTTACAGTATGTCCTGTAAAGCACTTTAGGTAATCCCTGACATAAAAGTTGCTGTACCAAATATAAACACCACCATCATTATTATTATTATTATTTATGTTATTACAGTTTGGATAACTATATAGAGGCAATCATTAAGTGGTTTTCAGTGATGGTCAGCCAAATCAATAACGCCGCCACATTACATATGAATGGATGTTACTTTTCTTAGTAGGTTTGAGCTTCAAAATATGACTATTGTTTTGCGGGAGGTTGATATTTTGTTCACTGTGTATTTTGTAATGCCATTTCCATAGTCTTATTTTATTATATTTATTTTATTAGGCTGTTTGTGGGACTCCCCTGTGCATAATTGGCTCCACTTTTCACCCACAAATATACAGTCAATTTACTTTACAGTATATTCTGTGAAGCGCTTTGAGACATCTAGAAGACATGAAATGCGCTATATCAAATGCAAGGATTATTATTATTAAAAATCCCATTTGCCCTGATGTTTTAAGTACTATGTTTGTTTTATAGTGCCACATTCAATTTGTAGATCGATGAATTTCCTGATCTTCTCTAGTTCCTTATTTCTTATGCTGTAATCACTTAGGATATCCACATCAATAATATTACATAGATAATCTATCTGGTTTGTTGCAGATTACTGTTCTATCTGTGTGTACATGTGAGTCCCAGATAATTGTGATGTTATTTTTTCATGTTACTCTTACTGGTTGATGTTCATATCAATTGTTTACATCAATATCAAAGTGTTTGCAAATTGTCCAGTGAATATATTTAGCTACATGGCCATGTCTAATCAAATACTCTGATTGTTATTATTCTCATCATCATCAGTGAATTCAGAGAGGTCATCAGCTAAATATCGGTTTGCAAATAACCTGAAATTCTGCCTTGCTTTACAGGAGCATAACAGACCCAATGAAGCAATCTGCCTGCTTTAAAATGTATTATTCTACAATTTTGTCCACCCTATTCAGAGCATTTGTACCCCTGAATAAAGGGTTTCTCTTAACGTTCAATTCAAATTATAATTGACTGCACTTAACTACCCAGATACACCATTAACCACAAACTGACAATCAAGTAGCTGTGTTTTTTCATCATCTGTATTAAAATCTACTTATGAGAAAACATGATGTCAACTTCATTTGTGTCAACTTCATTCATCTATAAGCTTGAGATACTCCGTTTAAATGATACTGCAGATAGCAAAACAGAATCGAGCAGCCTAGTTTCAGTGAGGTGGGTAGTGAAATGGGCCTATACGAACACACAGTATCTAAATGGATGTTCCTCTGCTTCGAATTCAAGATCCTCGTTCTCACTTTCAAGGCCCTCCACAGACTACATCTCTACCTCTACTCTTTGGAATTCCATCCCATAATCCCTCCGGCTTGCTCCCGCCCTTGCCTCCTTCAAGCCCTTGGAACAATCCCCCTTCTATGAAATGCACTTCTTCAAACGTAATTTGGTTGTTGTTGTTGCTAACAACAGAAAGGAAAACAAAATCTAACACAAAGAGACTTCACAGCCAAACGTGCATCCTTTGCATACTGGAAGACTATTGAATTCTTTATGTGGATCTGTTTTTAATTCACAAACAGATATATATATATATTTATGGTAAAATAACCTTAAAAATGTACATGGGGGCACATTTCCTTCACGTCATACAGGGCTAGGGAGTGGAATAGGAGGGGTGAGGGCTCATGTAGACTAAGCTATGATCAGCACAAATATGTCTGACCTGTTTCAAAGGCGATTTTCTCCCATTCTAACTGGATATAAAGAAGCTGCACATTTTGAGAAAATACTGCTTTGACAAGAGTTTCTGGGCTCAAAAAATACTCTTGGAAAAAACACTGTCAGTCAGTCAAAAAAAACATTGGGTTCACCAATTGCAAAGTCAATTCATGTTGTTGCATAGCAAAGAACATAGCTAATGAAGCCTGAAGTCTCAGATGCCAAATCTGTCCCTGTCCTAATAGCAAGATATGCTGCAAATCAAGTAACAAATCTATTTTACATTCAAGCAATCCTGCAGCTGTCAAGTACTTGACCTCTGTTTGAAAATTCCATTCCCTCGATTTTCCCCACTAAAATAACTGGAAATTTCTGCTTCCACAGTATTAATTGCAACTGTGCTCTATAAATAATCAAAACATTTGATGTTTTGCATGAAAATACTCCGCTAATTAATTCTCCACCACAACATAGTCTGACTTTAATGGCCCCTCGATTGGTTATCCCTCAAAGAGGAATTTTTGATAATCCGTAGAAATGACAAAGAAGCATGCAGAGGAATTAAACACTGGGTTTAAAGGAATCAAGAATGAAATGGTTTATTGTATTAATATCCCCTTCCTGCCACGATTTTGGTGCCTCGATATGACTATGCACACTGGGAGAGACAACAGGGTGTAAAATGGACAAACTTTAATGAATCATCACATGCTAAGAAGCCATTTGTAAATGTCATCCTGTGATTAAAGTAATTTGCATTGTTGGAGTATAACAACTCATTTATACGCCTGCCTGTCTTAAGGTGCTGTGGCTAATCCACCTTTTTTCTATTCTACCGCACACCTTGGCAGTGAGCTACTCAAACCTCCATTTACAAAGCGTTTTTTTTGCAGCTATAGAACAATCGTGAGCATCGTCACATATAGATTTGTGTGCTTCAGATTGACACAACATTTTGTAGGCAAAACCCCTCTATACCATTACAAGGGTTATACTGCATGTCAAAGGAGTTTCAGTCGAGTGGATGCAGGAAGGTTTCTACTGGCACAAATCATAGAGTATTACACCATAGAGGAGGCCATTTGGCTCATCGTCTCTGTGCCATACTTTCTACTGTATAATGCTGCACTTTTAGCTGAAAAATGCACAGGACCACATCGAAAAAGATAATTAAGGATAATATTTTAAAGTATACTGAAAGTTTACCGACCTTTACAGCAGTTCAAACTAATATTTACGTTAAAGGTTTTCGCCCCACTAACACGTGCCAAACCATAACGAAAAACTGTCAATTCTATCCCCACTTCCAGCAGCTACATGGTCAATGGGAACTTGAAAAAGGATAGGAACAGAGCTACCCATTTACCATCTGGCAAGAGAAAGGGTGCAAAAAGTAAGAGACGTTCGGCTTTGGTTTGGAGTTCATGAATTTTAATAAATGCTCGGTTCTGGATGTGATAGGCTTATAATGAAAGTCAATAATTTATTATAACATTTTATTGTTTGCTAAACTAAAATAAGTTCAACCTTTCATTAAAAAATCTGCACAAATAATGAATGCACAATTTCCTTTGCAATAGACAAGTTTAGCTGTATGTGCGGATCTTTAAAGTCCACATGAACAGGTCGATGGGACCTTGGTTAGACATATCCGAAGGATGGCACCTCCAACAATGTAGTGCACCCCTAGACCGCACTGGAGTATCAGCCGACATGTGAGTTCAAAGTCACAACATGTCCCATAACCTTCTGACTCAGAGGCGAGCTAGAATGACACTTAACATTCTATGGGAAGTTATACGTCAATGCAAAGCTTCATTAGTGGTCACTTTATTCGCAGAGTTAGCATTAACTTGTTGGAAATAGGGACCTTACTTTATCTGGGAACAAGGAAATTCACATTGGAAAATCACTGGATGAAAGAGGGTAAATTAAATTCAAATTACTTTTCGAGCAAAGTGGCTAACAAGCATATAAATCACACAAAGAAACGGCATATATTATGAATCAGTGAAATCATGTAAATGACATTCAGAAATTCAATTTTCAGTTGCTTTAGAAATTTATTTGGCCATCTTTTAATTTATTTTTTAATAAAAAAAACTATATCAAATAAAACCATCAGACAAATGACACACATTGTCCCAATGTTTTTCAATTTCAAATATCCTGATGAATGAATGCATTACTTTTTGTCCAGTGCAGATGATGATGGCACACAGCAAAGATTCAAGGAGGGAGAGGGACGTTGCCATTGTTTTTTATTTAGAAGAATGATAACTGTAATACACTCTGCAACTGAGCACATGCAAATCACAACAATAAGTTCCTGATAGAATACAGTACTGTCAACAATCCAGATATCTTGTGCCTGCTACCTTTTATTTTCAGGATAGGAAATCCTGGGTGGAGGGGAAAGGAAGTGATAGAGAGAGAAAAAGGGAGAAATGGAGAAAATCATAATATGATGTCTTTGAGACAACTGAAAGCGCTTCACAGAATATACTGTGAAGTGAATTGACGGTATATTTTGTGAATGAAACGTAGCAGCCAATTACGCACAGCAATGTCCCACTAACAGTCGTGGACTGAGTGACCAGATTATTATTTTAATTTATTTAAAAGTGATCCACCAAACATCCAACAACCGGGTTCCTAGTTACTTCTAGGCAAATAGGGGCATGTGGAGTAAGGAGACTTGTCTAAGGTTTGACCATGCTCAGGAATCAAACTAAGCTCCTCTCGCTTGTTAGGTGAGTGCTCTAACTGAGCTACAGGATGTTTACGGGGACATTGCATCAGGCAGTACTCAAGCGTTTGCTTTCCAGAGTCATATCAGGGATTGTTTCGCAGCTTCCACTTGGAGGTAAATGGAAACAGGAATCTCAATGTTCTTATACCTTCTTGTATTCCTGTTAAAAGGGCATCAAACCAACTCTTAAATAAGTCCAGTGTCCTGGCCTTTACCACCCTTCTGGTTTCCCTTTCCAACTACTGATTACTCTCTGTGAAAAGAAACATTCCTGATTTGTGTCCTAATTTGTGTCTTGTGTGCCTTTCACAAACTTAACGCTACTCACCTAAAGCCATAGATTATTTTCCTTTCCCTTACTCTTACTGTGAAGGGAATATCTATACCTGCACTTAGTTTTATGTAATAATATATAATATAAAGTAATATAATAATATAATATTAATATAATATTACTATTATAGTTTTCACTTTTCCTCCCACAATTAGCTTAGATTCACAAAACAATATGCATTTGATTCCTTTGGGAATCCACAAAAAAAAGCCCACAACCATTTTTGGATCTGAAAAGAAAATTTAATCAGGACAATGAATTTTAAAAAAATCATTGCAATCTAACAGTATGAAATTCAGGCCTGCTGTTACATCAAAAGCAAATCCTGTATTGCAAAATTGTCTCTCACATCCAATTGAGATCTGTTCAATAAGGCGTTTATGACTTAATTTGTTTCACACTGAACAACAGCCATTAAACAGAAAAAAAAAGTACCAGGAACATATTGCCACAAGCAACTAAAATCAAAAATCATAACGCTCCTACCTCACACCAAATATGACCTTGTGGAAGAAAGAAAGGAGAATACTAAACATGCAGCTTCCTTTTTTTTTAACTAAATCAACTGCTGACAATTAATCTGGCACAATATTCACTGAGCAAAGATAAGGACTAATGTGACCTATTTCTTGACTGTACCTTTGTCTTTCACCAAGCATTGAAATCTACTGAATAACCTGTCAATATCTACCCTCTGTGTTCTGGGAGGACAATCTGCAGATTCGTACATCCATTTTCTTTATAGACTTTTTGTTTCATTTCACAAAAAAAATGTGTGTTTTCTCACCACCACTTAATGTCTGTTTTATGCATTTCATTCTGTTGATGCTCATTGCTGCATTTTACAGAGCAGAACAAAACGTTTAGAACTTACTAATGATTTGTCTTACACACCTCACAAAATTAGTGAGGAAATCAAAGGCCACAATTGTTGAATTAACTGGATACTTTTTACATCAAGTTTCTTTAATCTTTTTTGGGGGGAGGGAGGGTGGGGTGTGCGAGAGAGAAAGCGAAAATTCCCACCCACCCCCTCCTTTGAAAGAGGGTCTTATCAAACTGCAATTTGCATCTAGTGTGCTTACAAAGCAATCATTTGCAAAATTGCAGCTGCTACGATTTGTCAAGAACAAACAATGACCTGAATGCACAGGGTCCTAATCTCCAGAATGAGAATTGAAGTATATTTGTACTTCATTATTAACGCAATATTTCTGCACCAATTTTGTTTCAACTCACCCGCTTTAACATTGGTCTAAGATCCTCAATTAGACAACCAAGACCTCAGAAGTCTGAATTTAGAAAAGCCACAACGTTCAGGAAAACAAAAGTGAGAAATATTCCTGTTGATTTATTCTATTTTAAATACTGGTCTGGAAAAGGTTTCCTGTTTTTCAAGGAACAGTACAAAGGTATATTTAAGACACTCATCATTAAGGTTACATAAAATTGATTTTTAAAATGAACAGAATTCTAATTACACACACAACAAATGTGTTGAACATCACTGGAAGCTAAGAAAAGACCATTCCACCTCAGATTTTAGTTCAAAACAGTAAAATAGATAAGTTTCAATATATTTTCAGTGCTCTTTGTACATGCAGGAATTAATGTAGATTATAGAAAAAAAACAATGTCCAAGTGATAGGAGGAACATGAAAGCATCACTTCATGGGTCACGTGTCCCAAAATATTGTGGCATGTTCATTTTCCAGAATTTACAAATAACAACATAGAATCATAGAATATCTACAGCACAGTGGGAGGCTATTCAGCCTATCACGCCTGTGCCAACTCTTTGAAAGAGCTATCCAATTAGCCCCACTCTTTCCCCATAATCTTGAAGTTATTTTATTTTCTATCCAATTTCCTTTGAAAGTTATTATTGAATCTTCTTCCACAACACTTTCAGGCAACAAAAGCATATGTGCTTCAGTATACAGAAGCTAGGTTTAGAAGATGATGATGACTGACATAAATGGTGATTCCCAAGTATTTGTACAGCCGAAATGTTGGAAAAAAACATGAATTTGACCTAGATATTAGGAAATTTTCCTTTAAACCTATGTTTCAGCATCTACTGTAACTCGTTATTTGCCTAATGTGCATGTCAAGTTAAAACTTCGATGTTTCTAAACAAGAGACATCATTAAGCAATGAAATATATTCATTGCAACTACCTCACCCCCCACGCTGCCGAAACACTCGTGCACGCATACATCACCTCACGGCTGGACTACGGAAACTCTCTCCTCGTCGGCCTCCCCAGTTCCTCCATTCACAGGCTGCAGGCCATACAAAACTCTGCAGCCCGTGTACTATCCCGCACCCGCCTCCGCGACCACATAACCCCCACCCTCGCCCGTCTCCACTGGCTCCCCATCCTCCAGAGGATCGAGTTCAAGATCCTCGTCCTCACCTACAATGCCTTACACGGCCTTGCCCCACCCTACTTAACCGACTTACTTTCCCTGTATAAGCCCACCTGGACCCTCCGTTCAGCGGGTCTTGGCCTGCTCCAAGCCCCCCGCCCGAACCGCCCCACCATTGGAGGCCGGGCTTTCAGCTTTTCCGCTCCCACCCTGTGGAATTCCATCCCCCAATCCGTCCGTCTGTTTCTTCCCTTTCCTCTTTCAAGACCGGTTTGGACTTTCCTCTTCAACCGTGCCTTTTGTTCCCCCCCCAATTTTTTGACCTCCCCTACGTGTTTCACCCCTTCCTGAAAACTCCCCTCCCAGCTCGGGTCACACGCCTCCCTGTGCAGCGCCTTGGGACGTCCTCCCGACGTGAAAGGCGCTTTATAAGTTTAAGTTGTTGTTGTTATATTGCACGTAATGAAATCACTGTGAGGCAACACAATGCTACTGGTTCGATGGATGTGCGGAAACAACTTGCATTTACATAGCGCCCTTCACACAGGGTAGCGTCTCACAGTACTTAAATAAAGCAGTTAATGATTCCTGTTCAGCAATTGGGAGAAGTGTTTGTGACCAATGAAGGTAGAGGAGACATTCATTTGAAAAATTGTTTTAGGTACTGTTACCTTGCTTATTATTTTACAAGATAATATTTTGGGTGCAGTGTATAGTTTGAGACACAGCATGTTGAGCGATTTAAGCGCTCTGAGACGCCGTCCATTGTGGAGGGTGCTATATAAATTGCAGTTGTTGTTGTTGTTGATTGCCAGGATGGTGGAAGCTAAACTGAACGGACCTTTGTCTTCTTCCTTCTAGCAAATTCTTATGTTGTTATGTTTTTGCTGGACACCATAATACACTCACGTCTAGTTTATTTAATGACTGAATTGACTTATCAAGTGTAAGAGTTTTCTGGTGTTGTCAAAAAACAAACACGAATTTCTGAACCAAGACAGATGTCAAGGATAGAGGACTGTTGACAAGAAGATTTATCATACAAACACGTGAAATCGATTTGAGCTCATTTAAATATATTGAGTAATATTTACTTTTTCAGGATAGGATCCACCTTTTTTTTAAGTGTAAAACTCAAATATATTAATCTCAATCAAAATGAATGAAACCTGACATGTGATGAGTGGATTTTGTGTTAAATGGGACAGAGAAAGTAAAACCAAAAGAATGCAAAAAAATGCCGTTACAAAGTGGTCTCCTAACTCCAATATATCAACTGCGATGTAAGTGAAGTGAAGTGCTGACCAAAATCTTTCAGGTTAGTGCTAGATTGCCAGCCTTGGCACTCTTGCCTCTGAGTCACAAGGTTGTGGGTTCAAGATCCAGAATTTATGAAAAGAGTGTTGGAATCGGATTCAAGCACAACTTTCAAGAGAGACATAGATGTTTGGGGAGGACAAATTTGCAGGG
Organism: Hydrolagus colliei; assembly: GCA_035084275.1. Taxonomy (NCBI): domain Eukaryota; kingdom Metazoa; phylum Chordata; class Chondrichthyes; order Chimaeriformes; family Chimaeridae; genus Hydrolagus; species Hydrolagus colliei. Next base: position 38,873,733 of record CM068746.1, read on the forward strand.
CGATAGGAAGAGAGCGAGGGGATTGGATTAATTTGGAAAACTCTTTTCAAGCCCAACAGAGATGATGGGCTGAATGGTCTTCTTCTGTGCTGTATAATTCTATGATTCTATATCCAGCAAGATATAGTGTGTTCTGATATAATGCAGGTTCTAACTGGGTCTGGCTGACTGTAAATGCAAAGTAGGTCCCAGCAACAACAAACAAATGAATGATTTTTTCAATACTTTTTAAGCACTTTTCCCTTTCTTATGATTTTTCTACTACATGGAATCTGGCTTTCATTGCTGGAGGCCTTGAACTCAGTCCACCAATACTGCTCTATATCCTTTCCGAGGATATCGACTGCAGGGTATCACTAATATACTTTCCCCTACTTACGCGAATATTTCTGACCCCACTTATATCACCATAGCTAACATCCTTGTATGCTATTGTGCTTCTAACAAAATCAACATGAATTCTTTTATTCAGAGGGTAGTCTTCAATAGCAATATCTTTAGAAGAACAAAACTTATTGTCCTCAAATAGATACAAGCAGTGGGCAATCTGACAAGTGATACCGATAAAATTCAAAACTATTAACAAACACCCATTGTGAAACTGTACATCTCCATTCTGTGTCCAGCATTATTACATTGCTCACATCTACTATGATCTGCAGACCAAGTTCAAAAACGCGCAAAACCTTGAATAACGGAGCCACAATAGCTGAAACATGCACTTCATTTGAAAACTGCATGTGTTGCCAATGCATTATATTTCAGTCAGGTAAAGTGCTAGGCTGATAAGTGTCCATCTTTGCATAAAACATTGTGAACAGATCGGCACCAATTACTGGAGAGTTGTGTGGAACTGCGACAGAATTGCGTGATTCACCATCTTCAGCAAGAGGGGATGTGGGAAAGAGGTGCAGAGTCAATATGCGTTGGATCCAAGAGACACAACGTTAAAAAACAAGGTACTTATGCATTAGTGCTCGTTGCTTTTGGACGTATTGATTGACGTACATTTCAAGTGTAAGTATGTATTAGAAATGGGTTAAGGATTATTGAAATTTACCTTGTAGTTCTCCACTCTTGCTGTACAGCTCCCGCCTCTGCTCGCGCAGGTATGCACTCATGCTAATTGCATGCGAGGACGATTCAAACCTGCAATTTAACACACACACTCAATGAAAACAGTTCTAAGGTGCTAATAGATTAGTTCATTTGAATGCGTGATGTTATTAGTGTGTGTGCGCGTAATATATAATTTAAATAAACATAAGATAGGAAAAGGAGTGCAAAATTCAGCCTGTCAAACCTGCTCCTATACATTATTAGATCACTGTTGATCTGCAACTTTGTACCATTTCCTTACCCATTCACCATATATCCTCGCTACCCAAGCCTACCAAATATTCATCTTTGTCAGATCATAGATGAATGATCAAGTTGAGCAACTTGATCATTCATCTATGATGAGCAAGTTTCCTTACTCCACACCCCTCTGTTTACTTAGCAGGCAGTAGGAACCTGATTGGCAGATTGCTTTTCCAGGGGTAATAATCCCTTAAAAAAATAATAGTAACCTGATCACTCAATCCAAGACTGCTTGTGGGACACTGCTGTGCGCAATTGGCTCCCATGTTTCGCCCACAAAATAGTCAATCTACATTACACTATATTCTGTGAAGCTCTGTGAACGTCTCAATGACATGACAAGGCACAATATAAAATGCAAGGATTATTATTATTATTTCTAGCCAAAGTTTATTCACAGTAAATTCTGTGACACACTTTGAGATGTCACAAAGATGTGATAAGGTGATGTGTCAAAGTATTATTACTCAGCATCCACAACTTGTTAGATTAGCGAATTCCACATTTCCACTATCTTTTATTAAAAAAATCTGATTGTACTTAGCCCTAATTTTAACTTTGTCTTCTTATACAATTGTAATTTTGTTGTTGTTCTTAATCTGGATGTTACTACCAGAGGAAAATGTTTCTACCTACTTTGTCAAATCCTTTCATAATTTTAAACACCACACTCAGACGCCTCTCAGTTTTCTTAGCTCAAAGGAGTATAATCCACATGTCTAACCTGTCTTCATAATTTAACCCCTTCAGATCAGCTATTCTGGTGAATCTGCACTGTACACTCTCCAACCCCAATATATATTTCTCGAGGTGTGATGTTCAAAATTGAACACAATACTCGAGAAGAGATCTGATCAAGGTCCTGTACAGCTGAAGTTTTATAGATTTTTCTCAAAAGTAAAGGGGAAAAAAGCACTATAAACAGTATTTTCAATATGAGGAAGATAGAAAATAAATCCTTTATATTGGTTAATAAAAGTACTTTTTTCCCTTAGGAGAGATCTTGAGCATATCTTCTCCCAAGTAGAATGTACTTCTCTTCCCCCTCACAGCACAATATTCCTTGGTGAGATCTGATAATTTAAATAATGATCAAAACACTATCAACACACTAAACCATCAAGCCCAATATATAGTACTTCATTTTATGTCTAGTTCAGTAGATATGAATTAGTGTTCTTGAAATTTATATCAGTGGTCTGTAAAATATCATGTTGTCAACAACCCAAACAAGCTAATGTTTTCATTGCACACAACAAGCTTTAAAAAACTCAGAAGATTGTTTGAAGTAAAACATTGCCTGTAACCACTGTGTGGAACACCATCTGAAGAACCTTTTTGAAGCCTTGTATAAGATATATATATAAATAAATAAAAAATATATATATTGGCTTAGTACAACACAGTAGTTGCAGCTTGTATTTTTTGTGGCTTTACACAAAGAAAATCTCTTGGCATCTATTGAACAAATCATACACCACCAGATTAATGACTCAACAGTATGATCTAATTTGTGCAATAAATGGCATACGACATCAAAAAATAGAGACATCACATAAAACACCATCTCTATAAAATGCCTTTAGTTAGGATATACTTTTTCCACAGCTTCCAACAGCTGCACTCATTCTTTCCATTTCCCACATCAGCTATCCCAGCTGAATTGCTAGTTTTAAGGCTTTTACCTCTGGAACCTGAGACTGATTCTATCCTAACTGATTGCATGGAAGATCGTCTCTCTGTCTGTTGTTTGCAATGCGCTTAGACAGTCTCAAATCAGTATATATACGACTGAGAATGGAACCATACTAACAGCAGTGTCCCACAAATAGGATTGAGTATGCAACTAGTTTAAAAGGAATTATTACCCTCGTAAAAGTGATCCGCCAATCGACTAACAACTGGGTTCCTACTTACTGATGAGTAAACAAAGGTGTGTGGAATAAGAAAACTTGCCCAACGTTTCGCAAGAAAGCTAACACAGCTAACTGGGAGCCTGAGCTGAGGTGTGGAGATCAGATGAGAAAGATGGCAACCTTTGATATCAGCATTTCTGATATCAGCAGAAATTATATAAGAAAAATCAATTTTAGTATTTCCTTGAAAGAATTCAGTGTTTTCTTTGAAAAAAGATATTTCCCATGATTATTTACTTTATTTGTTTTAGTTTTAAACACGATAATCTATGAATGAGCTGATTGAAAACAAGGATATTTTTGTGATTACATCTAGCAAATATTTATGGAATGATTTGTTAGAGGTCGGGGGTTGGAGAAGAATTGACTGGGGGTGATTAAATAGGGAATTAGATAAGCACATTAAGATAAAGTGCATTGGAGGGTTTAGAGAAAGATCAAGGAATTGGAATTACAATACATGGCTTTGTTTAATATTTAACAGGATTTAACACTAACACAACCTGGCTCAGTTGGTTGTACTCTCACCTATATTGTAGTTTCAAGCCCTCTGTTGGGAATTTCAACTCATAATCTAAGATGACATTGCCAGGAAGTCTGCAGTCCAAACCAATATTGAAGGATCATTGCACAGTTTGAAAACAGAAGAGTTTCTTCAGGTATTCTCCAGAAAAGATCAGTCATTCACTTCATGGTTATTCGTAGGATATTGCCGTACGCAAATTAGCTACCACGGTCTCTACACTCACTACATTTACAGTAAATTTTTGAAATGACCTCGTGATATGAACAGCACTATACTAAATACAAGCAGGAGATGTCCTCTTGATGTGAAAGGTGCTATAAGAAATGTATGTATTTATTAAGGACTGTTATTTTAAGGTTATTTTAAGGATCTCCTGCAGTTTTCTAGGTGTCCATCATAGGAAAACAGTCAGCTCATCTATCTGCTCCAACATTTATTGGATTATGGCACATCATTTGTTCTCATTTACCTGCCCTTTTCCCATCATCTCCTGCATCTCCTATATTTGTGGAGTCCTGTAGCTCGGCTTACAAGTGAGAGATCTGGATTCGATTCTAGGCAGTTCAGGGTGAGTTTCCTTATTCCACACGCCTGATAATATTCCCCCCCAAAAAACAATAATAAATTGGTCACTCAATCTATGACGGTTTGTGGGACACTGCTGTGCACAATTGGCTGCCCCACAAATATCCAGTCAATTAATTTTACGGTATATTCTATGAAGCGCTTTGAGACATCTAGAAGACATGATAATGTTGCTATATCAAATGCAAGGATTATTATCTTGCTCCTATCAGTGCTATAATATTGAATCCAATGACATAATAGTCAAAAGCATCATGTGTCCCCTCCACAATTACACATGCCATTCCACCAACGTCTCAGAAAGCCCATGTTTACGAGCAGAAAACAGGGCTTCCAAAATTATTTTCATTTGAAATTACAACAATTCTAAGAATGGCATGACCATTTCTCTTTTAAAATAGCAACAGAATGGACGCATTATTCTTACTTAAAGAGGGATATTTTGGGTCTCTGAGGTCTCTTTTTGGCAAAGAACGCAGCAAAATCACTCCCAGAACTGGCGTAGCTGAGCTGTGATGAAGGTTCCGAGGCAGTCCTGGTGTTCTTCACGTCTAAGTATTCTGTCAACAGCAGCTGTGAGAGAAGAACATTAAAATAAAGCATTACAGAAAGCAGGCACACTGTATTAACTTGGTGATATATCTGTGGGAAATAAGTCAATATCATTTCTGTCATTTACGATCTTGTTCCTGCCCGAGTCCTTACACGTATATTGCTCCTTATCATGGAAACCCCTCCCCCCCTACTATTTCCAGAGCCTTTACATTATATTGTACTGTCAGATACATGGGCTGCAACTGTCGAGACATTCATTTGTTGAGGAAGATTGTATACTTTCATTTTCTGCAACATGGGACAATATTGAGCTGATCTGTATCCAGTCCAGGGCTGATCAACGTTCACTGGAACAATGCTCATTGATGGAACACTGTAAAGATATTTGTTTGACTTCATCACGCACATGATATAAATGAGCATGTTTTAATAAGGGGAGCAAAAGGCATCAATAGTGGAAGTACTAAAGCAGATAAAACCAAGTGCCTTCATATTCCAGCTAATCTAACAATCCTTATGAATATAAATGAGACATCCTGAAGGCTACGGTAGAGCAGGTTTTGAAAGTAGAGAGAAATGGAGTGAGGCAGAGGGATTTTGGAAGAACGCAAGCAAAGAGGTTGATCACTCACCCACCGGATTATTGGGCAGAGCACAAAGCAAGTGTGTGTGTGTGTCTGTCTGTGTGTGGTGGGGGGAAGGCAGTATGCAGGAGATAAGAGGGTAGGGTGGAGCACAGCCATGAAACCATTGGGGGATGGGGAATCCACTGGAGCCAGGTGCTGATGGGGGCAATGGGATCATAGTTTGGAAGAGACAAAGAAAGGGCTGTTTGTTTATGAGGCAGCAGGCATTTGGGAGGGTGATTTGCAGGGATGGACTTTCTGGAGGAGACAGGGGAAAGAAAGATAAGAGAGATTGCGGTAGGGATGAGTGAGGGGGTGGTACATTTGTGGGAGTGGTATGAACAGCTATTGTGGTGCGCAAGAGGGATGGAGAAGGTGGGATTGCTGCTGTGGTACATACGATGCATAAAGTGGCATGTATGATTTATAAAGTGAACCTGAGGATAACTGAGGTGACGTTGCAGCGCATGATTCCACCTAGCAGTGGTTTCGGGAATGGTTTTTCTGCTTTTTATAGCATTTGAGTTGCAACAGTACAGACACTACACGGTACCACAAGCTATCAATTTGTAGACATCTACAATCTCATCAGGGAGACCAAAAAGCTTTCTGTTTTGTGCCAGTAAACTTGATCATTCTGACACGTTTCTGCACCACTGAATCTGTTACTTCTACCATGAGGTTACAATCTTGATATCCATGAGTGACCCCGAGACTCCTACATTCCCAGCCATATTGTCCAATTATGTATATATTTTGTAATATCTTAACCACAAACACAGGATTGGATCTACTCTCATCTTAATGGATCATTGTTTTTCCATTCTACTAAATGATGAATGTGACTTAATACACACATCACAAATGTAGTAAGGGGGATTGTAGTTCAGTTATTTTCTTGGGTTCAAATTGAATTGACTTAGAGTGACTTTACTCAATGGAGGTTTACTATTGCATCTTTTTAAACAATTCAGAGGTGAAACAAGGCCTTCATCCAGCCTCAGTGAGGTGTCAAAGAGACCAGGTCATTGTTCAAACCAATTGCACCAACAATACTCTACAATACAAGACATTTACATTTTATGTATTTTCTTCACTCTTATGGAGGAGAGCAAAACGAGGGAACAAATTGCTGAAACCATCAAATAACATTTTGGACAACTGAGATGTCAGACCTCTCAGGCTTCGAGAGATTGACAGGTTGAATTTAGAATAATAATATAATACAGTACAGTACTTGCATTTGATATAGAACCTTATCATGTCTTTGAGATGTCTCTCAAACTCCCTGAATCCAGCTTATGAAACTTGAGCTGGAATTCCTATTGTTGGAAATTGCTCACCGCTCAATGGTACAACGTGTGTGTATAATTCTGCTGTACATCCCTCTTGCCAATCTAAAGATATTAGATTGCTGTCAATTTGGAAAGAGTCAGGGTGGAATGATCCTTTGAAACTCAACCGAACAATAACGGTTCTTTCTACTTCTTCACAGAATTCCCCAATTAAATGAATCGTAGCACAACACCATTTGTTTGTAAGAATTACTGTCCAAACGATGAAGTTAGAATCACTTTCTATCTCCCGTCATACTAAATTACACATGACAATGGAAGCCATTTGACGTCTTCACCACTTTGCACCAATTTACATTAAAGCATAGGATTCTGAATACACCCCAGCAGATGGAAAATCACCATTTTACTCTGTATACCATCTCATTTTAAATTCAAGCACAGCAAAAGAAAACAATGACAAGTGTCAAGTCTAACAGACCAGACACGTAAATCATAAATTACTGTTAAAGATCGAGGCTTCTGATTTAAGCTGATAAACATCAGTTGCCACGGCTTCATTCTGTGGAGATTCGATGAACTGCACCTGACAACAACCTTGAGCTTTTCAAGGGATGAACAGAAATCTTGGCAGTGACACATTTATACGGAGCATTTGAATCTTGAGACCCTTGTCTTTTGTCAGAATTAACACCCTGAAACAGAATGTTCTGTACATTAAGTCATTTTCATTGCTGTAAATATTCAACCTGGAAACATCCCGCATTTGCAATTTCCAATTGAAAACAAATGTCATCAAAAGCTGTGTGTTAGCAAAATAAATTGTACAACAGCAATGTAAAATATTGTACGTTTTTGCCTGTCAAACTCAAAATGTCTGCATGAGTAAATTGATAAAGTTGGTACAGTATTTGGGAATGAGGACAGCAGTGATAGAAGCAGACAAATAGCATTCACTGCATTCAATTTATGTTATCAGAATGTGAGAGAATTGCAATTGATATGATAATCTTACTCTAATACGACATCGCTTCAATGAAAGCCTGGCAATTCGGTGGTGAAACGGATGGGTAGACTAACAAAAGGTGCAGGTTCATGTCTGTGATTCCACGACATGATGAGTTCCCAATATAATTTTACACTGGGCATCAAGGCAGAAGCAGCCAAGTGGATGTGACGTGCTTCTCTCAGAGATGCAAGGGAAAAACTATTGTGCATTTTCATTTGGGGACTTTGCTTGTCGCGTGTTCAAGTTATAAGCTATTTTAAACAAGGTCCGTCACACCTTTTTTGTTCTTCACTTTTTGGATTAGAGTTAACAGAAGAGTTATAATAGTTTGTCAGACAGAAACACATCAATTAAATTCCATTTTATGGGCTAAGTTAATGAATCAAAGGGATCCTTCACTGTGGCATAGCTCTCTGACCACAAAGGTTTAGATCAATGATGCTTCAAAAGAATCTTAGGTATTTGGAAAGATAAATTGGCATCACTCTTCTGAAATGTTAAATACTGTAAAATAAAAGGCAAAATCATGATTAATACTAACACATTTGCAGATGTGCAGACCATAAATTACATTTAAGGGCGAGACACCACCATATCACCAAGTGACTAATATGTCAAACCCTGGCTGGCAAACTTTGTAATAATAATGACTGAAAAGGGCATTGGGTGGGCATGGAAGAAATCCACAAAATGTACAGTCAATTCACTTTACAGTATATTCTGTGAGGTGCTTTGAGACGTCTCGAAGGCGTGATAAGGTGTTATATCAAATGCAAAATTCATTATAAGTCTGAAGCACAGAGCTTTTGTAGCAAAAGGAAAAACATAACATAAGCAGCAAGGGGAAATGTGTTCACTCATTACTTTGAATCTGATGAATGCTATTTGGTGGTTGATGGTTTACTTGGGTTTGAAAGAAAAGTACAGACAGCATGTTAAACCACACATGGCCAGATTCCATATCGTTTCATTGTATTCTAATTTTGTATTGTATATAGATAAAAACTGCATTAAATTCAGTGACGTGGAATTATTGTGGATCAAGAACGGCTAATTTAATGTAATCAGATGATTGGTTTGAGAACCATCAATGTGTTTCTCCAAATGCAAGAAAAATTAGCAGGATTCCATAGAATTCAATCGTCCTTGGTTATTTTAGCTGCAACCATCAGTATTGGGTTTTGATGAATAAAACAAGAAAATAATACTGTTGATTTCATGTGCAAACTTTTTACAGTTCAGGTTGGCATAATCAATATTTTTTGTAGGATAATAAACATTTTTTATTTTTAAAATTAATATTTACCGTGACATTTTTCAGACTTGCTAGGCATGAGACTGTGACTGTGACAAGTCAACAAATCAAAATGCTTTAGCAACATGTATTGCCAGGATAAAACCACACATTTCCAATATTCTTGGCTGAGTAACATTTTAGGATTTTAGGCTTCTCCTCCTCCCCCTTGCTCACCTTTGACCCAACTCCACATTATATGTTCTGAAACGCTTTGAGACATCCTCCCGACAAGAAAGGCTCTAGATCACGTACAAAGATTGTCATTCCATCACCCTGTTCACCGGACTCCGCAGCTCCTCCTTCCAGTTTCCAAACCAACCAGAACTCTGCAGCCAATGTCCTCTCCTGCACCAGCCCATCATCCCTATCCTCACTTGGTTCTACTCTTCCCCACAAGGACATGATCAAATTCACTTCCGTGGCTCTGCCCCTCCCTACTTCTGCCACTTCCTGCAATTGTGGGGCCTGGCCGCGTTCTCTGCTCGGCAAACACCATGTCATCCACCTCATCTGACCCACTGCTGGAAGGCGAATTATCAGCCATTTTGTCCACATTCTCTTGGAACTCTATCTTGCAGTGCCTCCATGTTGCCCTTTCCCTCCCCACATTCAAAACACACCTAATGGCTGATCTTTTCAACTGCCCTTTAATCGACCTCCTCCCCTACCCATCACTCCCAGCTTGGACTCATGGTCATTGTGAGAAGTGCTTTAAGATATCTTCCTTTTGTGAAAGTCGCAATGTGAGTGTGAATTGTTGGTACCGATTTATAATGCAATACAAAATTACATTTCTGTAGCGCCTTTTATGTTGGGAGGATTTATATCAAATCCAGGCAAAACTACTGATGGGAAACGCTCTACTAACAATGAACAATTCCTAATGGAATAAAATCAGTGTTGAGGAGTTGTGCTCGAATTGGGTCAATCCAATTATCAGACATTATATACAATATTCAGTTGAAATTGGCTACGAAGTTCACAAGTCACCCAGGCATCAGAATTGGTTCCCAACCATAACCTGCTGGCATGATTCCCCAGTACGGACACATTACTATTAGTCCTTCATCTTCCTTTTTAAAATCTAAAACAACCCATCCAAATTGTTGCAAACCAGAAATAAAATGTGTCATAAACTATTATTACTACCTTGCGCACAATTATTTCTGAAATGGATATAGGCAGGCAACTGTTTAACCATGTCTGGGTGACTGCTGAAAATTCCCCTTTCACCTGCACCCAAAAGGAACGGTGTGATTTATCTGCTTATTGACCTGCAAAGAGTTTTTTTTTAAAAAAAATCTGCTGCTGATTAGGTGTCATGAAATGAATATGTTGGGTGTTGCATGGTGTCAGAACAGAACAGTCACGGTAATGATTTTTTTTAAAAAAACACAACACCCAACATTTTGTGTCACCAACTTTAAAGGTCAACATTGTCATAAACTCCAAAGAAAAAATGAGTGTGATGGATTATTGATGAGAGACTGGAAAGCAAAATAACAATGACATTTAGTGTAAGGCAAACCAATTAAAGCTTGTGCTTATTGAAAGTCTGCTCAACCCTTTGAGAGAATCAAAAAATTCCCTAAGGTGCACAAAATAAAAATAAATTAAAATAAACTATTTCTAATAGTAGTAATAATCCTTGCGTTTGATATAGCGCTTTTCACATCTTCTAGACATCTCAAAGCACTTCACAGTATATACTGTAAAATGAATTGCCTGTATATTTGTGGGCATAATGTAATTCTACGATATGAACTGCAATGTACTGTAAAAACAAATTCACAAATATATTATTAATTCACTTCATGCTGTTCGTGGGATATTGCTGGGTGAAAATTGGCTGTTGGCAGCCCATGAAATACAGTCACTACACTTTATAGTGAAGATTCAAGACATCCTCCTGACAAGAAAGACGTAATATCAAATGGAATTTTTTTTTAAATGGTCTCATTTATATCCTAAATTCAGTTTACTGAATTTGCAGTGAATTTGCAGTTCACTGGCACTGCAAGGCCAATCCACTTGTTTCACCCGTTTTGGTGTAAAAATGGCCATCTACCATCAGTCTTTGTTATAATAATACTGGCATTTGAGATATCTAAAAGCACTTCTTTTCACAGACGGTTATCAGAACAACAACAAAATTACATTTGTACAGCTCCTTCCATGGAATATTCTGCTACAAGTAGGCTGTTGAAACAGTGATGATGTCAATTGAAAGGGAATAGGATAAACATTTGAAGCACAATATAAATAGTTTAGAGAAAGACCAGGGAGATAGGATTGTAGAAATTAGTCCTTGTGATTGAGTCAGCACCTGCTCTGACCCAATGGTTGACTTTAGTTCTCCTTAACCGTAATCTCTATTCTGAAGTCGCCCGGATTTGAGCCTATAAATCAGTTGGGCACTGAAGTAAAATCCATGGGGAGTGCCGTTTTATGGCAAATACATACTATCCTTCAATTGAGATATGAAAACTGAGTTACTTTTGCCTGTTTTCAAGTGGGCATTAAAGATCCCATGACGTTATTTGAACAGAAAGAGAGTTTTGTCCAATTTACTGGCCAAAAACCCTCCAGGTGAATTGGTTATTCACTTCATGGCTGCTTCTGTGAACTGGCTGGTGCTAATGACTCCCACGTTTACCTACATAAACAATCACTGCACTTGACAGTAATAATTTGTGCAGCACTATATGATGTTTTGATGAGATATGGTTCTATAAAAATGTAAATGCGTGTGTTAATTATCATTCGTTTGACGAAATTTTCAAATGATTTGCCATCAACTGTCTTTTCATTGACATGTTAATCCTGAGAAACATTGTACAGAATGTTTGGTTGGGCAATGGTATAAAACAATCTGAAACACATGTTAGCCGCAGCAGGGAAATCATTTCACCATGGCCAGTTGATTCCAGTTTCCTTGCACAGGACACAATTTCAGACGGGCCTTCAGTCCGATTCCAAACCTTTACTCTTTTCAGTAATCCTCCAGTAATGGTCTCATATGGTGAGCAAGTCGCAAGGTTATTAATAAAATATTACAAACTGACAGGTGTACTGACCTGTAGTATGTGCAGGTACGACAGTTCTCAAAGGGACTGAAATATTTGTCCACAGTCACAGCAAAAGCTGCTGAATGTCTGGGACATACAGCCATTTTATGGCACAATTGCTTCTTTCACTTACCAAGCCATAAATCAAAAAACAGTATTATATTTATGGATGGATCCTCAATCTGCCTACTCACTGCTCCTGGATTGAAAGTTCCTAACAGTATAAAAGCCAGGAAGAAATGAGTTTAGGCAATAAATATGTGGGGAAATTCAACCTAAACACCACTGTTTATTCATCACAAACTACTTAACTCTTTCCTATAATATCATATAATATTGTATAATATTATTATCATATTATGATATAACTCCTTCCTAACCCCTCTCTACTTTCCCCCTCCAAGCCCCCTGCCCGAACCGCCCCACCATTGGAGGCCGGGCCTTCAGTTTCTCCGCTCCCACCCTATGGAATGCCATCCCCCAATCCCTCCGTCTCGTTTCTTCCCTTTCCTCTTTCAAGGCCGGTTTGAAGACTTTCTTCTTCGACCGTGCCTTTTGTTCCACCCCAAATTTTTCGACCTCCCCTTCGTGTCTCACCCCTTCCCAAATACTCGCCTCCCAGCTTGGGTCACACGCCTCCTGTGTAGCGCCTTGGGACGTCCTCCCGACGTGAAAGGCGCTCTATAAATGTAATTTGTTGTTGTTGTTGTTAACTCCCCCATCAGTGACCTGGTTCATAAAACCCTTCAAAATGTCTGCTGCCTCTCAACCAAATCTCTCACCATCTGCAGCCTTATCCTGGATGAGCATACTGATGTACAGTAAAAGCCCATTTATCCATGACCCGATCAACCGTAACATCCGCATAACCGGCACCTCAAAAAGTCTCCATTTGATTAACCAGAATTTATCTGGCACAACAAATTATTAGTATTTTTAAAAAATTGGGTGTGTTTTCAGCCGAATATCTGGCACGCACTTTAAGCGTCATTGACCAGGTCCCGAGGGTGCCGGATAAACGGGTTTTTATTGTACTTGGGCTTAAAGAAACCTGACTATCCCTTGGTGACCACCTCCCCCATATCCAAGCAGGTGGAAAGGTGACCAAAGGCACAACAACAACAACTCGCATATATATAGTGCCCCCCGTGTTCTCGAGACCTTAAAGAGGGAAGTCTTCAGGCAGACCTTGCTTGAAGAAAGTGTGGGAAGGGGAGAGGCGAAGGGACTCCAGGACGGAGTAAGTGCATTCTTCTAGCTTGGTGATTCTCACTCCTGTAGCTAACTATTAGAGCACTCGGCTTACAAGCGTGAGACCTGTGTTCGAATCATGGCAGATCAGTGCGAAACCTTGGGCAAGTTTGCTTACTCCACATGCCTAATAATCCTCAATAACCCATGATAATAAAATTGGTAATTTCAATCCACGACTGTTTGTGGGACACAGCTGTGCGCGATTGGCTGCCGCATTTTGCCCACAAATATACAGTCAATTCACTTTATCGCATATTCTGTGAAGCGTTTTGAGACGTCGATAAGATGTGAAAAGCGCTATATCAAATGCAAGGATTATTATTATTATAATGCTGTAGTTTTAAGTTCACTCATTTTTAGATGAGTAAACAACAGTTTAATTAGGGTGCTACCTTACCTGGAGTACCTCCTGGATCCTGGCCCACACCTCTGCCATGTCATACAGTTTAATCTCACTCTCATTCAAACCAGAAGGCAGAACAACCATTTGGTGCAGAAAGCTGAGAACGATTTTGTGGGCTGCAGCTACGGCATAGAACTTTTCAAACAGCAATTCAAGCAGCTCCAATAGTAACCTAGGATTCACATAGAAAAAAAAATCAGTGTTTGCTGAACAGCTATGCAGTTAGTAAAATGGCTACTCCAAAGAGCTATCTGCAACTCTATAATAATGCTTTCAAGTAAAAGATTCTCTCCAAGCTCGTAACTATTTCACTGTGGACACAAAACATGGAAATAAGTGATATAAAAATGCTAATCAACAGGATTGTGAATGGGATGTTTTATTAATATTTTTAATCATAATAAGCCTTACATTTATCAAACGTGTGCAAGCTGATGCCTCCCAAACTGATATTGCTTAAAACAAGTTGGTGCTTTATTTTATAAATGTGAACATTTGAGGTTCTTATTATTAAGGAGATGTCTCACACAGAATATATCTTAATATTCTTAATCCTATTCAATAGTTAAAATGTGCAGCCCAGTTTTTTTTAAATGAATGAAGAGAATTGTGCACATTTGTACAATTTTAATGGCTATTTCAAGCAGGCAGCAGATTTAGAAAAGAAGTCATTAACTGAGGAACTCTCGACTGAACATGATGAACAAGGCAGGGTGATGTGAATGATAGTTTAGCTATTGAAACTGCATAGCTCAATGCTCCCTCAGCAATAAAACACCACCTGAACAGCAACTCCAGAAAATGAGTGAATAATTATTTTTTATTGCAAGTTCAGTGCATAGTGTTATAGAATACTGTCCTATCAACATCTTAAATTAAACATACTGACGGAATAGGTTTTCTCTATGTACCTTTCTCACTACATAAAATCAGCAGTTTAGTTAACGCTGAATCATGGACAGTTTCTCAGAAATATCGCAAGAGATGGGCTGATGTGGGAAACAAGAATGTTATTTTGGTATAAATGGGAAGGGCTCTGCAAATGTGATTAAGGCGCAAAGTGAAGAAAGTGTAGAGATCACTATTAACTACCTGAGGCAGTGTTCTACTTAAATAATACAGGATTATTCTGCAGATTATCCATCATGACAAATCTATAATTCAACACTGCATAGTCTTTCTTGTCCTCCTCCTAAAGATGTCTATCTCTATTATACAGAATCTTATTCACAATGAGATGTTTATTTAGAGCACATCAAAGGAATTATCAATAAAAGATGAAGTCCTTTGCTGAGAATTCTACGAATGCACAACTATCTGCAGATAATACTTCTAACCTCTGGTCTCCTTACAATGTATTCATTTTAAAAGTGTTTCCTCCAGTTTTTAATTCAAATGTTGAGTCCAAATATCCCAGCCACATCTGCATCAATCAGCACTATTTAAAACCTAGATCATGCTTCCTTCCTCTCCAAAATATTATTTTTACCAATGAGAACAAGTTTAGCTCTGTGAGTTGGTCGTCACAGTGCAAGGCCCAAAGTCTGGAATAATTCTAGTCATTCTTCATTAAATGTCAAAATCCCTATAAAAGTAAGAGCGCCAAGAATAATGCACAGCAAATATATCTTCACCACAAAGATAATTGAATCCTGGGTTGCAACTTGTGGACTTGAAGCCAAAAAACTATCTCAGGTCACAAATGTAATACTGTTTACAATTCTTTGCAATTACATTGACTCCAAATGAGATAAAATGTTGGTCAGAGTTTAGAGAAGGAAGGGAGACAAGGAAAGTTCTGGGATTTGGGGTTCCAATTTATGAAGAGACTTGCATTTTACGATGAGACTTTACTTGGGAGCAATGTCAATTATTGAGTAAGGGAATCATTCAGTGTTTGAAAATACTGAGAAAATGCTCGCAAGCTGATTGACTTCTGACATTGAGGGCACTATGGGTTATTGTCTTAGAGCGTTAAGTGTCCAGTTACAGAAAGGGAATGGCAATATCCTGGCACCAGGGCACTTTTCCATTGAATGAAGAGAGAGAAATCAATGCTTAATATATAATTTAGGCCACTGTGAGCACACAATAGTGCTGAGAGATTAGGTCAATGAGGGAAGTGAACACCCTTGGAAAACACACTAATAGGCTCATCAGCCCAAACTGCCCCCAAGGTGTGAACCGCTGCAGCTGCAGAAACAAAAAGCCTTCACCTCAAGAACTTTGGGTCTTCAAGTTATCCAATGGGCTGGTAATTATCTCTCTGGGGCATTACTCATCAGCTTCAAAGATTGGGAGTCTTATGCATATAGCTTGCAGATACCAGGTTGTCAATAACTTGGGAATCATTCATCGTTTTTGTTGGTAACAAACCAATCAAAAATGGGAGCTTCCCCATTCAGGGGGAAAAAATATGAGTACGCTAAAGACTGTATGCAAGACTCAGCTACCACCACTATAATGGAATATCTGATTAATGCTCAGCTCAGAAGGTCAGGTCACATAAACTGCATATTTTATTAATTTCTTTGTACTAGTCATATTAATCATCTTCTAACTCGTATCAGCGCTTCCCTATCCTCAATTACTCCTGCACTTATTGGGGAATTATGTCCTGACCCGTCCAAGCATGTGTACATTATGCCCGGGAGCACTGAATCGGGGGAAATATATGGCTGGCGCCACACAGGCAGAAATTAAGTTCCCACAATTCAATACACACTTCAATGCAACCGGTAATATTATTAGCAACAGGTCAAAAGTACCCTTCCTGTGATTCAATGAAGCTGCATGCACACTTCCGGACTGCACTGAGGTATGCATACGTAGATTATTGATTCTATAGGATTTTAGACGATTTATACAAGTTTGCCTGTAACGTGGACTTCACCCAAGTCATAATAAATACTATGATCCCGACTTTAATGACTATTGTGAGTTTTATTGTATAAAGAACTTAGATAAATTTAAGTCAGTAAATGGACTGAATTTTTCATGAGCTAAGTCAAAACTTTTATCATGCTACTTGCCATTGACTTTCCAGGAAAAAAAAGCTGCACTTAACTTCTGAATTACTTGAGAATTGGTTGAAATAAAAGCTTGGTGGCTGTAATACACTCGGTGGCCTTGTTAAACACAGCTATATCAATCGCACAGAAACTACACAAGCAGAAACTCGTGCAGGCAGAGTTTTTCAGATGTGAGTTGCATTTTTTTTTCTAGCATTTTTTCTTTCTGAATCTCAGCAGCAAACATCATAGAAAAATGGCCAGTCTTCATATGTGAACACAGGTACAGTAAAAGCCCATTTATCCGCACCCGATCAACCGCAACTTCTGTTTAACCGGCATCGCAAAAAAAAGTCCGCATTCGATTAACCGGAATTTATCCCAAAAAATGCATTGATTTTTTTTTTTGCGTTTTCGGCCGAATATCCAGCAGACGATTTAACCGGCATTGGCCATGTCTCGAGGGTGTTGGATAAACGGGCTTTTACTGCATTACAGAGGAGTTTGATCCTGTTCATCAGAAATCCACACACACATTTTTTCCAGTAAGATTTACCAAATAGCTGTCAGGAGCATGAACCCTGGTTGTTTTTTTTCCTCTCTGACCCGGAGGTTGTTGAGCCAGTTCTACAGTTTCAAATACTTCAGGTTAAAATCAGTTCAGTCAGTGCACAGCACGATTTGACTCCATTACCTTCTAGGCTGAACTGAGTAGTGCCTTTATCTTCAGTGAAGTTGCGCTACCTTCTGTTTAATAAGCTCAGGGCTTTAAATAGAACATGTACATTTTGGGAAAAAATTACTGCTATTATAGATTCATATATCACAATTTCAGTAATGACTCGGCAATTTGAAAGGCTTTTATTTTCTAACACCTGATTTTTCCTTTCCCAACAATTGAAGCAGTGTTACCTGGGTTGATTCTCCTGTGAAAGGACTTCTCCCCGTTGATAAGCATTGTCTGCAACCTGGGTTGTGGACCGTTTCATGATTTGTTGCAGCTCTTGATTGAAACGCTCCTTGATGGCTTTAATTGTCTCTGGGATCTTCTTCAGCTTTACCAAGGCCTTTATCAGGATTCCCATGAAAAGAATACTGTTCTCCTCTGGCTCGCAGTCTAGGTCCTCCTTTATATCTTTCAGATTTATCTCTTTCACTGTTAGATAATAAAAAAAATTAGCTCATTCAAAATGATCACATTTAAACTCATGTATTCCTTGAGTACAGTCACTGAGGCCTTTCAGTCTCAAGATGTTTGACACTGATTTATAACATTGTGAAATGAACAGAAGAATACCACGTGTCTAGAAAAATTAAGTGAATAAAAATAAAGGGGGATAAAAGTAGACAGAATTATTAAAAAAAGTACAAATGTTCTGTCAATTTTAGCAGGGTGAAAAGAAACAAGAGGCAAACTATATCCATTCAATCAACTGAGAAAACATTCTCAGCAGTTTTGAATATTGACACGGACCAAATAAATACTCTCCTCACAGCCCAACTGCTGCAATTTAGTGTTTCTCCAGAGCTTCATTTGTCATTGTGTCAGCCCGGCTCAGTTGATACCACTCTTGTCTCCTCGTCAGAAGGTTGTGACATTAAGCCTTACATTGGGATTTGGAGGTCAGTCAAGGCTGGTACTCCAATACTGTGCTGGAGAAACTTGTCAGAGGTGCTGTCCTTCACATGAGATCCAGGTCCCATTTGTTTGTTCAGGTGGATATTAAGATTCCACAGCACCATTTGAGAAGAGAAGAGAATGTCTCCTAGTGCACTAGCCAACAATCCCCCAGATAAAATTGGTCCTTCACTTTATGAAGCTCATTAATATGAGCAAATTGGAAGCCATATTTGCCTTGAAATATAGTCACAACACTTCACAGTAATTCCTATGAATTCCAATGGAGTCCTGTGGCTCAGTGGTTAGAGCACTCGCCTTATACGCAAGAGACCTGGGTTCAATTCCAGGCAGGATGAAATCTTAAAACAAGTTTCCTTACTTCCACACGTCTAATAATAATCCCTAAAATTTTTTTATCTGTTTGTATTATATACAACAGTACATTTGAATTTAAGAATGACCTTATATTAAATCTATTTCATATCAAGTGATTTCTAGTACAAATAATCAAACTTTTCTGAAAGAACTGTGAATGTTGTCAGTCCTCACTGTTGTAAATGAGCCAATTGTGCCCTGGAAGCTTGAACAATAAACTGATTTCCTACTTAGAAAATCTTCTATAAAGTTACCAATTTTGCTGCTGCTTTTTGGTGTGAAGGAAATATTATGACTATTAATCTAAGTTCAAATTATTTCCATTGAATATATCTTCCATTCACACAGATAGAGGAAACTCACAGGGAAGAAATGTGCTCCAGGGAAGAAAGTAGGGATCTTGAGCCATGTCTATTTTTAACTGTTCTTGTGTGGCTGTTACCCAACATCATATGGCTGCTGTAGAATGTCACCTATTACTACATATTCTCAATTAACTTCAAGATCTTACTGGTGTTAACAGAGCCTAAGTCTGTAGTGCCAATGTCCTTGTACACCAGTCACAAAAGGTTAGTTTGCAGGTATTGCAAGCAACTGGGAAGGCTCATGGTATGTTGGCTTTCGTTACAAAGGGGTTAGAATATAAGAGTAGGGAAGTCTTGCTGTAACTATATAGGGCCCTGGTGAGACATCATCTCAACGTGTAAAGGCACGGCGTAAATCATATTATATTGACAGACCAAGAGAAAGAATATAAGCCTCAGACAAGGGAAGGATCATTGATCAAATAACAAGCTTTTCATTGATTCCTATCAAGCAATGCAAGAGAAGTTGAAGGGAGCCTCCCCAGATAAGCAGCATCATTCAAGTACTGGACAAACTTGAGCTTGAAGGGAAAATAAAATATCAGTACAAAAACACACACACAGTCGTGAGTAATTACTGCATAATATATTCCCTAGACCTACCTCCTCATCTGTTTCAGTTACAGGGAGTAGCTTCCAGCTGTAGCAATTTCATTTAATTTCAGAATTATGCTTTCTATACTGATAACCCAGGCACAGAGTATGCATAGACTCCCAGCCAGTGTTGCAGTTTTGTCGGGTCAGGTGCTCCTAAGTGGCTCTCAAACCTGTACAAAGCACCTGCCCACAAAACACTAAATGGAGTTGCTACGAGAGATACACACACACACAAAGGCTCCTGCATAACCTAAGTCGGATGCTCACAGTTGGGAAGGCTGATCCCAGGCAACACAGCAATTATGCGTGTGTCTTGGCATAAGTGGCTAACTGTGGCAAAAAGTGACATTTTGGGGGAGCGTTTACATTTTAACAGAACGCTCAACTCCTCTGGCAGTATGGGTCGCAAAGCAACACATTCTTAAAGACAAATCAAACAGTTACAGTATTTCATACAAAACACCATGGCATGGTAGCAATTATTTTTATTACCAATTGTGCTTAACTCACAAGTCACCGATTACTATACAGACTGATCATGCCGGCAATACGAATTTCTTGTTTATTCAGCAGTTTTAAGCGTTAGTGTGCTCCACAGGATTTAAACACAAAGATAGCCTATTAGAAAAATGACACTAGATTTGCAGATTATTTTCTGTGTTGAATGGCACAGTAATGGCTTTGGTTATTCAAAGCTGTTATCGTAATGCGTTCACTTTCCCAATGGAGCGGAAATTTCTCTTTTGAGCCAATGACCACCATAGATATTTCTTCCTTTATTGCTATTGGAATACTTCAAAATGGAGGTGAAATGCCAGATTTTTTCAGCTCAATACAAGTCCAAAACAAATCTTCAGGGTTTGTGTTTATTTTCCACTACAATGGTCCACCACAATGCAGACCATGGCTGCCAAAGTCTTGACGTTTAATCAATAGACATAAATCACTTAGGTTATTAACTGAAAGATATGTCACTGCTGACCAAATCTCAACAGATTACTCAGAACAAATGGAGAAGTGAATCTGATCTTATCTAAAGCACTGGCGTGCTATTTTAATGCAGCTGATTTTTATAAAACATTAACACTTTGACTCTTGCTTTTCTTTATATCTTACAGTGTCCATTTCCTTCCGATTGCTTTTGTAATCTTCTGATTAAAAGGTATTGTGCGCCTTTAGATAAGCCTACCATGACAAGATGCAAGCCAACAATTCGTAGTTTAACAGAGAGCTATTAAAGGTTTTCTCTGTAAATACAGAAAGTTTTTTTCCCCCAATGATCATCAAGTCAGTACAAGATGGCATAAATTGAGAATTATCCTCAGAAGGGTGATATTAGAAGAGCATGTTTTGCCACAAAGGCTAGTTAGAATGTAGAATGCAATGCCACAAATAACTATTCAACACGAGTAACAAAGAAAACCGGATAAATGTTAAAGCCTATGGCGCGGAATGGTAGAGAACAGGTTTTAGAATTTATTGCTCCAGAGGTAATGCTAGCACCACAAGAGGGCTTTATCGATATTTTCAGGGTTTCAAGCATTCAGTGCTTCTATAATAGGAGGTGCTTTGCACATTCGAGCGAAAAGCTTGGTAGAACATACTTGATAATGGACAGACAGACTTGAAGCTTGGCTTCTCACAGTAGATTTCCATGCTTGACTAGTGGAGGGAAAGCCTTGGTACCTAAAAACCTTTAAACTTTTATGAAGATCAAACAATAAAAAAAATTCTCCCAGAATTCAAGTACAAAGGTTGGATTCTCCAAAGGTTTGGAAGAATTCTTGGATTTGCTCGCGTTGGTTTCACAAGCTTAATTAGAACACTAGATTTTCATACATGTATCAGTATTACATGCTTCCAGACTAAACTGCTGTGTTGATGTGTTCTTTAGTGAGTTTGATTCAACAGTAATCCTCAAGAAATCATGAAATTTAAAAGTTCCCAATATTCCATTGGCTGGGCTGCCTAATTCCATTTCATTTCTTTTTCAAAACCATTTATGTTTAATAATCCTTACATTTGACACAGTGCCCCACCATGTTGTTGATTGTGAGTGAATTGACTATATATTTTGTGGGAGAAATGTTACAGCCAATTGTGTTGCACACAGCCGTATCCCACACACAGTTGTGGATTGAATGACCAAATAAGTTTTTTTAACAGGATTATTGCCTGCGGAAAGCTCTCTGCCAATTGACGAACAACCAGGTTCCTACTTACCGCCAAGTAAAAAAGGCGTGCGGAGTAAGGCAACTTGCCTAAGGTTTTGTCCTCTCTAGGAATCGAACCAGCTCTCACTTGCAATGTGCTCTATAACTACTATGACAAAGGATTCCACTCTAAATGTTTCAAAGTGCCAAACAAAGGTTTAGGACACGACATCCAGGACAGAATTTTTATTGTGACAATGAAGCACAAGCCAAGATGAGTATAAGAATGAAACTGCAACGAAATTTCTGAATTCAACTGATATTTTTCCTCATTAAAAATATTTCTGAAACAAAATTGCTCTCCAGTCTGTCCCTAGGTACACACACACCATTTTTCCAAGCACTAACTAACTACGTAGAAGGAACCAATTGTTGGAAAAAGGATACTAAATTGCTATCACTTCTTCCCGCCCACTTTGTGGAGTGTACTTAAAATCAGAGTAAATTACTTTGTCCCCCCTGGAGCCTTCATAATTATAATTACTAAACTGCTACACTAACAACAAATGCTCAGCCTATTATATGTAATGCTTTATGGAAAAGGGAACAGGCTGTCACTCAGAGCAATGTATAAACCATTTCAACAAAGGTACTGTTCACCACCTGATTGTCTGTTCTTGGCCACAAAATATAGTCAATTCACATTATAACATATTCTGTGAAGAACTTTGAAATGTAACAACGATGTAATAAGGCGCTCTATCAAATCCGATTATTTGTTTCTTTATTTATTTACTATTTCACCTTACTTTAAAAGGAGATAATCACAGAGATGGGTTAATTTTTGGAGAAACTGATAGAAAGTAAAAGACTTGAAGGGAGAAAAATGGAGAGTGAAAGATAGGGAGAGTGACAGAGAGAAGGATTGGCACAGAATGATAATTCTTGGCAGTGTAATTTGGGGGCTAATTTTGTAGCTAATATGTATTTTGTGTGATGTAGGACTTGTTTATCCACAATGGAGTGAGTCTCAACGTGTGTTGTTCTCTTCTGTCGCTCAACCACTTGGGTGAAACCAATCACGTCATAAACAAAAGATTTTTGCATTTGAACAACAATTGTACCTTTCTATATTCCAGGTTGGGATAGATCCTAAACTCTGTTTGATAACAAAACCAAATTTCTATTGCACTTCTAGCCTCTTGGTTGTCACACACAGCGCAAGCTGAGATCTTGCACAAAGTAAATGGTGTTCAAAGTCACTGGTACTTCAGCTTCCTGAGATTATGTGTGGATTCACTTACCATCACTCTTGACATTGGTAAGGAATTTTGGGGATTACGGTTCTCCTACAACATACCAACCCCAATTCCAATGGGCCTTCTTTTCATTAACTTTTCAATTAGAATTGGGTCTGCTCCACTTACAAACACAAATTGGTAATTTCCCATTTTGCATAAGTGCACTTTCTTACAGCAGAAATGCTCAAGATCTAAACAATGCGTCCCCAAACTGCGGAGATAAATTTGGATTCATCCCCTTCTCCTATCCACGCTACTTCACATAAAAATGTCACAACTTTCCCCCAAACCTAAGTATGATTTCTCAGAACCAGATTTTTTTTTCAAATGTAATCATATTGGTCCAATAAGCAAAATTTAAATATCATTTAGTTTATTCGTCAGTGCGTATAACTAACCAATATACTCACCAGCTGTGTTCCCTGAGGTAATATACTGGGAACTATCCATAAATTTCCTGGGGGTTGATACCAAATTGGTAACATCAATAAGTGGCACCGGAGATGTGTCCTTGCCAAACTGAGGGCTGTCAGAAAAAGAAGTAAATGTTAATTCTTTGTTCCAACACAAACAGAAATTAGCCTAATCCTGCTGTAACTTTCATCAGCAAACATGAATATAATAGTTATTGTATCAATGCTGTCGTTAAGTTGCCATCGTGCCTGACAGAGATCCAGTGGAGGAATCAAAATCACAGTAATAGGGTCATTGTGGTTGTTGTTGGCGGGTCAAACTTGTGACCAGTAGGGGTCAGAATCATGCACAGATCAATTGCTGAATTCCACAGTCATGGGCAATGGAGCTTGAAGTCCGACTATTTCAATGGAACCAGATGTCAAATTAGCACTAAGAAGAAGGACATCAAAGATGATTTGAGCTTGGTTACACTCTACAACTATTACAAATGATCTTTTTGAACAAAATCACCAATAAATAATGCAACACCCTCCACTTAAGCTTCTAAGAAATATTGATTTGATATGTGGTTCCATGGCTGTTATTTATATTATCACCCCTGAAGAATGACACATGTATCTATCTTGTTTTACCTTGTTTTATTATATCATCTTTCCCTGGGAATCATTATTTTAAAATAAGCACAACACCGTTCTTTAAAATCAACATCTATGGCTTGGTTCAATCCATGGTGAATTTCTAAAGCTGAAATATAGACATATAGTATATATATATATATAAAATAATGCCAGTAAAATTGTATATAGAAGAACAACAAATCACATTTGTATAACGCATTTCACGTCAGGAGGACATCCCAATCATTTATTTCATAGCTCACTTTACTGCTTTTGTAAATGGGCTTCTCTTAGGTATAATAATCCTTGCATTTGATACGGTGGCTTATCACATCTTTGAGACATCACAAAGCATTCACAGAATTTATTGTAAAATGGACTGACTGCATATTTTGTGGGTGAAAATGCAAGCACTAATTGCAGTGTGTGCTTTGTTAAAGGTATGCAGTTCCACGTATTTGGCTTCATTTGAATTTTAAAAAAGGATCCTTTTTGACCATGATACAATTTACTTTTTCATTACTAAATGGAATTAGTAGAATTCCAGCCAGAATTAAGAATCCGTTATTATATTTATTTAGACTGTTCATTGTATTCCTATATTTGTTTTGTGGAAGTCTTGGCACTTATGAGATGAGAAGTAATTGGGTGTGGCATGGTTCACTTCTCTCCACAAAGTATATCTTGGCCAACAAGCAGCCTTCTCTCCAAAGCTCAGCAAATGCTACTCTTAAATTCCTCCACTAGGAGGAGCACCAGAGCAGGTCAGAGCAGATCTTTCCTTTGATTTCAGCTGTCTTGGTAAGAAAAAGTCCAGACTCGATATCATTGCTCAAGGCAAACTGATATTGATCCCAACAGCTATGGATTCAATACATTGCATTGCTTGCTCCAAATGAGGATAAGGATGTCCTGAAACAGAAGTTGCTGGGGAAACTCAGCAGGTCAGGCAGCATCCATGGAGAAAGGAAAATTAGTCAACGTTTTGGTCTACAAACCTTCATCAGAACTGGGGCTTGTTTGGAGGGAGAGGTTTTTAAAAGACGTTAGAGGGGGAGAGGTAGAACATGGAAGACAAAGGAGACAAAGGAAAAAGAATGTTAACTGATGGGTTGAAAATAAACAAAAGGATGGGTTTCAACAAACTTGTGATGAGGGGGGAAGGGGGGGGAAAAGGGGGAAGCTCTAATAAGGATGTCCTTCTTCTTAGTACTAAGTACGAAAAGGATTAGCATTCACAAAACCTTGTTACGACCAAAGTGTTTCAAAATGCGTAACTCTGTTCAATAAGAAATTCTTAAAAGTCTAGTTAAGATCTAGGAAAGTAATTTTACATTAATATAGTGACAATTTGATGTTAGTAAAAAAGTGGACTCCCTAACAAATAGTGTTTTCCCAACATTATTTCTAATAGAACAAGTGCACTTTAAAACAAATTGCCTCTACACTCTTTCTTACACATTGTGGTTGTCATAGTGCCTGTCACTGCTCAGATTATTATAGAAATTTGCTTAAAAGCAAGATACAATCCAAAAATTAATAGTCAGATGGTAATGTATAATGTGTAAGTAAATGTTCTAAAGAAAGGTTCATGAATAAAACCATAAGTAGGAAACCAGTTGTTAGTCGATAGAGCGGTGAGGGCATTTTTCCCCAGGGGTAATAATCCTTTCAAAAAATAGATAAAAAAACAATAATAATTTGGTCAATTATTGCACACTGACTGTTTGTGGGACACTGCTATGTGCAATTGGCTGCTGTGTTTCTCCTACAAAGTATACAGTCAATTAACTTCATAGTATATTCAAAGAGATGATAAAGCGCTACTTTAATGCGAGGATTATTATAATTGCTTACATATTTGCAAGAACTAGTGAGCAATAAAAATGTCTCTTTTTGGAAGATTGGATATCAAGATTTCTGGAAATGTTCTGAAATAATGCTCAACCCATCTCCAAGTTTAAAAAGACAATGTTTCTGCTGCTACTTCAATGCTTGCTGTCATCTTACACTGACCCAATTCTGTTTTTGTCTCGGTTTCTGTTTCCAACACGGTTTGTAGACTTTATGTAAAGGTGGCGGTGCAGCTCATCAATCAAAACCAGGTGCAAGTTCATTTTCTTGCTGTGCAGCTCCAAGCGCAGGTCACTCAGTCCCTCCACCTGTAACAACTGCCCTTCCAAAGAGTCCACAGCAGATACCTGAGAGGGAACACAAAAC
The DNA here is from genome assembly GCA_035084275.1 of Hydrolagus colliei. Taxonomy (NCBI): domain Eukaryota; kingdom Metazoa; phylum Chordata; class Chondrichthyes; order Chimaeriformes; family Chimaeridae; genus Hydrolagus; species Hydrolagus colliei. Next base: position 38,900,306 of record CM068746.1, read on the forward strand.
AAACACTTGTATTAAAACCTCTCTCTTCAACCCTGGTATTGATCAACATTTTAAATGGTATTGTTCTTCCTTACTGCTATACAAATGTGGTTTTGTTAATATTGTTGTTGGTTGTTGCTCCCTATTGTTAATGTGAATGAAGCACTTCGATCCATTCATCTTACATGGAAAGCATTATATTTATGCAAAGGGTTAATGGCAAACTATTTCAAAGCAATTTCAAAGCTGAATGATATTCTTCTTCTGAACCTGTCTTCTAATCACTACGACAAAGAGTCACTGCCATGTCACAGGATAGCTCATTTCTTTATATCATGAATTTGGTTATAACACCGTCACAGTACGAACCTGTAATTCATTGAGTATATATATGCAGTTAACCAGTTCGCTCATGTTTGAACTACAATAGTTACCTTCCTTGTCACTAGATCGCCACCGAGATCACTTCCTGCTCGCTGACATGAGCAGCAAACAGAACGTGTTGTCACTGGTGACCCGATGACCTATACATTGGCAGCACCTTTCACATAAAAAACGAATGCGTCAAAATACAACTCATTAGAAATTAATTTATTATGTAAGCAAACCTTCCAGATTATCTGTACCAGCAACGTTCCATAATTAACTTTAGAGATGAGCAACCAATTCATTTGAATATTTAGAAATTAATTCCACACATAGAAGCAATCCATTTCTAATTCTGACTCACATCGATCTAATCTAGTGTCAATCAGACGGATAAAGAAAACTGACAGAAATTGAAATTAATTTCAAATTTTCATGCAGCTAGTCAGAATGAGAAAGGCAAATATTATACATGTGCACAATTATGACCAGTCAGACTTTTCTCTACCCATACATCAGATATGGCATCAATATTAAAACACTTAATGCATTTTCGTTCTTCCTGTCTTAATGGGACTTGATACATGTAATGAATACAAAATGTAACTCGAAAGAGCTTAAAGATCACTCAAAACAACCAAAATTTATCTCACAATAATAACATGCAGTTATAATAAAGCCCCTCCAGCTACTTGACAATGACAGAGCACAATGCCAAGCGGGGGGGAGGTGACCATTGGCATGGTCGAAGGTCTTGAGGCGTGACTTGAAGATGGAGGCTAATGGGGAATTCAAAATTAAATTACAAAATTATTTATTTACTTTTAAAAAGTAATTAAAAATCACCCTTGTGTAAGACTCATCGTGGATTTAATCTGCAAAGTGTTTATTTTCAAAAATGAAATATTTCTGAATCATTTTACATTTGAATGTTACTCGCTTACCTAATAACTAAACAAACTAGTCTGTAAAGCAGAACTATTCTTTATCTTCATCTGAAACCTCGGAAAATTATCTGCTTTGGAGCCTCTTGACAACACTATAGGTTTAAACTAATTTAATGGTACAAGGTCATATTTTATCAATGCAACTTTTTCTCGGTCAGCCAAGTATCCGACACAAGCAGAAAACCATTACCATGCTGAATTTGTCCCATAACGAGCTCTGCAGTTACAAATCTATCTAAAACATTATTGGTCAGGACATCAGGAGAAACTCTTCTTTAACGTGCATGTAATCTGTCAGGAGCATTTAAGATTTCTGACAACACAGTGGTTCCCCACTACTGCACTGAATTGTTCTCTTAAATCCTAACATGGGGGTTGAACCAGGAACCTTCTGACTTAGAAGTGAGAATCTAAACAACAAAAAAGCCAGTTTTCTTGCAGAAAACAACAGAAAACAAAAACAACAATGAAATATTCATTCAAAAGAATCAATAGATCATAGAAAACTGTAATGGTTAAACGCTCATCGAAACACAGCTCCTGGGGGCATATAGATTTTGAGACAAGCATACTTGTTCTGAGGGAAATGGAGTAGTTTCTCCAATTTGTTTGAATCCAGACCTGATTTGTGGGATACATTTTGGAAGCTGCAACATAACTGAATGAAATGATTTCAACTTATCCATCCAATCTCTGTTTCTCCCACCCCAAGGCATACATTTCCCCCACGGGTGAGTGTATGTGTGAATTTCAGCATTTTTTTTAGGCCCTTTGTAGAATTGTTGGTCTTTTCTTTTTAAACACTTGACTGCATTTACACCTGACTCTGGCACAGAACATTAAGTTAAAGAAAGCCCAATAATTTTCTCAAAATCTGTCAATGTATATTTTCCAAGCGCTAGGGTCGCTATCCTAGGTGAAGGGAGCTATATTAATACACGTTATTGTATCACTTCCAATTATGCAGGTAATTAACATTTTAAAAATATTTCAATTCTTTCTTTTGTCTATTTTCTTACTCTGATCCTGCTTGCTATTTTCAATCCCAAACAAAAACAACTTTTCAGCCCAATCACTTGAGTTCTGAAGGGTCATCATACCCAAACTTTGAACCTATCTTTCTCATTCAGATGCTAATTGGGCAGTTGCCAATTTGTAGTGTTTAATGGATTGTTTCCATCTCCGCCAGTTCAGATCATGTCAGCAATCAGACACTATGGGTAAGTGTGTGTGTGTGTGTGTGGGGGGGGGGGGGGGGGGGCGGTGTGGAGCAAAATAAAAATAAACATAGGACATTAAGTTAAAGCTCAATAATTTTACCAAAATATGTCAATGTATATTTTTCAATCAACACAGAATCCATAGGCTCACAAGTTGCACTTGGTAATTGTTCCTTCATAATTACATCCTGCAGGCAAGGTATTGTTGGTAAGTATCCATAATATGGCATCTAATGCGATTTGAATTGGCAGTTCCCATTAAGCAAGACTTTCTGGCTGTTTGCCTAGCATAACTAGCAAATCCTATCTTCAACTTCTTCAAATCCTATTTAAGCACCAGCTGTAAATGTTTTGAAAAGAAAATATACTTTGTGACACAGGTTAATATACCAGCTGTATTATGTACCAGCAATAATTCTGCCCATCAATCAGAGAATAAACATTCTAGACGGTACTAATAATATTCTTGACAATTAATGACGATGTTGCAAAATCACACATTAAGCTCGCTGAAAGACGTCAGATATATACTTTTCTTTAAGGAAATAAAGCTGTTCTTCTTTTCCTCTTTAGCAAGTGGAATTTATGAAAATAACGTAAAAATGAAAACAAATACATTTTTGCAGCATCTTATTACTGAAACTTCTGTATAGTAATTACAATTACACCTATTTGGAATTTCTATTTCAAAAACAGATGTTAGAAATTGATAGTAGCAGGTCACAAGTTAAAACGACACTGCGGATACCTGTTCTGTGGAAAACTCTTCCTGTTTTAGCTTTGTTGAAGCATTTTTTTTTCAAAATAGCAACAGATTTCCTGTTAAATTGTAATTAAAATGGTTTAACTTATTTAGAAGACTTGATCATGAGTAACAGAAGATAAATAATAATAAATAAACCTTTGAAACGGCTCACATCACACTACAGCACCATGTGCCAGGAAACTGACTGGCCAACTTCCAAGCAGTCCTTTGCAATGTTTCATTTTCCCATGTCCCAGAACTGTGATTTGGTTATACTTAGATTGGTACGGTAATCCTCTTGTTCGCTTCCAAAAATACATTGTCACTATACTTCACGGTGAATTCTGTGATGCTGAACGAGATGTCCTCCCGAACTGAAAGGCACTGTATCAATTGCAAGGATATTACGCAATCAGGTGTAGTACCAGCACAAATTGGTATTATAATAATTGTGGGCAGTCTAGCTGTCTGGACAATATACTTCAACAATGTAGTGGTTGCATGGATATAAAATAATACAAGTTGCAGTGATGTAAATTTTTTTTTGCTTCTTGAGGGATTATTATCAGCCGTGTGGAGTAAGGTAACTTGCCCAAGTTTTCGCCCTGCTGGGAATCAAACCCACATCTCTTGCTTATGAGAGAAGCGTTCTAACCACTGAGCTAGAGGACTCCAATTTCACTCTCCTTTCATCAGATGGGTCACCTGATGAAAAAAGGCACTTTTCTCTAGACTCTGCTTACTTCTATTGAGACACGGATGTCATATTCACAGTTTGTTATGTGAACATCTTATCTTAAATACCCACAATTAAGAACAATTTTTTTCTGCAATGCAGTACATTCCAACAATCCCATACATTGCTTTGAATTCTAGTTAGGAAAATCTTCAGCAAATTCTTCCACGAGCAACCAATGCTGTTAGCACCAGCTTTCAATCCAGTCAAATCAAGATGGTAGTATTGTACTGTACATTAATTGGAGTTGTTATGTGACATGTCCCCTATTTCAAAGTAAGCTCTGTTATGTATTTGTACTATAAGGCAATACATAAAAAGGAGCAGCTAGGCGAGTTGAAAATAGACTTGATAAAATAAAGGAGAAACAAAGTTATGCTAAAATGGGCAAAAGTACTATTTGAGAGCAATGAGTAGCAGACTTAACAGAGGTTTGATATATCTCCCACTGTTTGCAATATTATTTAATATTGCATTTGATACAGTGTCTTTGAGACATCTCCAAAATACTTCACAGAATATACTATAAAGTGAATTGACTGTATATTTTGTGAATGAATGAACCTGGAAGAATGCTTTACTATTGACACATGTGGCTGGTTGTCAAGCATAAACAGTATACAAAAGGATCTACGCAAAGTAAGTGATTGGGATAAGTAATAGCAGAAAGTCTTTTAGTGAGTGAGCGTACGCAAAATCTAGGGATTCAAGTACTGTACATGATTATCGAGCTTCCATTCGTATCTGGCCTATCAGGTACCCTGCTCCATCAGCGGTTGGGCCTTCAGCTTCTCTGCCCCCACCCTCTGGAACACCGTACCACATTACCTTCGCCTCGCTCCCTCCTTTGCTTCCTTCAAGGCACGCCTCAAGACCTTCCTCTTCAACTGTGTTTTGGCCACCATTCTACTCTGCACTCCCTGATCCTAATCCCTGACTGCCCTGTAGCTCAGTGGAGCTCATCTTGCAAGCGAGATACTTGGGTTCGATTCTAGGCAGCGCGAAACCTTGGGCAAATTTCCTTACCCCACACGCCTAATAATAATCCCTCCCAAAAAAAACTATAATAACTTGATCACTCAATCCACAACTGTTTGTGGGGCACTGCTGTGCACAATTGGCTGCCACGCTTTGCCCACAAGTATACAGTCAACTTACTTTGCAGAATATTCTGTGAAGCGTTTTGAGACATCTGGAAGACGTGAAAAGTGCTATATCAAATGCAAGGATTGTTATTATTCAGGCACTATGGGGCCATCCTTGCGACATTTTAGCAATGTAATTTTGTAATGTATTCTATCCAGTCAAGAATGCATCTACACACCATTAGTTAAGATAAAATACGAAGATGACTCCTGGACTTTGAGAGGTAAGTTATCAAAAAAGGCCCACCGAAATGAACCTGCTTTCCTTGAATAGAGTGATATAGAATATCATCCTAGGCAGTAACATACTGAGAAGTATGGATAACTTACTAAAAGAAGCCCACAAAAGAAAACAAGAGCATAAAATAAACTTGCCTTCTATATTGAACAAAACTATTGTGGGAACACTGCTGTGTGCTTTGAGACGTCCAGAAGACGTGAAAAGCGCTATATCAAATGCAAGGATTATTATTATTATTGTTGCTATGTCGGTTAACTTCTTTTGGAAAAAAAAGAGATGGACCACTTTCTGTTTAAGAACAAAACTGAAATTTATATGGAAGAGTCGAGATGATCAAAACACCATTGAGTATATATATCATGTGTTGTTGGTCTGTGGAAATGCCTGGTTCATCAGTAGAACTCAGAGAGACAGAACAGTTATTGGGGGCTAGGGATTCTTCCGACTCAGCCCGTTAAGTCAAATTCTTGCAAAACAAAATTACATTTGTGTGACGCCTTTCATGTCGGGAGGATATCCCAAAAAACCTTGACTGGTAGGATAGCAATAGCTGAACAAGTAATGAGAAATCTTGCCAAATAGTGCTATCAATGGCAAGATATGTGGTCTTAGCTGGGTAAAATCTGCAACCCTGTACTTTTCACATAATGTCCTGTCAGTCACGCACACCATCTTGTGTGTACTTCATGTGCTAAGTTTTCAGCTAGATCTCGACACACATGAAATGCCCCGGCTTGATTACTGCGTCAATTACTTCATATTTATCTTCAATAAATCTTCATCAAAATGCATGAATATCTATTATGTCCAAATGATTATGCTCCTGAGAAATCTGTGCAGGAGGGTTTATATCAGGTGTATATAATAATAATAATTGCATTTGATATAGCACCTTATCACATCTTCGAGACATCTCAAAGCGCTTCACAGAATGTACTGTAAAGTGAATTGATTGTATATTTTGTTGGAGAGACGTGAGACAGAAATAAACAACCTGGTGAATACAGTAATGTTGCTGGTGCACAAAGCAACAACAAAAAGATTGAGTAAATGTATTTTTTAAAATCTGAAGTGGAAATTAGTGCACATTAAAACAAAACTCTCTCTCAAGTGTACAACCTTTAAAGTGCAGAACTTTATAACAGAACACTTGATATTTTATTTAAACTTAACGAGCACTATAAACCGATAAAGCTACAATAAGGATATTTTCCAACAATGAAAAGCCTCTTTTGGTGTTACTTGATTTGCACCCGGATTTTATAATAATCTTGCCAGTTTTAGGATGAGATGTGTTAAACCAAGGTTCTGTCTGCTTGTTCAGATGGACATTAAAGATCCCATGGCACTATTCGAAAAGAGAAGGCAGTATCTGTCTGTGTTTTGGCCCAAACTAAAAATTGGTCACTCACTCAATGGTTGTTCATAGGATACTGCTGGGAGCAACAGGCTGTCATATTCGCCCACAAAATACACAGCTAATCCAATTTACAGTATATATTATGAGGCTCTTTGAAACATCGCAATGACATAATGCACTGTATCAAATGCAATATTGTTATTATATATTGTTATATAGTCTACTTATGTCAAAGGTCTCCTTGGAGCTGAACTGGCTCCAAGAGGACCTGTCTGGCAACGGAATGTCAGAATCTTGCCAACCCTCTGTGGCAGTCTCTCGTCCAATTCCTGAGCCAGGAGGGTCCAAGGTAATCCAAGGCACTGTTGATGACAGCATAGCCAGCCTGGCTCATTGGCAGGTTCTCAAAAGGCAGACCAGTCACTGGGACCGGGGAGTTATCCTTGATAACTCAGCTTCAGCTCCTGTTCATACTGCAAGCCAAAGCCTTAACGGGTAAGTTGGTCCAAGCTGGACAAGCAGCGGGAAATATTGCTGGACTTCAATACTAATGGCAAGCTACTGTATTTAGTTTTAGCTGGTTAGAATTTAGGGTCCTTGAGCTTTGGGTTTTGTCAACCTGCGTCTAATGCTTTCCGGAATTAGGTAGCGGGATGTACCCCTCCAGGAAGAGAGAGTGCGCATTCCATTCTTACAATCTATCTGTGGGATTTCCATGTGCAAGTAGGATGCATGGAAATCTTGTTTTGGATATTCTTAAGCATGGTCATGGGTTTCCACTAGGGAACGGCGATGTATCGGTATATCGCAAAAATCCGATATGATTTTCATATCGATATGCCGATATAGACATTTTAAAAATATCGATATATCGAAAAACGAGGGAGAGAGAGACGGCGGGGGGGTGGTGGGGGGGAGGGAGAAAGAGACGGCTGGGGGGGTGGTGGGGGAGAGAGACGACGGGGTGGGGGGTGCGAGAGAGGGACGGCGGGGGGGGGGGGGGAGAGACGGGGTGGATGTGATAATATACAGATAGATAGAGATGGGGGGGGATGTGAGAGAGGAGAGAGGGAGAGAGACATAGAGAGACACAGACAGAAAAACACAGAGATGGAGAGAGTGAGAGACACAGAGAGAGAAAGATATTTACCTCCTGAGAAGATAGGCCCCGAATGCGCGCGCACCTGGAATGCGCGCGCACCCGGAATGCGCGCGCACTCCGATTCGCGCGCTTGCGCAGTACGAAAAAACTGAAAATGTCGATATTTCGGTATATCTCGATATGAGCCAACCGATATGGATATATCGGGAAATTCCCATATCGCCGTTCCCTAGTTTCCACTGACCAAAAAAGTGTCAACGAGTTTTTTTTAAATAGCCAAGAGTGTGGCTATAGAACAGATGAACAGCTGCTGAACTCCAAACCTGTTATGGTTTTATAATACTCTTCTGGACACCATTGATAATGTTTACATATTATTTTAAACTATAAATATTTAGTAAAATGCATTGAATATTACATGCAAATTGCTCTGCTTCACTCACATTCTGCAGGAAATCTTTCCTCAACTGAGAACCACCAAAGGATCAAAAACCACCAACTGTAGTTTAAACAGAGCCTGCCAACAGCCACGGGAACTTCAGAAACAGTTCTCTATGTTCCTAGATGGTGCTCATAACTGCCTCAATTTTATTCCAATTTTCTGATCTTTTCTAAGTTTAGTTATTTAATTATAATGATTTCTTTTAAACCAGTGTATTCCATGAATGGATAACATCACAGTCCCACTGGATCTTTCATCTATTCAAAGTAACAACAACAACTTAAACTTATAAAGCGCCTTTCAAGTATTCAGCCAGGTTCACCCATTGGATATAATTTAATGTATACTGGTCACAGCATCATTCCAGTGCCACATGCAACCATTATTGATGTTTTCATCACATGTGGTTACTGGTATAAGTTAACAACAGTTTTTCGATTTCAAGTCGATTTCACAGAACAACAGATATTGTGTAGGGTTAAATGTTTCAATTCAATTTCATAGATTTTGAACATTCTCATTCAATTACTGAATGTTTTTATTTGAGTGCCACTTAAAAAGGTGAGCTGGGAGCTCTAGTCAACGTATAGGATTGTAAGTTGGTCACTATAATTTCTGAAACACTGTACATATCTCATATATGGAAAATATTTCTAAAGTGCCTATTAGCTTTAGTTCAAACCACCATTTGAAATGTTGTCGCAAATACAAACTTTTTAAGTTTTCTTCACAATGGTAAAATATCAATCAAAAACTATGCCAATAGTGAAAAAGCCAGTCATGAAAGTTTCTCATTCACCTATAAATTCTACTTTATTTATAGAATTACAGAAATAACAGTAGACAAGGAGACAATTGGATACAAACCAGTGTGAGCTCCACTGGAAACAACTACCACTTGATAGATTCAAATCTGTGTGGATCATTTAAATGATCACCATTGTTTCTTTCCCCATTTCTCTCCCCTATCCTTGCATATTTGTTTCACAATTTGTATGCATCTATTTGTGTCATCTAGGCATTTCTATGCTTTCAACTTTCTATTAATAATCCCTCCCCCCAAAATTTGTCATTTTCAATACATGACTGTTTGTGGGACACTGCTGTGCGCAATTGGCTGCCGCGTTTCGCCCACAAATATACAGTTAATTCACTTTACAGTATACTATGTTCTGTGAAGCGCTTTGCAATTTCTAGATGTGGAAAGTGCAATATCAAATGCAAGGATTATTATTGTTACTGAGTAAATAATTATTCAATGATATTTTGATATTTTTTAAAGAAAAGTATTGAGGGGACAAGACTAAGAAATGAGATTCCATTATTGGAACTCCAGCATAATCTTACCAATATAGAGTTTTCTCTAGTATGGTTTAAATACTTGATATAGCTTTTGAGTACAGCAATCCTTCGCAGCTGGGGCATCTTTTCAGCCAAATTCAATGCTTCACACCGCATCTGCAGCCCCTGGTTTCCTGCTATTTAACCAAAGTGTCAATTTATAACTTGGCACCTAAAAACCACTTAGGTAGAATAGTTAGAACCAGATTTATTCAGTTGGTGCCGGGTTAAGCGAGGGAAGGGAATAATAGCGTGTTACAATTGAATAAAAATCCTTGCATTTGATGTAGCACCATACCACGTCTTCGAGACATCTCAAAGTGCTTCACAGAAAATACTGTAAAGTGGAATGACTTTACAGTCAAGCAATTATAATAATAATTATACAGTACTGTGATTCTCTGGGTGAAACCTGGTAACCATTGAACACAGGAGTGTCCCACAAACAATCGTGGGTGAAGTGATCAAATTTTTTAGTTTAGAATAAAAGCAGCAATGAGCTGATAGCGTAAGCCAACATAAAAATAGCATTTTGAGCAAGACTAAGATTAAGACATAACTGCCACCTGAGAATTTCTATTTCAAAAATAGATGTTACAAATTGATAGTAGCAGGTCACAAAGTTAAGTGACACTGCGGGTACAGTATCTGTTATGCCGAAAACTTTTTGGTTTTAGCTTCAATTAAGCTTTTTTTTCCAAAAAAACCAACAGATTCCTGTTTCAAAAATTGTAATTAAAACGGTTTCACTTATTTAGCACACCTGACCATGATTCACAGAAGACAAACCTTTGAAATGGCCCACATCATACTGCAGCACTATGTGCCAGGAAACTGACTGGCCAACTTCCAAGCATTGTCCTTTGCAATGACTCTTTTCCTGCGTCCAAGATCTGCAATTTAGTTATACAGTACTTAAGATTTGTAAAGTAATCCCCCTGTTCACTTGCAAAAATACATTGTTACTACACTTCAGATTGAATTTTGTGATGCTCAACAAAATGTCACCGAAGTGAAAGGGACTGCATCAATTGCAAGTATATTATAAATCAAGTGTAGTACCAGCACAAATTAGTGTTCGAATAATTGTTAGCAGTCTAGCTGTCTGGATGATGTGCTTGGACAATACAGTCATGGATATAAAAGTGCTAGTGATGTCAATATATCATGCAAAAGGGACCTGACTGTGAAACAAACATGAAGACAGCAGTGCATATAAAACACTGGAGAAATCTTCATAAATCCACCATTCACTCATCACATTTCGAGCAAAGTACAGATCAATTCAATATCAAATGCTTCTGTTCTCAAAAACTATCTTTTAGTGTTCCGTGTATACTGTTATACAGTACCTTTACCCAGCTAACAGGCTGGCCAGGTTGAGCTACTTATGATGTATACAAAGGAATACTGTACAGAAAAGAGTATGAAGAAAAGGCAGGGGAATGCGACCAAATGCATAATGTCAAAGATTAGGCCCAGGCCTGATGGGCCGAATAACTTCTGTATGATTTGAAAAAGGCTACTTGTGGATAGCTCTGAAAGTGCCATTCCGATCTGAAAAAAATACTAGGTCTCAATTTAATCTCAGTACTCCACCATCTGTGTAAATTGTAATTTATGGGTCATCCATCCAATCCATAGTATTGTGCATTGGGAGCACTAACGTGCTGCATCACCAGACCAGCACGGTTGGATTAGAGCTTGATAAAGACTCACTTTTACCAGAATTGTATTGCGTGTGTATCACTGGATGTCATCACAGCTTTAGAAATGCCATTCTGGAAGGCATCTTACTGCATGTCTCCTTTGAAACATTCAAAGGTGAAACGATTCAGCTCATAACACAAGTCATAAAACTATATCCAGCAGTGTTATGAAGACAATATGGGAATTACAATTTCAATTTTAATTTAGAAACCTGAAACATGCATCACTGGTAAAATTAGTTCAATTAATTTGAGTGGAAAAAGAAAGGAAATTAAAGAATGTAATCCACTAAGCATTAATTATGATGTTCATGTGCTTGCATAAATTACATGGAAACAGGAAGGTAATTTTAATAAGGAAAGGTAGTCGTTCACTAAAATGCATAAATTGAACTACATGAAAATATTCAAGATCACTTTGTATTTCCCCATATGAATCAATTGGAACATTTCAAAGCAATTTTGTTCACTGTATTTCCACAAAAGAACATAGTTTATTGGATTTGTTTCTATACAACTGGTAGCACGTTTCAGGTCACATAAACTGTACTGCAGCAAACAAATGTCTATGAACAAACAATGCATAAAAATATCAATTGTACTTCACACATCATTTCAAGAACCAGATGTTTCAAAATAATGCAGATTTGAAAGATGGTAATGGATACATTTTCTCTAAATTAACAATTAACCTTCTAGTGGGACAACAACAAGCTACTGAACTAAAGTGATCAAATCCTCATAAAAAGGCTTGAACTTTAAAAATATATGTACAGTATATAGGTTGATAAGAATAAACTGAAAACTCGTCACTCTGAAGGACAATGGCAATTTAGGCATACTGTGTGTATAAATTCATAAATAAATGCAGCCGGGATATTGACAGCATGATGACTTGAGGGTTGAGATAAATTAAGTCAGGGTAGACTTAGTTTACCTTATTTAGGTGTTGAAAAAGACAGATGCATTCAACATCTGTTGTAAGTCTCACCACTCTTAAAATCTAGGTTGCCTATTTCAGAGGTGTGTTACTACATCAGCAACAGATGTGATGTCGATGGGCAGATAGATAGCTCACTGACTGTGTCTGGGCTGAAGTGAAGGAAGACATAATGAGCAGTATGGCAAATTCTAATGACAGTGGCCAGACAGTGAAGGCATTTACCTGAAATTGGTAAGTGCAACGGTGAAATATAGGAAATGCGGTGCCGACAGTATGTAAGTACAGTTACACAACAATAAAATATGATTTGCTTGCACAATATTTCACTTGGAAAAGATCTTTGGAGGAAATCAAAATGCCCCTCACAGCTGTTTGGGAACCTGAGGTAGGGGTGAAAGCCCCAAATCACAGTGAAAGAGGCAAATCTGAATATTAATTAAAAAATGGCTTAAAAGTTGGGAGGGAGGGGCATGCAAGTTGGGAGATACTCCAGGATAGAGTTCCAGAGAGTGGGAGTTGCTATAAGCAACAGAGTGATATTCTATTTATCCCCACTGTCCATCAAATCCTGAACTTTCCAGATCAAGATATTTAAGGTCTCCGATTCTACCGATTCTGATCCTTAGTGACTAATGCACTTTACAGTAATACCTGTGAAGAGCTTCAGAGGAGTGCTCCCAGTGTGAATGTCAAGGATTATTATATACAACCCATTTCTCAACAGAAAGAGGTGAGTCAGGAGCCACATAAAAACACACCTTGAACATTAAACCTAATCCCAACACACCAACAGAGAGAATAATACTGTATTAAAAATCGATGAATCCTCTCCTTCCATTAACATGTGAATGTGATCACCAGGAAGGTGGAAGGTGAACTAGATGGACCTTGGTCTGTTTTTGTCTAGCATTTTTTATATTCTTATTACTTTTTTCAATTGCCACTTAATCTTCTCTAGAATCCTTCTTTCAACCCAATTATTCTATTTTTCATTAGGATCACCCCTTTATTTCATAAACCTCATCAAAGTGGTGTTGACGACATTATTGTTGAAGCATGGTTCTGGTGCATTTCTTCTCCAAAACATCAATCTTTGTTCCTCTTACAGATGGCAATTGACCTGCCAGAATACTTGTTTTCAGTATTTGCTTTTAATATCATCTTCTCCAAGAACTGAACACATTAAAAAGTGTAAATAAAATAATAATTTGGTCACTTCAATCTACATGTGTTTGTAGGACACAGCTGTGCGCAATTGCCTGCCACGTTTTGCTCACAAAACACAATCAATTCGCTTTATAGTATATTCTGGGAAGCGCTTGCAATGTCTCAAACACATGATAACAACAACAACAACAACAAAATTGCACTTATATAGCGTCTTTCACGTTGGAAGGACGTCCCAAAGCGCTGTAGCAAATGCAAGGATTATTATTAAAGTTTGACTGTTTACGTACCAGCATGTCTGTGGCATGCAGGTAGTGTTTGCTTGCCATGAAACGCTCCAGTTTCTGTGGCACCTGTTTGATGTTTTCAATTTCATCCAGCAAGTTCAGGACATGTTTGTGTTCGATGCCTTCGATCCACAGCTTGCGCAGCTCATCCCGTTTACAGTGCAGCAGCATTTTGCACGAGAGCAGGTTCTCCTTCACCACCTTGATCTTGTTGCGCGAGCTGGTGATGCGTTCGGTGATGCTCTGGTATGTCCGGATAGCTGTGGTAAGCTCTGTGTAATGCTGAATAATCAATTCATCCAAGTCATGGTCACACTTCTCATAAGCTTCCTCCAGTCGGCCCTTTTCAGCTTCTCGGTCGTGAACATCATCACTAGTTGAAAGAGTTCTGCATGAAAGATACAAAGGTAAATAGATCAGCAATTATTTTTGATATGGTATCATGAGTCAGCAACATAATAACCATCTCTGTCAACCTATGCTTGTATTCAAGCGCTATAATAAATCTGATATTTAAATTTGATTATTCCAATGCTTTGATGAAGAAATATCTCCTGTTCTACCCACTTTTCTAACTCCATTTTAAAATGCTCATTTCAACACATTTGCAGATTATCAGCACTGTTACAACCTTTTCAATTCTGTACACAGGAAGCTAACTATTAGTGAGCAGATTACACAAACCTGTTTTCATCCCCGTAACTTTTCTATCCATCTTTCATAGTGCCACTATTATGTACAGTTCAAATTTTATATTTTCAGTGGTTTAATTGGACATAGGCTAACTACCTATAAAAAGGATCGATCATGTTTTTCCAGAAACATTGGCATTCAATCTCAAAATCACATGAACCCTAACATCATAGATAATAACACAGAATAAATTCACACAAAGAAGCAACTACATTATCGACAAATTTTACAAGGCTTCTGAATGTATCCTAACTTCTCATATCCACATGGTTTTAAGGTACAGTTTCTCAGATCATGTAATCCTCTGAAGTTACACTTATGGTTTTGCTCATCTCATGGGTAAAAGCACATTACACTTTCCATAATAAGAAGAATCCTTCCATTTGATATAGCACCTTATCACATCTTTGAGACGTCTTAAAGCACTTGTCCAGCCCTGCCAGGAATCAAACTCAGATCGTCTCACTTGCGAGACAAGTGCTCTAACCACTTAGTTAATGGACTCTTGAAATTTATTGCCCTTGCTTTAAAAAGTTCCACTAAACACGGTATAATATTTTCTTTCAGAAAGTGAGTGAAATATTAGATTGATGAGCAAACTTGGCACCTAATTACACATCACATTTGTAGATTTATAAAACTACTTATGAGAAATCCATCATCATTTCTAGTTCTTGTGCTGCCCTGCTCTCCACCTCTATCCTATTTGCATAACAGCAGTTTTACTAATTACGGTCAATAGGCTGGGTCGCTACTTTCACGATTGAATCTTAACAAATCTTTCAGTGCTCAAAAAATTTGTTTCCTGTTGTTAGAATTATCTATCATACCAAACTACAGTTAAACTTACATTAATCATATCAGTCAGGACCATAATATTTAATGTGGCTAATGCAAAGAATGAGTTTCAGGCAAGTTTGTGCAAGTCGTGTAAAATAATCAATAATCTGCACAGTGGATACGTACTTCAGTCAATAAAGGTGTATGCATTGATGGGTCAGAACCTCATTTACTGCAATGCAAGTGGTAAGTGTGAACCTGTTGAGAATTAGGAAATGATTTGCTTTATAAAATACGAAGAGTAAAAATAAATCGATGTGGTCTTGGTTGGAAACTAAATGGGACTTGGTGCATGTACTGCTTAAGTGATTATATGATTTATAACAAACCTGTTTTCATGAACCGCTCAGGGGATGGACTAAAGTGGACTTCGCGTAAGGGTGGTCTCTGGGTAAGGGTTCATTGGTTCATTAACTCAGTCCAATTTTTTTTAATAGAATTCAACAGGTCAACAATTTCCACAGGCCTGTGCGTCACATTTACCAATGCCGCCTCACCGGTGAGGTGGGGAACTATGGGCAACACATGGGCTGCTCAGCATTGCATTGGTAAATGCATTAAGAGTCTAGCAGGAGTCTACTTGTGAGCCCGTAGAAATTGGTAATGCATTACTGGTAAGTTCTTTTAAATTCACTTAGAACTGGCCACTGAAAAGGCTGTACACCAACAGGGCGAAAGAAATGTGGTCACTGGTTGCGTTAGACGGATAGTTGCTGAATAGAGGTGGTTGCTTTAACAGATTTGACTATACAATTACGGATGTTTCCCTAAAGTAGCTCTACTCAGCATGCTGATAGTGGCTTTCTAATCTACAGGAATGGAAAAGACCATTTTTATTACAAATAATTAAGGGCTATCAAGTTGTTTTTATTCACATAATAAAACCTCGGTATTTTTCAGATCTTTGGAGCTCTATTGTTTTTGTAAATAAATCAAGAGGAAATTAATGGGGAAATGCTTGACACAAAACAACCACAGAGAAAGTCAGGGTTTATGTTGGAACATCAAAAAAATTCTAAATCAAGCCAGGTACAGGACTAACAAAAACCATATTGCCTTTTTTTTAAAAGAAGTATCTTCACCAGATAACACATTTTCATGGCAATAATGGACACATTATAAGTGCAATACCAGGTTGATAAACAACAAATGATTTATAGTTTGCATTATCATACCAAAACAATAAATAAAATATACAACAAGAACTACTTGATTTATAGAGTGCCACAGGGTAGGGTCTCGGAGCGTTTAACAATGATTGAGCTTAATGTTAAACCAATGAGCGGGAGGAGGTAAGCACAGTCAAAAAGGAAGGTGTGATCTGAAGACGGGGTAAAGAGGGGGCATGTCAAAGGTTTCAAAACTTAACAGTTGCCAGTTCAGGGCTGAACATCAAACACCAATGGCTGAATATTTTGAAACACTTATCAGAGCAAATTAATAATACGTGTATTTGATATAGTGCCTTTCACAACTAGACAACTCAAAATATAGAATATACTGCAAAGTGAATTGACTGTATATTTGTGGATGAAACACAGCTGATAACGTTGCACTTAGCAATAATTTCACAAACAATATCTCCGCTTGAGACAATATAAACCACTTATTTTGCGCTCTTTTATAAATTGGAAATTCACTTCATGGCTGTTTCATAGGTCAATACTGCTACGTTTCACCTCCAAAGATCACAGTCACCATGCTGTACTGTACTACTTTGAGACATCCTTCCGAAGTAAAAGGGACTGTACCAAATGCAAGGATTCATATTGCATATCTGCAGGACAAGTAGTCAAGACTTAATTTGAATACATAAATTTGAACTGTGTGAATTTATTTTTGAAACAGTAGGAATCAGGATTGACAATAATCAAACTTTACTGCTCCAAAGGGCTAACCAGTCAAATTCACGGTGAACAATTTCTGAACATTCATTATTTTCATTGTATAATTGTATATAATAATACTTGCATTACTCTTTTAAGGAAAGGTTGCCACTATTTCTACTGTATTGTACAAAATACAGTGTGCCAATAAAGGGTTCAAATCAGTACCAGTGTTCATGTGAAAATTTTCTAATGTCCAAAAACATGTAATTGAATTTTGTTTACCCTCATCCATTAAAATTTATCCTTAGAAACTGTTTCAGAGCTTGGGAATTATCAGCAAAGTAGCCAATATAATAACCCTTGTGCTTAGAATCAAGTGAGTTTCTCCTGGTATCCTGGCCTACAAAAGTCCAAATACCATTTCTCACTCACTCCGTGGCTATCTGTAGGACACTGATGTTTGCAAACTGCTGTGTTTCACCCACAAAATAGACAGTCCACTCCACTTTACAGTATATCCTGGGAAGCGCTTTGAGACATCGCAACAACATAATATGATGCTACACCAAATGTAAGGTTTATTATTAGTAACAATATTATTATTCACATTGGAAGATGAAGTCAGTGGGATATACGTGATGTATTAAAACGTATAGTGACTGTGTATTTTGCAGATGAATGCAGCAGTCCAATTTGCACATACAGTAGTAATAACCCACAAGCAGGGGTGTTGTCGGCCTGAACGGAGAAGAAAGTCCCTTTCCTTTTTGATAGGCAGCACGGGACCTGATTAGGCAGACAGACAGAAACTCTGACACCAAACATCTCGACCAAAGGACGGACGGCATCTCTGACAATCCACTGCACCTCCCAGCTCCACACTGTCAGCCTAGCCTAAGACTAACCACAGTCATTACACGTGGAGTCCTGTAGCTCAACGGTTAGAGCATTCACCTCGCAAGCGAGCGCACTCAGGTTTGATTTCCAGGCAGGGCGAAAACTTCGGCAAGTTTCCTTCCTCCACACGCCTCCGTTTACCCAGCAGTGAGTGGTAACCTGGCTGTTGAGACGACTGGTGGGGGAATCGTTCTTCCGGGGTAACAATCCCCTCGATAAAAAGATCAATAAACTGGTCACTCAGGCCGTGACTGTTTGCAGGACACAGCCGTGCGCAATTGGCTGTCGCGTTTCGCTCACAGAATACAGTCAACTCACTCTACGGCATGTTCTGTGAGGCGCTTTGAGACGTCTCGAAGGCGTGAGAAGACACTACAATCGGCTGCCGCGTTTCGCCCGCAAACATATAGTCAATTCACTTTGCAGCATGTTCTGCGAAGCGCTTTAGAGACGTCGATAAGACGTGAAAAGCGCTACATCAAATGCAAGGATTATTATTAGCATTATTATTACTACAGCAAAATACAAAGATTATTATTATTATTATTAAAGCGCTGACATCAGATCAGGTGAGGAGGGAGGGAGACAGACAGACAGACAGACACTCACTCACTCAGTCACCGATTGTGTTTATTTATATCAAGGAGAGTTTTTTTTGTCTCGACAATATCTTTTTTATACCGCATTATCGAACGGGGGGACATTATCGAACATTATCGCTGCCTCTGGGCTTACCTTATGACCGAGATAAGTAAGCCAGAGGGATCTTTACTTTTGCTTATAGCGCTCCTGTACTTCCCTGTCTCGCTCGCCATGTTTTTTTCCCCCCCTCTCTCCCCAGCGCGGTTGACGCACGCACGGATGACGGTTGACGCACCATTGGAAGGAGGCAGACTCCGGCGGCTCGTGACCAACCGCCACCCGTTCCATTACCCGCCCGCCTGTCAGTCATACCCGCCCGACCAATCAGAATGAAATGAAGGGAGAGAGTGTGGGGGGGGGGGGGGGGTTCAGGTGGGTGACGTCGGCGACACTCGCCGCGCCGCACGAAGACGTCAGTGACGTCAGTCGCACTCCTTCCATGGCCAATCAGGAAGGAGGCGGTGACGTACATAAAACACACGCACAATGAACCGATCGGAATGCAGATGATAATGTCAGTCACACTGGGTTGACCAATCGGAGCGAATCTTGCGCCAAACAGGACGTTTTAATAAGGATTAATAATCCTTGGATTTGATGTAGAATATTACAGAATATACTGTAAAGTGAATTGACTGTATGTTTGTGGGCGAAACGCTGCAGCCAATTGCGCCCAGCAGTGTCCCCACAAACGGTTGTGGATTGAACATTGTGTGTTTTTTTAGGAGGGATTATTATCAGGCGTGCAGAGTGAGGGAATTTGCCCAAGTTTCGCCTTGACCTGCCGGGAATCGATCCCGGGTCCTCTTGCTTGCGAGGCAAGCGCTCTAACCACTGAGTCACAGGACTCCCAAACAAGCAGAAGAGGTTTGAGCCAACAACGACAACAAAATTACCCTTGTATACTGCTTTACACGTCAGGAGGATGTCCCAAGGTGCTGGATGGTCATTGTTTCAGACCCGAACTGGGGTCGGAGGTGGGGAGGGACGGGGAGGATAGAGGGAAAGGGAGGGATTTGGGGTGACCGATGGGGCAGTCGAAGAAGAAGGATATGACATCAAGAAGATGTGAAAAGTGCTATATCAAATGCAAGGATTATTACATACATATGGTTTATATATTATATATTTTCTCTATATAGTAGCCTCGGGACGTCCTCCCGACGTAAAAGGCGCTCTATAAATGTAAGTTTTGTTGTTTGTTGTTGCAGCCATAAGGCGCTGAATCTAACGCAATAACTTTTATTAGTGTAATGATGTCTATCAGTAATAATCACATTTATAAAGCGCTCTCTCCACGTGGTATGGACGTCCCAAAGCGCTTCACAGAATACAACAACAACTTCCCAAGGTTGGACAAGAGGGAAGAAAGGTCATTTTGTAGTTGTTGTCTGTGTGTTGTGTGGAATAGTGAATTAGAACTGCCATTCCCACAGTACCGCGGCCCATTCCTTAACAACGAGGGTCGAGGACAACTTTATTGATGAATAAACGACAGGCAGAGTGACAGTTCCAAAGCGACCCCCCCCCCTCCCTCCCCCCAGCGCGTTGCAGACGGGTCCCACCCTCGTCTGTCGCCACGGCAACCGTCTCCCAATGGCCGCTCTCGTTCAATCGAGGCCATGAGACCGGACCAATCACAGCGGGCCTTGGAGTGAGGTGGGTCGGCGACGCTGCTGCCGCGACCTGTGACCGGCGTGGGCTGTCATGGTGGCTACTGACCGACCTTTATCACGTCTGCTTTGACTTGTTTGAGGATTTTTTTTTCCCCCACCCACCCCCACTCACCACTCCATGGTTATAATAGTATAACCAGTGTGTGTGTGTGTGCGTGCGCTGCTGACACCGTTAACACCGAGGCCATGGGAGGCAGTGGAAGCACCAGACGTGTCACCTTCGAAGCGGATGACAATGATCAGATCACAGTGGTGAAGGGCATTCGGGTGAGTTGAGTGTGTGTCAGTGTTGTGTGTGTGTTTACTGCAGAACTAGCTGTGAAGATTTCTCTTGCTTTCCTACAAGCCAAGCACCTACTCCTCCCCTCCAACCCCCACCCCCCCAAAAAAAATAAAATAATAATAATAATAATTACTTGTTGGGCAGGTGGAAACTTTAACCTGGCTGATCTGAAACTTTCAAAGAGTGTGTCTCTCTTTAGGCCTGTCACTTCTACCGGTTGGGAGAGGAGTTCAAAAAGTTGTCCCACCAACTTGCCCACCTGCATGCTTGTGTTGCGCTGTGTTTGTGTGCTTTTAAATGCTTTACTTTAAATATCTGAAATCATGGGGCTTCTCGTCAAGTGGAGCTACTGCAGCTCAGTGGTTTGAACACTTGCCTTACAAGCGTGAGACCTGTGCTTGAATCCGGACAGGTCAGGGCGAAACCTTGGCCAAGTTTCCTTACTCCACACGCCTAATAATAATCCGTCCCCAAATAAACACAATAATAAAAATAGGTCATTTTAATCCACGACTGGTTGCTGTGCGCAATCGGCTGCCGTGTTTCGCCCACAAATATGTAGTCGATTCACTTTACAGTGTATTCTGTGAAGCGCTTTGAGACGTCGATAAGATGTGAAAAGCGCTACATCAAATGCAAGGATCATTATAATATTGTATTATTATTAAGTGTTCAAAAAAGTCTCACTGCCCCCTAATAGGTCATCTATGGTTGCCACCCGAACTACTTAGTACACCAACTACAAAAGTACAGTTATAGAGCGTCTTTCATGTCGGGAAGACTTCCAGTTCTAGTAACTAGGAGAGAGACGTCCCATTCACAAAAACACTGGTTTTCCCTCAAAATCCTCCTTGTCTATTGTCCCCCCAAGCCCTTGCCCACCTTCCTCTCAGAGACCTCCACCCTCCTCTCTTTCCTCTACTTTTGCTCTGTCCCCTCCTGCTCTACCTCCGGTGACTTCTCCTCCATCCTCACCTCCCTTAATCTCTCCCTCCACATCCACTCCACCATCCACATCCATCACCCAGGGCCTCACCGCTTCGGAGATCACGATCACCGACAAAGCCATCTCTGACCACCACTTTATCTCCCTTAACACCTCCAATCCCCTTCCCTCTACTCAATCTGCTACCATCACCTATCGCCTGTGGGGAAAAAAAATCTCCCCCCTCTCCCTCTCTGCTACCCTTGAGTTATCTGAACTCCTACCTCTGGCCCTCACAAACTAACCTACACTCCTCGCTATCTTTTCTCCACAAATCCCTCTCCTCTCGACTCCCTTGCCCATCTCACCTTCCGAACCGCCTCTTACTCTTGTAAATCTCCCAGGTACACCAGCCATCTCTGAACCCTCAAGGGGCAAATGCTAGCTGCCAAACGTGCCTGGACCAAATCCAAACTAACGGTCCATCGACCGTTAGTTTGGAGGCCAAGGACAACCTCAAGCTCCTCTTCTGCAACACAAACCGTTTCCTCCGTCCACCCTCCCACGCCTCATCCATCCTATCCAACTGCGAGGAGATGCTGGACTTCTTGAATCAAAATTCAAGGGGATCCGTTCAGCCACCTTTACCCTGTCCACCACTACTTCTCCATTACCTTCGTCCCAGGATCCACCCCCCTCCCACCCCCCACTACACACCTTTGACCCTATGTCTCCACTCTGCCTTCTCTGCTCTCATTCGAAAAATAATACCCACCACCAGCTCCCTTGGATCCTCATCCTCATCCTCACCTCTCTTCATTTTCCAGCTCCACCTCCTAGCCATTCCTAACTGACATCATCAAGCTCTCCCTATCCACCGGTACTGTTCCCACCACTCTAAAAACAGTTGTCATCACCCCCATCCTGAAAAAAACCTTCGTCGGACCCATCCCTACATTCCAGCTAGCACCCCATCTCCAACCTCACATTCCTCTCTAAGGCCCTGGAACAAGCCTCACAATCTCCACTTTGTCGCCACCAACAGCTTCTCTTCCAGTTCCCGCACTGTTACCAGGGCTCTGTCCTTGGTCCCCTACTTTTTAACATCTACATGCTCCCCCTTGATGACATTATCCGCAGACATCATCTGCATACATCTACATGTATGCAGATGACACCCAACTCTATCTTTCTGCCTCTACCCTCGACTCCAGGACTACTGTCCTAACAGATTGCCTGTCAGACATCAACAACAACAACAACTTATAAAGCGCCTTTCATGTCGGGAGGATGTCCCAAGGCGCTGCGAGTCCTGGATGAGAGGTAACTTTCTACAGTTGAACGTCAATAAGATCAAGGCCCTCCTGATTGGCTCGCTCGGCCTCTGGGATGACGTCAGGCATGGAGGGCGTTATATAAATCCAAGTTGTTGTTGTTGTTGACATAATGGGCCGAATGACCTCTTGTGATTTGGGACATCCTCCCAACGTAAAAGGCGTTATGTAGATGTCATTTTGTTGTTGTTGTGTTGTATAATTCTATGAATGTTCTGGTCGTTTACAAACATTTATTCACATGTATCATAGAATTATACATCACAGAGGAGGCCATTTGGCCCATCGTATCTGTGCCAGCTCTTTGAAAAGAGCTAAACAAATCAATCCCACACAAACCTGTTTCACTATTCTGTTGGATCTGTACCTTAACCATTTACTCACCTTTTCTTTGTATTTCTTGATATCCTTACCTACTAAATATCTATTGATCTCCAATGCAGATGTGCTGTCCTTCAGATAAGATACAAAATTAAGGCCACTTCTAGCTTTTTTAGTAAAGACCTTTGAACTGGTCTGTCGTCACCCCACTGACCCCTGCTCAGTATCATCACAGATGGAAAAATAGTTGGGAATGAAAAAGTCATTGATGCAGACTTGCAGAAGCCCAAGTACATGGCAGTGATGATAAATTGTACATGTCATTATCAATTATGTGCTTTGGTTTTCTTTTTCATCGGTGAAATTTATGGGTCTACAATGAAGGCAACCTCAAATTCGACTTACTAAAGTAGCTGCAAAGATTATTTTACCATATGGGCAAAAAAAAAGACAAGAGCCCTGGTTACAAACAATGCAACGAGCCGTGAAACCAAAAGTTGTTGCCTGAATCGAAATTATAATGAGCTTGTCCTCCAGATAAAACTCCTAAGCCAACTTTACTTTTTTAAAAAAGAAGTTGTTTTAAATTGGAGTTGAATTTTTAAATTGAAGTTGGAGGATTATATTCAAAATAGAACCTCACATCCAAGATAGTGCAAGTCATTAAAAGAAGAGGATTTTAGTTACAAATTCCAACTAGGCTAGGATACAAAGAAAACATATTTTTCACTGAAACTTTATGAAGTCATATATATTACGTCTATGGAGAAATGTATTTGTCTTACAATCTTAATCTCCTTCTGCTTTTTAACAATCTATGTATATCATTAATATAATAATAATCATTGCATTTTATATAAGTGCCTTATCACTTATCATGTGTGATTGAGATTTGAAAAAAAGTCCAGAAATATCTTCACACTTTAGAGATCATGTATATGGCATGAAATAAGATCCATGGCTGGCAGGTCCTGGAAGTGTTATTTAATTAAGGCAAACTTTAAGAAGTTTGCTGCACAAGGATGAGGTAGCTTCCAACTTTTTATGAAGAAAGGTAATAAATAATCCTTAAATTTAATATTTGAGCCTTATGATGTTGAAACATCTCCTAGAGGGCTTCACCAAATTTACTGTACCATGTACTAGATGCCAATTTGCACACAGCAATGTCCTGCAAACAGCCATAAAGTCAATGACCAATTTTATCTGGAGGATTGTTAGCTGGGACGCTAGGTGAAACTTCCTTCTCTTTTTTGAATTTAGTGCCGTGGAATCTTTAACATCCACCTGCACAGGCAGATGACGCTTTAAACCCGTAAAACCCAAACATGGTTTGAGGAATGATAAATGGTTTGTGGCAATGATTGTTTTTAAAAGAAAAGGTATGTAATGTTAGGTCAATGAAGTGAATACATTTTCTTATCAGATTTCTGTTTTGTCTTGGCAGCTCTCAGACAATGTCATAGGTCGTATGAGGGATGCTTCACCTCCTGCTGATAAACCGCAATCATCTCCCAGGCCAAGTCCAAGTGATAGCCGTCCAGCTTTTTCAGTCCCACCTATAGGTATGGATGCAAAACATGGTCACACGTTTTGAAAATCCAGACGCCATTGTGATCAATAAACTTTGGTGACACTTGGAAAAAAAAACTTATATTTTTTATGATGCTTGTGTTACAATATTACATTGATAAATATGAACAGAATATTTAGTACACCTGTGAATAGGACACAAAGAATATTATGCATTTTGTTTTGTTCTTCACCAAGCAAGGTTAAAGGATAGTGGGATGCAGTTCTAGGGAGTAGGGACAGTGAGGCTGAAAGTCCGGCCACCGATGATAGGGCTGGTCGGATGGGAGACATAGAGCAGGCCAGAGCCTGCTGAACGGTGGGAGTGGACATGTTGATAGGGGGTCAGCAGGTCAGAGAGGATGGAGTAAGACTGTGGAGGGCCTTGAAAGGGAGGATGAAGATCTTGAATTCGACCCTCTGAGGGATGGGGAGCCAGTGGAGCCAGGCAAAGGTGGGGTTGATGGGGTCACGGAGTCTGGTGTGGGAGAGGACACGAGCTGCAGAGTTTTGCATGATCTGCAGTTTATGGAAGGAAGATTTGGGGAGGCCAACAAGGATGGATTTGCCATAGTTGTACTTTGAGGTGACAAACGTGTGTGTAAGGGATTCAGCAGCTTGAGGGATGAGGCAGTGGCTAAGACGGGCAATGTTGCAGGGGTGGTGGAAGGCGGTTCTGGTCATGGCATGAATATGGGCGAGAAAGGACACTTCAGGGTCAAACAAGACACTCAGGTTCCTGACTGGCTTGGTTAGCTGGAGGGTACATCCATTGATGCTGAGGTGCAGAGACACTGCCACGAGCTAAGCAGGAGGGACTTGGTTTTGTTGACGTTCAACTGTAGAAAGCTGTCTCATCCAGGACTTGATGTCTGTCAGGATTCCAGTAGCCCTGGAATCAAGGGATGAAACAGAGAGTTAGAGGTTGGGTGTCATCTGTGTGGAAATTTACCCCATATCTGCAGATTATGTCAGCAAAGGGAAGCATGAAGTGGTTGAAAAGGAGTTTGAGAACAAAACCTTGGTTGATTTTCCTTTCCCTAATTCTGAACACTAAGGCAGGACATTTTTATAATTTCTACCTTTGTTCAAGTTGGGAATAAAATATTTGTTTACTTTTTGATCTTTTTAAGTCCATTTTTTTCTCAAAAAGGGACAGCTTCTTATTTTGGTATTACCGTTTCAATTTTAAGACAACTGGTCCTAGATAAACAAGACATGGAATTTTACACGTATATTTTCTAGACTACTGAAATATGTTGCAGTAGAGTGGTACACTTCTGTCGAGCTAACCTATGCACTTTAGAAATATATTAACGTGACATTGAGGAAAGGTTTTCCAAATTGCCTTTTAAATGATAATTTTGGTTAATAGTCCTATTTGTAATGTTCAATGGTTTGGTTTAGCCAAAACTAATTATAGGGTCATGCAGATTTAAGTTTACAAGATTCTTTCACAATGAAGACAAATCAATATTGAAGGGTCTGATTGGAGGGAATTGTACTGAAAGTACAGTTGAAATCCTGAATACAAATCGTGCAATTTTGTATAGAAGTGAATTTAGGCTTTTGCCTTGTTTTCCTCCTTTGTTTAAATGGGCTTTGATTACGGGGTCATTATAATCATCCATCAACGTATGCAATGGCACCTTATCAGCAGGGATGTCCATGAATTTGTGAATTCTCCCCCTCCAGGCAGCCAACTCGAACGTCAGCAAAACCTCTTCACACACTAAGGGTGCAATGCAGCTTGAGCTTATCTTGGCTGTGATTCAAACCAATGATAAAGAAAAGCAGAGGGTTTTTTTCCAGCTGTCAATAGTGAGAAGTAAGACCTTGTATGTCTTAATTAGGAAAATGTCATGATGTTCTGTTATTAAAATTAATGGATTTTAGTTGCCTAAAAAGCAATTAGAATATTCAGCAGCTTTGTATGTTGAAGATTAAGCAGCTCCTGGTGTACAGCAGACTTCATAGATGCATTTTAAATTTAAACCTTCATGTTTAGCAGAGACTATGTAAAGCTCAAAGTATTATTTTGCTTTCCAGTAGGCCTCAGCAATAGTACATCGTATAAATCAGAACTGGTTACTGGTCGTTTGTTATTTTAGCAAAAAAAAGCTTCTGCTTTGACACGGGTTTGGTTGGCATGTGGCTTAATTTTTAAAGGGAAATTAAATAACACACTTTAACCTTGGGTTTGCACTAACATTTGTTTATATTGAACAATCAATAGAATTCCTATATCAAAGAAAGGGTAGCGCTTGCACCACTGGACCTTGAGAAATCAATTTGGTATGTACATGGATCGTTTTGTAATGAAAACTTTAAGGAAGTTAGTCATCTCAATCAAATGTTTGAAAAATATCCTGTTTTCTGTAAAATCAAGACTTTGAAAATGGACACAAAATGGGTTTATAAAATTTAATTATATCTTCACCTGTTTCATAGTTTTGAAAAGGTATTGGCTGTTTGTTTGTCTGGGGGTAATAATCCTTTCAAAAAAAATAGTACAGTAGTAGTGTAGGGAGAGAGCAGGTCGAGAGAAGGATATTGGGTGCCAGGGCGAGAAGGGATTGAAGTACAAAAGTAAAGATCTTGAAATCAATCTGCTCCGCGATAGGGAGCCAATTTAGATTGACAGGGTCTGAGATATGGAGGTATGGAGTTTAGTGCGGGTGAAAATCTGAGCGGTGGAGTTTTACATTTTTTGAATACAACAACAACGCCCGCCGATGTTGCGGTGGGTAGGTCGGGGTACATGGAGCAGGCCACAGCCCGCTGAGCTGAGGGAGTGGACAGGTTGGTAGAGAGTTAGGAGGCTCACAGAGTTAGGGTGGGGCAAGCCTGTGGAGGGCCTTGAAAGGGATGGGGAGCCAGGGGAAGGTGGGGGTGATGGGGTTGCGGAAGGGGACCCAAGCTGCAGTTTTACATGATCTGCAGCCTATGGAGGGAAGACTTGGGGAGGCCAACAGGAGGGACTTGCCATAGTTGAGCTTTGAGGTGACAAACGCATGTGTAAGAGTTTCAGCAGCTTGAGGGATTGATGTTTTGCAGCTTATGGAGGGAGGAATTGGGGAGGCTCACAGGCCTAGACATAAGGAAGGTATGAATGAGAGTTTCAGCAGCCTGGGGGGTGAGGTGCTGGTGGAGTAGGGCAATATTTCATAGTTGAGGGAAAATCAGAGTGGGTCATGGCATGGATGTGGGGGGAGAAAGACAGTTGAGGTTCAAACAACACATCTAGTTTCCTGACTGTTTTGGTTAGGCGGAGTATGCTTCCGTGGAAGTTGATGCTGCCAGTGCCTGAGGAGCAGAGGTACTGGCATGAGCCAAAGTGAAAGGCCTTGGGTTTATTGACATTCAACCGTAGAAAATTAGCTCTCATCCAGGACTTGAACGACAGGCAGTCTGTCAGGACAGCAGTTGTCCTGTAATCGAGGGTGGAGGCAGAAGGAGAGTTGGGTGTCATCTGCATACATATGGAAGTTAACCTCATGGTTAACATATAGATGTTGAAAAGGAGAGTGCCAAGGACAGAGCCCTGGGTGACGACACACATGACGGTGGAGCAATAACAACAACAATTTACATTTATAGAGCGCCTTTCACGTCGGGAGGACGTCCCAAGGCACTGAAAGCAGGAGAATAGTGGAGCTGGGGAGACCAGTGAGGTACCTTCAAGTCCTGATATATGTTCTCCGTATTGTAAACTTGAATTTTGATAGCAAGTATCTATCAACACAAATGTTTGTACTGGTGCAACTACAAGATAATGTGGGTAGCAATTTGCTGTCCTGCTTGCTTCTCTCGGGAATACTATATAGTGAGGTCTTGAAATCAATTTGTTTATCCTTTACAGTGGGCTAAAATGGAATTGCTTCTTGATCCATCAAATCAAGTTTCTTTCTGTACTGTAGTACTATGAAAAGTCATCTAACTTTTCTATCAATGCTATGCCTATTATTTTAAAAATAATAGAATACAAGATTGGGAGAATTGATAGAATCTGACACCACTAAATGAACTTCAAGAGCTACTCTTCTCACTATTTCAAAATTGCTTTTTACCGTTTTATTCAAATGTAGGTGATTTAGAAGTTTTTTTTAATAATGTTTCTAGAAATACTACAGTGATTTGCAAAGTGGCTGATTCTCTTGTGGGAAAATTATAGTAGAACTCATACCTTCAATATTTACCAGTGATGTTTAAATCAGTCCTTTTAAATGTTTTTTGTTCTTTTACAGTAAAACTCTACAGATTATATAGCTTGCTTCCTACATCATATGACTGACGGCTTGAAAGGTCTCCACCTATTTCACTTGCTGATTTGCTCATGTGCAGCAAATGAGAAGTAACATTAGTGATAACCCGGAAGATGGCCATTCGTTCATTGAACCATGAAACCATCTGGAACATAGGGAGTAAATCACCTGTATGTACACTTGCTGTCAAACTCGCAATGACACCCTGCTATGTCATTTTTATTTTGTTATCCATGTGTTTTGTTATGTGGTAACCCATCATCCATAAGAGTATCCAAAGCAGACCATATTCCACCTACATGTGGAAATTTCTCTGTGTATAGAATGGGGCATGTAATCTCTCCATGGAGAAACCTACATCTACATGGATTCCTGTAGCTCAATGGTTAGAGCACTCACCTTACAATCATGAGACCTGTGTTCAAGTCCAGGCAGGGCGAAACCTTGGGCAAGTTTCTTTACAACTCATGCCTATTAATAATCCCTCAAAAAAAAATTGGTCACTTCAATCCACAATTGTTTGTGGGACACTGCAGTGCACAATTGGCTGTGTTTAGTTGAAATATATATAGTCAATTCACTTTACAGTGTATTCTGCCAAGCGCGTTGAAATGTCCAGAAGACGTGAAAAGCGCTATATCAAATGCAAGAATTATTATTACCAGAGAGATGAGTATAACCAAAGTGCAGTTTGCTCCTTCTCTACCCATTTCTTGTTTAGCTTGGACCACCTGACCTGTTGAGACTTTGGCTTGCTAGGTTAATGGGAGCTTAGTGGGAAGAAATCCTGTTCCAGTGACTGGTCTGCCCTTCATATCGTACTGATGAACCACGCTGACTAGTCTGTTATCATCAATGCCTTCAAATACTGCAGAGTTTGACTACTCTACTGAAACATGGGAAAATCCCATGATTAGGATAGTTGCTGTAACATCAGTTGGGATTCTATTGTACCTGTATTACTCAATACAGTATTGGCCTCCATCAAAGAATCCTATAGATTATCTTGGTGGTTTTATTTGAGAATAAATTAGTTTAGGAACATAAAATACAGGGTGGTTTAAGAAGATGCATTTTGTTTAATAAACCATGGGTTTACAGCTGATGGTCTGGCTCATTGGTAGCATTCACTCATTTTGTGTCAGAAGGTTGTGGATT
This sequence comes from Hydrolagus colliei, assembly GCA_035084275.1. Taxonomy (NCBI): domain Eukaryota; kingdom Metazoa; phylum Chordata; class Chondrichthyes; order Chimaeriformes; family Chimaeridae; genus Hydrolagus; species Hydrolagus colliei. The sequence continues at coordinate 38,930,471 of CM068746.1, forward strand.
CAAACCCCATATCAGGACCTCAAGCTGTGGAATTCCAGTTCCATTGCCATTCCATGTTAAATCAAGGTTCAAATAATGCTTTCAATTAATTTTTTTAGTTTCCCAGTACAATATTGTGATTGTTGGAGAAATTTAAAAGCTATGTTTTCACATGCAGTTCATTTACACACACTGGAAAGTTTTAAAAAATAATGATAGCTTCCAGTAAAAGGTAGGCTGTATTGCAGTTAAATGTAATATGTAAGAGCTTAGATGGTGATTACCTGTCATTTAATTTTAAGTCTACTTTACTTGGTACATACAAATGGGTTAATTCAACAATCAATGTTATTCCAGTTCTAAACGTATTACTAAAATTGAGTAGATTAGAATGTCCATGAAAGAAGGGCTGTGTAAATGAGTAGATTACTTTGATGCAATTGGGGAAAAAATTAATTGACATTTCTAACTTGAATATTTGTTGTCTCGCATATCTGGTCATTTAATGTAATTCAGAATTAGTAAATGCTCATCTTTCTTTGGACTCCAAAGTTTTATTTGCACATAATGTATTGAAATGTACCTAAAGCAGTTTGGATTGCTAGATGTTCCAGTTTGTTATCTAGAGTCCGTCGTTGCTCTGTAAAGGTGAGTTATTTTGTCTACGGTCAGAATTCTTGTTAATCATAATCCTTGTATTTGATACAGTGCCTTATCACATCGGTAGTATATTACGAGAGATTTACGGGGTTCACGTTCACAATGGATTAGCAGCTAGACAAAGGAAGGTACTCTTATTATCTTACACCTGCAGCTGCTGCCTTTAAACAAGTACCGTTGAAGCACTTCATCAGCTGTCAAAGTTGAATTCGGAGCATTTGACAGTGCATTTAAAAACCTTCCCAACTCTTCCTAGTAGCATCAGTTTGGAAAACAATGCGTGTAACTCCTGGGTATCCACTTAAGCCTGTGTGATTATGCATGGCAGGGGCCTCAAATTTACAATAAGTTGTAAATGTCTTGATTCTTGCTCTTTAAGAGTATTGCCTATTTGAGACACATCACCTCAGTTGATAATGAGCACACTAACATCTCTACAGATTGTTTAGGATTGTTGGTATCTACACTATTGGCCATAAATTTGAGGGGATTAATTTGCTATGCCGGGGTTTCCTTGTGGGGTGTTTCAACTCCTGATCAGGTGCAACTTAATTAAATGTACTGCTGTTGTTGTTAATTAATTGTGCCAGTTTAGAGTAATTGATCACACTGCCGTAAGAAGGGATTGGTAAAGTTTTACCTTTTTTGGATGCATGGTACAGTGGATTGTCACACTGAAGACCAGCTACTGTTACACTTCAGTCCTGGATTTGAAAGCAAACCAAGTCTTATATGTTCCTGATGACTTGGTTCTCACTGCCGCTCGTTTTAAAAAGGCTGCAAAGATAGTCCATATGGGAAATGAAAGCCACATTGTTACTGCAATGCATAAATCAATTAAAATAATAATCAGAGCCTTGTACACTGACAAATTACTAGTGACGAGTTCAACAACTAATATTCAGAAGAACAGTTTCCCAATAAATATTTGCATAATATTTAAAATGTATATTACAGGTGCGTATTACATATTCTATTTTATGTTTGGCTATTAAGTGCTCAGAATTTGTAACATTTCTTCTTGTGCATTGTAATTCAAAACAATTTCCAGTGGATCCGTTTAACTCAGCAGGCTTTGGAAGTGAGAGTGGTGCTGCTAGTGTTAGCTCAGGAGGTTGAGCCTTCAATCTCCATGAGCCTGTTCTCGGAAACTTCCAAAACCTTAATCGTTGTCTCGCCATGTCTTTTCCCTCTCCCCAAGGCTCCTCTAAAATGTATCTCTTCAATGTGCCTCTTTACGTCTTTTTATCTTCCCTTTTCTGCTCAGTGCTCACTGTTACATTGATAAAATGCTTTGAGACTTTTTAAAACGCTTTACAAGAAAGATTATATTTCAAGTTATTATTCTTACTTTATTTTTGTTATCCCATCCCCAGACCTGAAGTGAAATATTCACCATTTTATTGCTAAAGCTTATTGCCCTGAGTTTTGCTATTCTCATAAAATCTAAATGGAAACCATTACAGCATTGATAGACTCCTTTAACATTGTAAAATGTGTTTCTTCACATGCATTCGAAGCACACACTGAAATACACCATTACATCTCCATTCCAAAGCTCCACATATTCTATCAGAAGTTTTTTTTTACAGAATTAGTTATTTTTGCATTAGCGTATTAGAATTTTTTCAGCTTCCACATATATGGAACCTTCTCTATCTTTCTGCCTTCAACCTTGATTCCTGGACCACTGCTATCCTGACAGAGTCACTGCCTGTCGGACATGAAGTCCTGGATGTGAGCTAACTTTCTATAGTTTAATGTCATCAAGATCGAGGCCCTCCTGATTGAGCATCAACCTCCATGGTTGACATTCCACCTCACCAAGCCAGTAGGGAACGTAGGTGCTTGTTCGATCCTCAACTGTCTTTCCTCCCCCACATCCACGCCATGACTTGCTCTTCCTTCCCTCACCTCTGCAACATTGCCCGACTCCACTACTCCACTACTTCACCCCTCAGGCCACTGATGCTCTCATTCATGCCTTCATCAGGTCTAGTCTCGACAATCCTAGACTGAGAGATTTTTTTTAAATAGAGGAATTAGGGGATATGGGGATGGGGCATGTAATTAGAGTTAGGTCAGAAGATCAGCCATGATCTTATTGAATGGTGGGGCAGGCTCGAAGGGCTGAATGGCCTACTCCTGCTCCTAATTCTTATGGTCTTATTAATCCGATTGCCCTGATCATCGGCCTCCCCAATTCCTCTCTTGATAGGCTGCAGATCCTACAGAACTCTGTAGCCCGTATCCTCTACCGCACGGCGACCCCATCTCCCTCATTCTCGCCTGACTCCATTAGCTCCCTAACATTGAGAGGATTCATTTCAAGATCCTGGTCTTCACCTGTAAAGCCTTCCATGGCCTTGACCCTCCCTACCTCTGTCACTTCCTAACCTCCTATCAACTGTACTCCTCTGCTCAGTGGGCACCATCCTGCTCAATGTCCGCTGACCCACCCTCCCCACCATCAGCAGGCGAGCCTTCAGCTACTGTCCCCAACGTCTGGAATTCCATCCTGCAATCCCTCCGTCTTGCCCCTCCGTGGCCTCCTTCAAGTCCCACCTCAAGATCCTCCTCTTTGACGGTGCCATCGATCACCCCCCCCCCACTCCCATCCCTTCCCTCCACCCTCCCCGATCCTGATCCCAGCTCGGGTCTGTAACACTGACTGTCTTAGCACTTTTGGACATTCTCCAGATATGAAAGGTGCTATGCAAATGTAATTTTTTTTGTTGTTAAATTGCAGCTGCAATTTGCTGGTGGAAGAAACTTATATTAAAAAAAAGTCACCATGGGGAATGTTTAAGTTGAAGATTTGGGAAAAAAAATTCCTAATGTATTTATGGCTTTTTACCTTTGTGGTTGAATATTCAGTGTCACTGACAAGTCGGATACAGGTACACATACACCTGATTCGGCATATGGTGAGCTACCAAACTCCAGATTGCTGTAAGGAAGTAGGTACTAAAAACATGGTAGGTGACTTGCCAAGAACCACAGTTGTACACCTGCAAAAGCTACCTCAATAACAGCACAAGTCTTGGAACAATATATACATATTTTAGTTTTCCTTTCCAATAACAGAAAATATTGTAACTGCAAGAATTGGGTTCACCTTGGAGCGAGTAACAAAATCAAAAATAGTTTAAATGATAAACAATATGAATTTCCAATCTTTGACCTGAATTTTTAGTTCTTGGAACTCTCCCTCATTCCTTCCACTTTGCCTCCTCCATCCTCATTTTCAGAGTTTTGCTTGAAGATTTTCCTCTTCACCTGTGCTCATGGTGACCTAGTTTTTCACCTGAATGATTTGAATAATAACCTGAGTTATCCAGTTGCAAGATAAGTTTTTTTTAAAAATTTGTGATTAGACAGCTGACGAACAATGAAAAATCAGCGATGATATTTACCAGTTAACGCAATATTCAATTTTCTCTATATAGCAAACTTCCAAGCCGCCTCCATATCGAGCAATGATTGTAACCCAATAAAAATATAATGGACGAATCATCAAAATTGCTTTTCATTCAAAAGCATAATTTCCAGATGCCTTATTTTATTGCCAGAAACATCTCTCTGCTACCAAACAACACGTGGTGCAGTTATCCCTTCAAGTCCTGTATAAACCTTCTGGTTTATGCACCTTTTTGTGAATATAAAAATAAACGTGGTCAGTGAATCCACTGTTTGTGGGACCTTGTGTGCAAATGGCTGCCGTGTTTTGCCCACAAAATATACAGTCAATTCATGTTACATTTGAGAATCGCTTTGAGAAGTCATGACATAGTGATCAGGTGCTATATCAAATGCAAGGATTATTATAACCATAGCACATCATGTACATTTACAGTATGTAAACATAACGTAAGATGAATAAAGATTTAGAAATTGAACACAGCAGTAATCAAATTACATCCTGTACATGAAAGAAGCTACTATATATAATTTTAATTGAAGTACTACCTTTGAATTTACTAGGTTTATCTGAAACTCCAGGAAATCAAAGTGTATATGGGTTTGATAATGTTACACTCCAATAATTGTATATTGTAATTAATCAGATGTTAGTCATAACCCCTGTGTCAGAATAAGCCATATTGTACCTTGTGTTCTGTCAGTTACAGTGGCTATGTCCTCTTGCAGTTGTCAGCCTCCATTGTAATAAATGTGATATCAAATTCTATTGAGAACAGAACACAGAAACCACAAAAAATGACTTTACAGTAGCATTCTGCAGATTGATATGGAAGTGCACTTTGCTGGAAAATAGTTTAATGTTTTTGGTGACACATTGCCACTTTAATCGCAGACAGTCTGCACGCAAAAACACTTATCACAAAAATATTCTATTGTGCAGCCCGCGACGCCTACTCACTCATTTAAACATTAAATCGTAAACTTCAGATTGTCAGGTTATAATAATGCATTCCTACTTCCAACAAATGCATCTTAGATAGCAATGGGTTTTCTTCTTTGCTTGTAATGGATAAAAGCCAGGCCTGCTTGCCACCTGCTTGTATGAAAAGGGCAATTTGTTTAAAACCATTTTGATTCACAGATACAGTGGAAAATGAATGGTTTGCCAGCCTGTTCCCCAGAAATGGCTGAAAGCTAGAAAGCTACAAACTCCCAGTACATGGCAGGCAATAATTGAATTTGCCATTATAGCCTGAAAACTGATATCTGCCAGCTGTTATTTACCAGTTTGGAACATCACTTATTTTGCTGTTTTCGTGAAGTGAATTTTCACTTCATCAAGTTTGCATTGCACAGTGGAAAATACTTAAGGCTACTTACCCAGATTTCTGACTGTCACTTAATCCTTGTCATATTGGAAACTCAATGGGCATTTTATTTCCTTAGCAATCCACCATAAGCAAGTACAGGAAGTCTCCTCTTCACGTTGCTCCTATTTACCTCGTTTCGCTTTAACGTCACCAGCAAATTAGGGAATGTGATTCGATTTAAAATGCATTGATTCACTTTAATAACATTGTTTTGAAAGAACGCAAAATTTAAATGTACGTGCATGAACTAATGTACTGTAGATTGGGCAGCTTGCGTGATGATGCACAACGCCAAGCGCCTACTCAAGCATCAATGTTAACAAAATCACTATACAGGATACAGATACAACCTATTGTGTCGTACGCCTCTGAATGCAATCTCCGCCGTCATCTCTGGTGAGTACAGTACTCTGTACTGTATTAACTTATTATTTAAACTTATAATAACATCTTGTTGGGTATCTTTTGGTTTTTTTTGGTACTTATTTAATATTTTCTCTTCAATTTTTGACCCAAAAATAAACCCATGAACATATCCTAAATTTATATCATTAAGTCCATGGTAAAATAGGTTTCGATTTAAATCGTTTCACCTTGCATCACGTTTTCCATGGACGCATCCCCAACGTAAATAGAGGACTTCCTGTGTTCTGTTTAATATCTGTATTGTGGTTGTAAGATTAAAAATTGTTCCATTCTAAGTACAAGTTCAGGTAACTGAGGTTCCTATTTATTAGCTCCTGTCTACCAACATTGCTTCAGTTTTCAGGAACTAACTTCCAAAATGACTTCACCTTGCTAACTTGTTTGCTGCTTTCACATATCATCTAACCTGTGATTCTTTGAGGATCTCTAAATGTTTCCCTCTTGTTTTCAAGTCCACCACTCCTATTTCGTGTACTTTTGCTCAGCCTATGAATTACATGTTTACATGGAAGGACTATTTTCGACTTGCATTCTGGCACACCTTATAGAAAATTATGCTTCATCAAATGTTCCGCTAATATTCACACTGCAATCACTGAAAAGGAGTGAAATATTGAAGTAGTGAAGAATTAAGTCCACAACTACAACAAAAACTTCCTTGCATTTGGTATAGCTCCTTTTGCATCAGGGAGACATCTCAAAGTGCTTCACAAGAATTTCTGTAGGATGTAGTAACTGTGTATTTGTAGGTGACTTGTATTTATTAGGTCCTGGAGCATCTTACATTGATGGGTAGATGCCACGCAAGGGAGAATGAGAGAGAGGGGAAGAAGGCATGGTCAAACAGGTAGACTTTTAAAGGAAGTTGAAGATGGATAGAGGGGATTAGAATGAGGGACAGAGGAAGGGAATTCCAGAGGTTTGGAACATATAATTGGAAACTATGACCAGAACAAGAGCAATTTGGTAAATGTAATTTGAAAAGACATTGCTTCTTTGATATCATTACACACAATAATAATCCTTGCATTTGATATAGTGCCTTATGTCTTTGAGATGTCTCAAAGCGCTTCACAGAATATACTGTAATGTGTATGATTATATTTTATGGGTGAAACACAGCGACCAATTGCGCATAGCAGTGTCCCACAAATGGTCGTGGCTCAAGTGACCAAATTATTATTTATTTTCAAATAATTAATATCCCCGGAAAAGTGATCTGCCAATCGACGTGCAACCAGGTTCCTACTTATTGCTAGGTAAACAGAGGTGTGTGGAGTAAGGAACTTGCCCATTGTTTCGCACTGCCTGGGAAACTAACCCAGGTCCTTTTGCTTGTGAGGCGAGTGCTCTAACCATTGAGCTAGAGGACTCCATCCTTCTTATTCATGGTAAATTGCTTTGAAAGTGTTTGTTTATATTGGTTTCTGTTGATGCTCATGGGAAAATGTTTCTGGCTGGGTATATTTATCCACCCAGCAGGTGGATGCTGAATCATAATGTTCATTTATCAGCTGGAGAAATATTCGGTTCATAACTTGTAAGCTTGTTGACTTCCCTAGCACTTTTTCACTGCAGCCTGTCTTGTGATCGATCACTTGAGATTTTAACCATTCCAACTATTTCTTGCATCTTCCTTCTCAAAAGTGCAGTTCATTAGTGCCTACAATATACAGTACTGAGGAAACACACAGCCTTTGTGTGATGTATTTGGACGGAACTTGACCCAGTGACAGATGCCAAATATTTGCATTTTGTACACCCCAATATTTAATAATAAATTTTGAACATTATTAATGTACTGTATATTCCAATTTAGAAAACAAAGCATGATTTTACTCTAGCATGTGAAAGCTAGAGTTTTCTGGGTTGCGACCTGCTTGAGGGAAGCTATATAAATGCATGTTATAATGCAATGTTAAATTTGGACATCAAAGGCACATACTTTTTTTTAATTAAAAAAAGTATATCAGTATATTGTTTGTAGTTTATTCCCAAATTATAATATTTTTACCAAATGAAGTAATCCACTATGTACAAAAAGTTGTTTGGATTCAGTTTGACATGACTGAATCAATTTAAGCTCAATGGTATTTTATCCACTCCCAAATTTTCTTTCTGAGGATCTATTTCTAAAATAACATTTATGAAGATTGGGTGGAGAAGCTGCATTGACCAATGATCATTCAATAGTGAATGAAAATGCTGCTATGTAATTGTAGCTTGTTACAATTTAGAAGTTTCTTTGAGGTGTTCAGTTATTTAGTCTTAAAAGGACAGTATTTTTCAGGCATTAATTTGGGTACAGAATGGGTGGAATCTGAGCAAATTTACCAAGATGAATTTCTGGACGGGATGAAACCTTAGGCAAATTTTCTTTCTCCACATGCCTCTTGACTTGGCAATAATAGGATCCCAATTGTTAGTCGATTGGCTGTTTGCTTTCTGGGGGTAATAATCCCTTCAAATAAATAGATAGACAGGCAGGTGGCTGGCTGTCAAGGGCTTTGAGAAATGATAAAACGCTGTATCAAATGCAAGGATTATTATTAGCTATTTCATTTTCTTCTATTGCATTCCCCCCCCACCCCCTCCAAAATAAAGGAAATTGTAAGATTAAAACGGATTCCTCTGTGTGTTTTATACAGCACTGCTACATACTGGTATCATAACTTTTTCTGTCAGTCTTTTACTGAGTGGTTAAAGGAAACCGAAGTCTCAATGGCATCATAAATTGAGTTTTGGAAACTGTTCCCATATAACTTCCTAAATCGGAATCCAGTCGTAAAAGCCTTTATGGCTAACCCTAGTTTTCATTGACAGTCCGAGACACCTCAGAATGAAAGCATATCAGTATCATAATAGATTTGGGAAAACTCTCCTGAATTAGGTTACCTAAAGGCAAATTGATCATGATCACATCTAATGCACTGACCTAGAAACGTGGTCCATCCTTATCCCATACCACTGGAGACCGAGCCTAAACCCAACAGTTTGTGCCTCGCCCCCCCCCCCCACTTGGTGTCTGCACCATTTTTGTAAAACTGTCCTGAAACATTACATGAAAGCCATTATGTGAATGCAAAAATGTAAGTTGTTCTGTGCCCACCCCCAAGCACACCTAAAGTATACAATGACCACACTACAGTTAAAGCTGTGAAGCACTTTGAGATGTTTTGACAGTGTGATAAGGTGCTATATCAAATGCAAGGATTTTTTATCTTGCTGAAGTCATTTGGATATGGTGCTGCAGATGTGCTGCAGAACTGCGGCACGAATATTGGCTTTCAAGAATGAATAGAGGAAAAACTAAAAGGGAGAAAAATGCTTAGAATATCTATTTTGTTTGAATGTAATTTACATTTAATCTATATGTGGGTGCAAAATTAACAAATTGAAGCCCTAAGGAAAGTGGTAGTTCCAGTTTATGTAGTAAACTTGACCTTTACAAAACCACTGACATTTTAAGTTCTACTTGAACAGTTAAAGGCAATGAACTATCCGCAAAACTCAAGCACCCGTCAGTAATGAACAGCAAGAATGATTGTACTGTATTGCCATGAACATGATGCTTTTCCTATCTGTTCAACTCTGCCCAATACAACTTTTTTTGTTCAAGCTACGTTTATTTTGTTTCATTTTGTGGGACATTTCTGAGCTGATTCTCTTTATGTACAAGAGAGTTTACAGTTTCAAACATCATGACCAAGATCAATTACTGTACATAAGTATTGACATACAAATGAAAATGTTACAACAGCTTACATTTATAGAGTGCCCTCATGCCAGACAACATCTCGTGGCAACAACAATTTTCATCCATATTATTTATTTTGCAAAGGAAGAACATCTCAAAAGCGCTTCATAGGGGTGGAGTGGGAGCCTATCTTGTATAATTGTCACAAATCCACTGATGACGTTTGCCTTTAGATAGTGGCGTGGTGAAAAGGTGAGCTAGAACATAACATGAACTTGAACACAAACCAAGAAGTGAGCATGTTTGAGCCTTGACTGGGTGGATAGCGGATATTGGGAACTTCCTGAAATGAAAAGGGATGCGGCTCAAGTTTTGAGTGAGCAGCTTGAGTTGTGCCTTTTATTCTTGTCCTAATAACTCTACTGGAAATGTTCTTAAAAGGTGAAAAATTGTACACCTGCATTTCTCAACAAATTCCAATCAAGCTCAAGTGTTTTTTAATTCAAACCCTATTCTGCAGTGGTCCTTTCTTTGTGAACCATTGTAGCCCAATCTCCCAAGCTGTTGGCTAATTCTTGAATACAGACATGTAGTTCTCATTAATAAGAAGGCTGAAATCTCTTAGAAATGAACTTAACAGCAACCTAATGATGGCTATTTTAGTGCAAAAAGATGGGAATTGTGTTGTCAGATTGTATATGTACAGCAGAGAGTAGGGCCCCTCATGCAAGCGTAACGTATAGTACCTCGTTATTGTAATGCAATTTGTTTTACTTCTTTTGGGGAAAACACTGTTTGAAAATAATTCTTATTTCCAGGGCAAAGTGAAGCCCATTCGTAATTTATATGTTTGAAGACAAATTGTGAACCATTCCTTTTTATAAAAAGAAAGCTTTTATATTCTGTCATTGACAGAGTAACTGAACATGTTAATGCAAGGAAACAGATGTCTTCCAAGCAATCCACTTAGATAGTTCCTTGAGCATATTCTCTTGATTCATTTTGCACAGCACACGGATCGCTCCCAATTTATTTGTTTTTTTTTTGGTGGGAGGCATAAAATGATAGATGAAACACATTAAGGAGTAAGTACTTAATATTCAAAACGCTCACTCAAAAATTATATATTCAACAGTTTGCATTTTGAAAAAATTAAAAAATAACATGAAACTTATGGGTCTTGGTTGATGATTGTGAAGGACTGAGGTGATTTTTGGTGAATTTTGAAATACTGAATACATTTAAGAGATTTTGTTTTCATTAAATAGTCATTATTTTAAAATTGACAATTCCAGAAATGTTATTTGAAGTCTTAATTTACATTACTTAGTTCACTTTATATTCTGAGAAGCACTTTGAGACTTCTCGAAGATGTGATATGGCACTATATCAAATGCAAGGATTATTATTATTATATTATTAATATGATAGCATGAGTGGCTCAGTCTTGCTCCGGTGGTAGCACTCTCACCCCTGAGTCACAAGCTTGTGGGTTCAAATCCCACTCTGGACTTTAATAATAATCCTTGCATTTAATATAGCGCTTTTCACATCTTATCAATGTCCCAAAGCACTTCACAGAATATACTGTAAAGTGAATTGACTATATTTGTGGGTGAATCGCGGCAGCCAATTGTGCACAACAGTGTCCCACAAACAGTCATGGATTGAAATGACCAATTTTTATTGTGGTTTTTTTGGATGGATTATTATTAGGCCTGTGGAGTAAGGAAGCTTGCCCAAAGTTTTGCCCTGACTTGCCTGGATTCGAACACAGGTCTCCCCCGCTTGCAAGACAAGTGCTCTAACCACTAAGCCACAGGAGCTTTAAACTCTTTGTGTGGTCATGACTGACATGTTTATTTAATGCTAAGGATGCACTGTATTGTTGGAGGTGCCATCCTTCAGTTGAGATACAAAACCAAGGTCACGACTGCCTGATCGCTTGCATGTGAAAGATTCATGGCACTGTTTAAAAAAGCAAAGCTTGTTTCTTTTGGAGTCCTGGCTAATTATCCATCAGATAAAATGGATCATTCACTTCATAGATGTTTGTAGAACATTGCTGTGTGAAAATTGATCCACTGAAATGCTGGCACAGACACAATAGGCCCAAAATCCACCTTCTCTACTGTGTAATTCTATGATTTTATGTTCTCCTACTAAATACACTTGTCTTCTGTTTCCACTTGTCTCTCTTTCCACTTGTCTCCTGTTAACGGGAAGCAAAAGCTCTAATGGGCATTGTGGTCCTGGCCACACAAGCAGTGGAAAGCGCACAATGCAAGCTGTGCAGTTTCAACAAACTAAATTCAGCAGTACACCCAACACTCCCTGGTTCCCAAGCCTTTACTCTCACTAATCTACACCCATCTTTCCAGTATTAGGTAAGTGGGGGGGGAGAGAGAAAGTGCATATTCCATTCCAAGCTTGGGAAAATTTCCATGTGTAGGATGTGGCTGATGTATGGAATTCTGACTTGGATACACTTCAGCCTGGTGGTGTATTTCTGGATGTGTGGCACACCCGGCTGTTCACAATAAAATCTAATGGGTTCCAAACGATATTTTAAAAAGAAAAGTGCTTTGGATTCGCTCAGTAAATCCCAGGCCACCCTCTCCTTCCCCCCCCTCGCCCCTCCGAAGTCCCTATGAATGCCCACAGTGCTGTCAATGAATAGTATGCATCACTGTTCAGATTTTAATGAAACCCACAAGGGACTTATCAGCACGCAATATGTTATCCTAAATAATTTTAGGATTTTATAGGAACCCTTCACTTGCGTTTTTTTTATGAGATATTAAATTGAGGCCATGTCTGCCTCTCAGGTAGGTGTTAAAGATCTCATGGGAATATTTGAAAGGAGTTTCTTCCAGTAGCCTGCCTATCTATCTCCAAATAAAATTGGTTATTCGCTCCACAGCTGTTATGGGACATTGTTGTATGCTGTTGGTTCAACACACAATGTCGCATCATTATGTGCTATAAAGCACTTTGAGAGATATCGACGACATGATAAGGTGCTATATTAAACTCAAGGATTAGTATTATTATGCACACTGTATCTTGTTACCAAAATGTTCTTTTGAGTATTTTGCGAGGGAGGAAACAAAAATGAATTCAAATGTTCCAATTCAAACAAAGTAAGCTGCATACAGTACTGTATATATAAAATGGGCACCAATTAAAATGATTTCAAATATAAATCTGTGTATGTAAATAGATAGATATTTCTAGTTTTATTTTGTCACTCTTGATTGCATTTGACACCCTTAAAATATTAGGGAATCATACTAATTTCCTTTGATGGACTACTTTAATTTAAAGTGTTTCGATACAGCAATTATTTCAGTTCTTCAGCATGACATTTCCTCTGCTACAAATGTAGGTATCATTTATTTCATTTTATTGCAAAACTTCACCATTATTTTTAAGGCTATTTTTCTCTGATTATACTACTGTAAGCATAATGTTTTATGTAATTGCAAAAAAAATGGAATATTGCCAAAGCTTGTACAGGTTCCTTTGAGTACAAAAACAAACTTTCAGGACATACCTATTTAGAACTCAACAACAACAATAACAACTTTGGTTTATATAGCACCCTCCACATCAGACAGCATCTTAGAGTGCTTCACAATAGTAGAGCCCGAGTCCAAGCCAGGGGGAGGGGGATGGTGACCGTCGACGCGGTCGAAAGTAAGGTCTTCCTTTTCCGAAACATGGAAAAGGAAGGAGTGAGGTGGAGGGATTGAGAGAGAGAGTTCCAGAGTTTTGGGGCGTAGTGACTAAAAACACAGCCGCCGATGGTGGAGTGGAGGATTCGGAGGAGGCCAGACCCAATAGAACAGAGGCAGCCTGTGCTGGTATGAGGAGAGAGGAGGTTAATGAGGTAGGGGGTGTGCAGAGGAGTGGAGGGATTTAAACACAAGAGTGAGGATCTTGGAGTCAATCCACTCTGTGACGGAGCCAGTGAAGTCTGGCGAGGACAGAGGTAATCAGGGAGCAAAGTTTGGTTCAGGTGAGAATGCGGGCGGCGGAGCTGTGTATGAGTTGGATTTTGTGAATGGTGGTGGAGGGGAGACCGGTGAGGGGGGCTTTGGAGTAATCTAGGCAGGAGGTAATCAAGGCATGGACCAGTGTTTCGGAAGCTTTAATGTGAAATATTGGCGGAGATGGACAATGTGGTGGAGATGGAAGAAGGCGGTGCTAGTGAGAGACCGAATGTGGGGAGGAAGGATAATTGGGGGCCGAACCTGATGCCTAGGTTGTAATTTATTTGTTCAACTTTTATTCACCAGAATGCACATGGTATATTATTTACATATTTAGAAAAATGTATAGCCTGGAAACAGGCCACTTGACCCAACAAGTCCATGCTCATGTTCATCCTCCACTCGATTCTTCACCCTTTCCTTACTCCCTCCCATATCTTTCGTATTTTCCTTTCCTTCATGTGAAAGCCTTGCTTTCTCACAAATGCATCTATACAATCCAAAACTTGTTAATTTTACTGAGCATTTTGCTTTCCCTGTAACTGAAGTTCTTGGGTAGCTGTTTAACACACTTTGGTAGCTGTTTAACACGCTCAGACATCAGTCTGAATTTTGTGACCTTAATGGTTTATGCAAGTGACTGTTTTGATCATCTGTCTTATGGTGACATGATTGACAGGCTACAGTTGATCAACACAAAAAAAAATGGTTTCAAATGAAATTCTGCTCTAGGAGACAGGTAAGTGGATCTCCCTGGAACTGCGTGCTCGAAGGTGACATGCTTGGGTCAGCCCATTGTGGCAGTATTGGAGTCCGGTTTCTTAGCCAAGCAGGTTCATAGTAGTACTTCAGGGACTAATGATTACAGATCAACCAACCGGCTTCATTGAGAAAACTTCATTGGAGGGAAGAACTGCTCACTGTGAGTAGGGATTCTCCCACTTGGCTCCTAAAGCCAAATGTGTAATGAGTGGGATGATCCAAGCTGGACAAGCAGCAGGAAGCATGTGAAGCAGTGCATTCGATGGCAAGCTATGCAGTTTTAGTTGGTTAAACTCCAAATATACCCCAACACACACTGGGATACTCGCACCTTGGGTATAAAAATAATAATAATCCTTGCATTTGATATACAGTAAAAGCCCATTTATAGCAGTGTCTCACAAACAAGGATTGAAATGACCAATTTATTATTGTTTTTATTGTTGAGGGATGATTTTTTGGTGTGTGGAGTAAGCAAACTTACCCATGGTTGTGTCTTGCCTGGAATTGAACCCAAGTCTCTCGCCTCTATGTTGAGTGCTCTAATCATTGAGCTACAGGATTCCATGGTTCTTGTCACCCTGCAAGAGATAGCAAGAGAATGAAGAATATGCTAAAGAGCTTAGGCCCACAAGTTTGATCACAAGATGAAGAAATAGACTATTTGGGCCCAACTGGCCTTTCTGCCCCAAAACATTTGCTCTTTTCCTACTCTTAATAATTGTGAGTAATAGGTTTAAAACATGCTGTATTGTGTTTAACGTGCATGGTCTATTTAACCAAAAAGGACTTGATTTTCAAATGATTTTCAAAAGGACAAGGATAATAATTGAATTGATGCTCATCGCAGATTGTAACTTTAACAAATAAATAAACACAGAATAGAAAGCTAATAAGCTTGATCTCAGTAGCGGATACAAGTAAGGATCAAGGCTCAAAACAACCACAAAGATAGAATGAAGGGGCCAAATATAGACCAGAGGGGTCAAGTGTTGAAAGGAACTGAGACTATTTCATTTTAAGCACAAAAAGATACTGAACTGATTAACAAACTTATTTTATATGGCACAATGGAGACATTTCTACTGATGTTTGGACTCAAAAGTGATGAAACTGACTTATCTGATATATTCATGTGCTGCCAATACCTGGACAAGGGATTTTTCTTTTCTTGAGCACAAGATGTCCTGCTGCTTCATGATGTGTTCCACAGTAGGGCTTCTTATCTTAGTTTAGTATATTGATAATATAAGCATATTTGTATTTTATTATTGGAGTCTAATGTATGCTGGTGAGCTCTTGAGTGTTTCATGCAATGATTTATGGCACATTTGAGGTACTAACTTGGAATGCATTTGTTGCAGTTAATGTTGCAGTGTGATCTTCAGTGCTTTTCAATATGTATTCAGTACTGGAACTGTGAAAATGTACTTTTTAAGTGATTTTTTAAAAATAATAATTTTGGGGAGTGTTTAATTATTGCCATTATTATAAATCTCGATTACTTCTGATTTGTACCTTAAAATGTACAAACTAATCACTTAAAACAAGCATTAAAGGATTATTAAATAAGAGTATTATTTTATATAGCACCTTTCACATCGGGAGAATTCCAGGATGAAGTTCCAGATGGTGGGAGCAGAAAGACTTAGGGTTGCATGTTATGGTTTTAGTAGATCATAGAGGAAGCAGAATCAAAATTGTAGAAAGCTTTAAAAGAGAGGACAAGGATGCTACAAGGCAAAACCAGCTGAAGTAAGTTAAATTCAATTTGATTCATACTTGTTTTAAAGTATCTGTATTTGATGAGGAAATTAATAGTGTTTTTTTATGTAATTATAGAGGAGAGGAATATAAGCATTAAACCTGTAACTGCATTTTGTTTTGATGCATTTGACGAACATAGTGCAGAATAATAATAATCCTTGAATTTGATGTAGCACTTTTCATATCTTCTAGACATCTCAAAGCGCTTCACGGAATATACTGTAAAGTGAATTGACAGTATATTTGTGGGCGAAACACGGCAGCGAATTACACACAGCCGTATCCCACAAACAGTCGTGGATTGAAATGACCAATTCTATTATTGTGTTTTTTTTGGAGGGATTATTAGTAGGCATGTGGAGTAAGGAAATTTGCCCAAGGTTTCGCCCTGAGAGGGGGAGATCAGAAAGATCAAAGAGAAGGGGGAGGTCAGAGTAGTCAATGTGCAGAGAATAGATGGAAATGACTAACATTGGCAGTCAATAAAGTGTCTGCTCTTTCTAAGGTACACATTGTGTGCCCTTTGCAATTTATCACATTGTATTTTCTTTTGCCAGCTATGGCTCGCTGACTATTTTATAATTCTGCACATAGTTTTCTTGTTGCTGAGGGCGTGTCAAAACTCAATAAACTTGTACTATAAACTGAATTGATAGATTTACAATAAAATCGTCCCTTTATGCCTTGACTAATTTCCTTTAAGTGTTGGTGAGTGATTTATATGCTCAGCAACTTTATGGTGTACAATCCATTTGTTCTCATCAGACTCGCTTTACCCAATTCCCTCCATATCTTAAAGAGCAGCTTTCTACGATGAGAGAGATTCCTTCGATGCCTTTTGCTTCTAACATTGAGCACACTCACACACACCGTGCTAAAGAATGGAGATTAAACTAGGAATATCTTAAGAAAGGAATATGGAATGAAGAGGGCCTCTGTAGTTGCAGTATTATTTTGCTATGAAAGCAGCTAAGTTAAAGGTTATGCTTTATGTGCATAAATAAATAACTAAATTCAAAAGTTGGAAGGTGTCATCAACTTTAGCATGTTTAGGAACCAAAAAAGTCTTATTCAAGCAGTTTTTTTTTCAAATACTTAAACCTGCCCTTTAACCATAATCGTTCAGTCCTTTTCTTTCCTGAAACCCCTTTAGTTATCTCCTTGAACCTACTTGTATTCACTGATTCAATGGCATTTGCGAACTTATTCTGCAAGTCTATCATCCCAAGAGTATTGTAAAAGGATGGAAATGCATGTGAATTATCGGTATTGTTTGCAGATACTGCCATTCTCCCTTTTGACAAATGTGAGGATTAATGGAAGTTTGTTGACTGAACGTTTTGATGTTCTTAACTTTTTGGTGCATTTGTACTTGGATGGAATTACTTGACTGGATATCACATGTGATGGATGATGTTCATGGAGCAATCCTGAGTGGTTAGTCTGATAATTGAAAACCTTCTATTTTTTAAAACTATTATTGCTGTAATATTGGACTTTTGAGGTGCTGCTGAATTATTGAAAAATTGCATAGTTTAAAATAAATGGCAGAAGTTTAGCTGTGGAAAATCATGTGCAGGTATCAAGAATGTAGCTCTATAATTGGAAGCCTGCCAACTAAATCAAAATGCTAGCTCCAGCATATTTAGCAGCTGAATGTCGCACAGTCCCTGAAGTGTAGATAGAGTGCATTTTACGAGCAGATTTCACTTATGTGAAGGTTGTAAATGCAAAAGAATTGACAGGAGATACATAAAGAAATAGAAGGAAATTGTACTTAAGAGAGCAAGGATTCACACCGTCTAATGCAGTGTTTTCACCCATTCTCATCCTTTTTGAAATTGCAGCTTTTATTTGAATGTGTTTGATATTATTTGTAACTGTGAATGTTTCCAACTTTTGAATTTTCAGCTTTAAAACTCCACTAGCTCAGTGAAGAGGTGCTACAAAAAAGAGGGTGTAACTTGTCTGAATCCTACCACCTGATTATTCCAGCTGTTTGGAGTTTCATTGATTGAAATGTAAAGAAAACCACAAAACTACTGGAATCCAATAATTCATTCTTCTTCAGCTTCACATTATCAGACTGTCTTGTTAGAAAACGGTGCAAGCTTAAGAACAAATTTGAAGAAATATATTTCAATCTAAATGAGTTTTGTTACAAAATCAAACTATTTTCACACGGAGGGGTTTGTGTGTGAAAATGTGCAATGGGTACAAGTTCTTGCATTGCTGTTTTGATTTCAACTAACAGATTGTTGCACCTTCTATTAACTTTTTTGAAGAATGTAGCAGTATCTGTACAGCAAAATTTATATATAAATGGATTACAATCTTTCATCTGTAAAATGATCTAATTTCACTTGATTGGGCTTTAGTGTGTATATTTCAACTCCTTTGTTTTGAAAGCATAAGCAGAGCAATTTTTATTTTGGGATGTTCCCAATACTATCGTTTATTTTATTTATGTTTTCACTGTGTTTAGACTATTATGGAACGATCAAAATTTTTACCAGAGTAGCGTAAATCCCAATGTATTTGTCACGCGAATATGATTCTGAAAACTTGTTCACTAATTAAGGATTGTTGTGTCGATCTGCATCTTAGTCATTCAAAAGCTGGTTGTTGACAAACACATTTGTCCTAAATTTCTCTTCAGGGTAGAGTTCCGAGGTAGAAGCATTGGACTCCAGTTAGCTAAGAGAACATAGGCCAACACCACTGTAGGCAAAATAAAGTCTTGGAGTGAGTGGCTCTAAAAGCTTTATTGTTACTTTTAAGCTTTAACAATTTAAGTAATAATTATGTTAGGAGTAGAATGATGCTAATAACTAATCTTTCAAAATTTTACTTCAAAGCAGTGGAAATACTTGTTTAAAAATAATAATCCTTAAATTTGGTCCATCTCCTTTCAAGTCGAAAGGAGATCGCAAAGTGCTTCAAATGAAAGGCTGTAAAGTGGCTATATTTTTGTGGTAAAACTCAAAGTCCAGCTGGAAGATAATAAATATCAAACGTACTTGGGATTGAGAGGGCTACCAATTCTTGAACAAGCAAGAGTGCTGAAACTATTGCGACTAAGCTCTGTGATCTTCCAGCTCGGGTACGCAAGAATCTTCTACACAGTGATTAGCTCTTAGTTAGTTTCAGTTCCAGTTGTTCTTTGCTGTGCTGTTTTCTCCTTGCAACACAAAAAGTTCAATAGCTTCTTTATTCAACAGCTTGTGATTTATTACCATTTAGGCACAACATAAAAATCTGTCTGTACATTTTCTTCCTTGTAAATAAATGGAGTGGAAATTATTCATGAATCTGTCATGGTGAATGTATAAGTCACTCGCCCACAGAATTCTGTGCAGTGTTAACATTCAGTAATGTTTTTTGATTTTATTTCTTATTGTTCTTAAAAGTAGAAAATCATAATGCATCCCAAATAGTGAAGCACATATTTTTATATTCACATAATCCGGACAGAAAAGATCCTTTAGCTGTTTGGCTAACTTGCAAATTGTTGCAAGGGCCTATCTTTTTGCCCTGGATATGACATTGGGGTTGATTGTTTGTCTGAGACGGCTTAAGTGAATGAACTATTATAACCAATCTACGGCAAAACGTGGCATAATGTCAGCCTGATGGCAGCTTTGCTGAAGATACACTTGCGATTTTATAAAGTTGGAATAATAATAATAATCCTTGCATTTGATATAGCGCTTTCACATCTTACCAACGTCCCAAAGCGCTTCACAGAATATACTGTAAAGTGAATTGACTGTATATATTTGTGGGCGAATCGCGGCAGCCAATTGCGCACATCAGTGTCCCACACACAGTCATGGATTGAAATGACCGATTTTATTATTGTGTTTTTTTGGAGGGATTATTATTAGGCGTGTGGAGTAAGGAAACTTGCCCAAGGTTTCGCCCTGACCTGTCTGGATTCGAACACAGGTCTCCCCAGCTTGGTTTCCCCAGCTTGCAAGACAAGTGCTCAAACCACTGAGCCACAGGAGCTCCACGGAATCAGCTAGATAGGTATAGGTGTGTGTGTGTGTCATATACAATATTGTGCAGAATACAAGTCCATAGTGACTTTTTCCAGCCAATAATCAAAATTGAATACAAGCTAGGCCACAATTGGAACGATATTACACTGCTGCTTTCATTCCTCATTTAAGATGTAAGCGCATTACTCTACCAAAATGTAATTAATTTGTAAAATAAAAATTCACAGTCATGGAGGACATTCATTATGAGAATAACATACTTTTTGTAGATAAAGTTAATTGAATGGCTCTGTTTTAAAAACCCTTAGAACCATTAAGTTTAACAATGAGCTTTTAGTTTTGATAGAGAATATCAACTGAGAAATGATTAATAGCAAATTGGAGCAACATTAGTTTCTAACCTGTATCTATCTTTTTTTTTAGTGGAATTTTTTTTAACAGATGATGCACATTTATGGTAAAACAACGGGATCCAATTATTTTCTTTTTCTCCCAATTGGTTCCTGTTACTCAGGCTCCTGATGCTTGGGTGCATTTGCACTGGCACGGGTTGCCATCCAGTAGCCTGCCCAAGTAGTTCCATGGGTGAACCTTGCCAGCAGGCCACTCAACTATAAAGTTCACTGTACCTCACAGACCTCTTTTTAGGCAGCTGCCACACATGCACAGTAAAGGTTGCTGAAGAGGGTCGAAAGCACAAATAATGCCATAAGCTGCCATATAAGAGAACATAATAATTAAATGCAAGTACTGTACTGTATTATTATATTCTCTTTTAAATTACAGCACATTCTCTCATGGTCAAAGTGAATGTTTGTTCTACTGTTACAGTACTTTCCATAAATAATTGCTATAGCTGCTTTAATAAAAAAAACATTTCTACTTCTGTTTTCAACCACTTGAAAACCTCTGGAGTGGCAGAAATACGTTTGACCTTCACTGCTGTTTTATTAAGGCCATTGCTCAAAAATGAACTCGGCGGAAGTTTGTTCATTTCCACTCTTAAGCACATTCAGCTTAAACGGCTGACTCCCTGAAGAGAACATTCCTCCATAAATATAATCGCAAACAGCTTTTGTTCTGATGGGACATCACTTTTGTTCAAGGGTGTTTGACAACATTGTACTATTTGGATGACTGTCCAGATCATTTCTGCAGGAATGAAATATTTGATGTACAGTAATTGTGCTTTCGAAAGACAAGCAGGCATTTTTTATATCAGTCTTAGTTTTAATTTTGCATCATTTATCAGTTCCTTACCTTCTTTCAGGCTTTCCATTGCTCAGCTAAGAGTAGTTCCTTCCTGACAATCTGTCAATGCCATGCTGAAGCCTGCCATTAGGAAATGATTTGCCTGCCAATTTTTATCTTATAACATTTTTTCCTCCTACACTCTTCCTCGTGTGTGTTTGTGTGGGTTGGGGTTGTCACTACATAGCAACCAGGAATGAGATCCCCGGCTGATGTTTTTTAATCAACTGTATAATCAACTCCCCAGGGGGCACTGAGGCCAACTGTAGCACTGGCAACTAGTGGCCAACTGGAAGCAGCTAACTCAGGCAGACCAAAAGTCAACATGTTTACCATCTACTGTTGTCTGTATGACTTAGTCTTTGCCCGACAGTTCTTTTATCCACGAGGTAATTTGAGGAAGTATTTTTTTTAAATGAATGACAAAAGATTTAATTCACTGAAGCATTGAACTGCACAATTTGTATTTTGTTTAATAACCCACAAATTTGATATTCAGTAGTATTTTTGTTTCTTGGTGAAGAGCTTCACAGGATTTGATATTGTTAAAGAATAGTGACTGTATTTGTAGGGGAAAAGCCAATGTATCCACAGCCTTGAAGTGAAAGACCAATATTTTTTCTGGAGGTATGTTGGGCAGGACACAGGGAGAAGCTGTATTGTATTTTCAAATAATAGAGTCTTTAATGTCCATTTGAACAGGCAAATGGGTCCTCTGTTCAGCGGGCTGTGGTCCGCTCCATGTCTCTCACCCGACCCGCCCTGCCATTAGCTGCCGGGCTTTCAGCCTCTCTGCCCCCACACTCTGGAGCTCCATCCCATGGTCCCATCTCCTTGCTTCCTCCCTTGCCTCCTTCAAGGCCGGTCTCAAGACCCTCCTTTTCGATCGTGCCTTCTGTCGTCCTTCCACCTCTCTCCCTCCCTTCCCCTCCCCCCCTACCCTGCCCCTCCCCCATGCCTCTGTCCCTCGCTTCCTTCCTACCCTGCCCCTCCCCCATTCTCGGGTCCCGACCCCTCACTGTTCATTACCTTGAGACTTCCCCCCCAACGTGAAAGGCGCTCTAGAAATACAATTTTGCTGCAGTTGTTGTTGTTTAACATCTCAATCTTTCCAACAATGCAGTGTACCCCTAGAACCGCATTGGAATGCCACCCTGAATTGAATTGAATATGAATTGAACCCACAGTTTTGACTGCCAACTGAACCATTTGTGAGTCCATTTGTTGCTTAAAATCGTGAAGAGTATCTGTGTGGAGGAAGGAAATGGTTTTCATTTTGTTCACCCATTGTCAATATCCAGCACTTACTAATCAAGTTTATTCCACAGAGAAGCTCTGTTGACTTTGCTTCAACCTGACAAAAACAATACTTATTACATTAGTGTGCAACCAATTGTGGATATGTTCTTTTCAATAGTCTTGTCAACAACACTCCTTTTTAAAAAATGAATCTATGAAATTCAGTTGTGATAATTCAGGCCTTTTCACTTTTTGTGAATAAAATCTTCATTTAAAAATGGAAAGCTGTCAACTGGAGAATCATCTGTAAGAAAGTAATAAGTCTTAAGAATATGAGAGGGCTTGATTAACATCAGATGTAATCCTCTTTAACCCAGGGTGTTTTTAGTGATCCTGTCATTCCAGTTTTCAATTTACTGTGTATGATTTTCACACGTTTGGTGCAGCAATTCCACACACAACAATGCCGTTAACACACATTTTAAGCAGACATTTCCACAAATTGTCTGAAAATAATAAGCTATTCAAGTTATTTATCCAGTTGTTGTGATTTGATCTAGATTGAATTTCTATGGAAAGGTATCAATGGCGGTTCATGGATTAATAGGAGCCATTCATATACATTGAAGTCATTGATATAGGCAACCTGGATTTGGGGAAAATCTGTGGAACGACTCAATCTAGTTTGATTTAGAGCAAAGGTTTGATTAATGAATGGAAGATAAAACATTGTCTAGTTAAATCTGTTTATAATAATCCTTGCATTTGATAAAGCTCTTTTCACGTCTTCTAGTTGTCTCAAAGCGCTTCACAGAATATACTGCAAAGTGAATTGACTGTATATTTGTGGGCGAAATGTGGCAGCCAAATGCTGTATCCCACAAACAGTCGTAGACTGAAATGACCAATTTTAATATTGTGGTTTTTTTTGGAGGGATTATTATTAGGCGTGAAGTAAGGAAAACTTGCCTTTGTAATGATTCTGAGCATCTTTGCAGCTTTCCAGTGCGTTGTATGGAAAATACTAGTCCAAAATAAATGTATCCTGTATACTCATAGATTTGCTTCTATTTTTATTTGCGGACACCTCATCTATCCCACTCCCAAAATATACAAAGGTTGTATGCAGGATTGGCACAAAGTTTGTTTTGAGTGTTGAGTCCAAACATTATATAGTTAATTCATTTGGCATCCGTCCTTGGAATTTGACAATTAAAAATGTTTGGTTTAATATCACCAACTACTAGTTATTGCTTTCTTATTTCTGTGATCACTGCTCGTATGATCAACTCATCATACCTCCATAGTACAGTACTTGGCAACCACCTTTTTGTGTTGTACCTGAACTGCATCTTGCACCATTGAAATGTGTGGCACAACATATCCTTTCCAGTGCAAGACTGAATTTAAAATGAGCAATAGTGATTTGATTATAAAATACCCAACCTGCAACATGCAGGTCATTACTGTTGCTATAAATTGCTTCTCATTTATTTAGTGCAATGACTCAAGTTTGGTTTACCCCATTGGAGAATTACACCACAAGCTGGCAGCTCTTTTTATGGTCAAATGCTTTTATGGTTACATGCATTACATGCAATACATGTAATGCATGTAATTGCATTACATGCAAATATAATGCATGGTGCAACATAATTTGTGTTTGTCTTAGGAATTTTGCCAATAGGCAGAACCGAGTTAATAATTGATTAACAATTTAATGATTAATGATTATCATCTTTAGCGAAGATCTCATGGTAGAAGCTCAGCGGGTTATTCTTCTGTTAGCCCAGAGAGTAATGATAATAATAATAATAATAATAATCCTTGCATTTGATGTAGCGCTTTTCACATCTTGTCGATGTCCCAAAGTGCTTCACAGAATATACTGTAAAGTGAATTGACTGTATATTTGTGGGCGAATCGCGGCAGCTAGTTGCACATAGCAGTGTCCCACAAACAGTCGTGGATTGAAATGACCAATTTTATTATTGTGGTTTTTTTGGATGGATTATTATTAGGCTTGTGGAATAAGGAAACTTGCCCAAGGTTTCGCCCTGACCTGCTTGGATTTGAACACAGGTCTCCCCAGCTTGGTCTCCCAAGCTTGCAAGACAAGTGCTCTAACCACTAAGCCACAGGAGCTCCAATGATTAAGCACTCTGAGACACCGTCCGGCTTGGAGGGCGCTATTTAACTCGAAGTTGTTGTTGTTGTTGATTGCTTCACTACTTCTGCTTTTAGTGATTTCTGCAATATATCTACCATAGTATGACCAATTCCATCAGCCTCTTTATTATGTACTCAAGTCAGCACTCCCATCAAGTTTGGTGGCTTGTTTCCCTTTAATACTTTCAATCTGCCATTGCCTCCATTTGCAATACCCATTGATAAAATCTCTTTGACATGGATTGAAAATCTACCTCTGATTTGAGATGACATTCTCATTTCCTCTGTGAATGTCTTTCTCTTTTCATATCAATTACATTCAGTGTGTAGTTTTCACTGCAGGGCAAGGCTGGGAGGAATTACTGGGCCAGATGCAAGCAAGAGGGCTGAATTAACAGGCAATTCAAATGCCAACATCGTGAAGCATCCGTATGTTGATAACGATCTCTGCTGATGTTTCAGCTCCTGCACGATGCTGTTATGCATAGAAACTGCAGGACTATTGTTCTGCTGATGTAAGAATGCTGGTTTACATGTTTATAGAAAGTGCTCCGCGAAGCTACAGTGTGATGGGAGCTACACAAGTTGTTGTTGTTTACATAATAACAACAACTTCGATTTATATAGTTCGATTTATATATACATGGAAATGAAGAATAAACCATTCCCCACAGCTTTACTGAAGAGATTTGAAGCTATTACTGAGCTAAGCTATACACAATGTTGCTGCTTTATCAAATCTAAGGATTCTTAATGTTATTATAGCATTGTGTGTGTGAAATGTATATACATTGTGTTAATTCTGTTTCTATAGTAAATTCTCTATTAATCTATCAGTTAGATGCAATATCCATGGTTTTGGATTTTGGTTTTGAATGTGAAACCATGAATTGAGTCAATAAATAATAACATTTGTTGACAGGATGGTTAATATCCTGGTAACAACTGGCAGAGATATCGATCATTTGCTATATGACTATTTGCTTGCTGTGCACTAAATAACTGCTATAGTTTGCCTAGAACAACCCTTGTACATAGGAACAGGAGGAGGCCATTCAGCCCGTCGAGCCTGTTCCGCCATTTTATTAGATCATGGCTGATCTATATCTTTACTATCATTTCAAATCCAATTTACTGCTTTCTCCCCATATCCCTTAATCCCCAACCTACCAAAAAAAAAAGTCAATTTCTTTCTTGATGGTGTGGATGGATCCAGGGGGAGAGAGTTCCAGATTTCTACCACCATTTCAGTGAAAAAATGTTTCCTGATTTCACTCTTAAATGGCCTGGCTCTAATTTTCAGACTATGCCCCCTTGTTTTGCGTTCCCCCACCAGAGGAAATAGGTTCTCTGCATCAACCCTATCAAATTCCTTCATCATCCTAAAAAGCTCCCATCAAATCATCCCTCAACCATCTGAACTCGAGGGAATACAATCCAAGTTTACGCAACCTTTTCTCGTAACTTAACCCTTTTAGGCCTGGTAACATTCTGGTGAACCTGTGCGGCACCCCCTTCAAGGCCAATATATCTTTCCTGAGGTTGTGGTGCCCAAACTGAATGCAGTCTCCAGGTGGGGTCAGACTAATGCTCTGTACAGCTGAAGCATCATTTCTTCCCCTGTATATTCCAGGCCTCTCGAGATAAAGGCCAACATGCCATTTGCCTTTTGATTATGTTTTGCATCTGGGAACTAGTTTTTAGTGATTTGTGGATATAGACACCCAAATCTCTTTGCTTCTCCATCTTCTGCCCTATCTTTTTTCAGTTCGTAGTTGATGACCTCGCACTTCTCTGCATTGAACTCCATCGGCCACAGCTTTGCCCACTCACTTAATCTGTCTAAATCCCTCAGTTTCTACTCTCACCTACTACTTGTTGAGCCTCCCAACTTAGTGTCATCTGCAAACTTAGATATAATACTTTCTATTCCTTCATCCAAGTCATTTATGTATATTGCAAAAAGCTGAGGAACCAGTAAATTTGTAAATTGCTTTGAGGCGTTCTGATGTCTAAGATGGTATTTATTCATTTTAAATTGCAGGTTCCACAAAGAGTCCATTAATATTAATAAATGGCAACAATTGTTCAGCAATTTGGTGATGTTGTCAATTGGCAGCAAGATAAATGTGTTGGATGACTGAGTTATTCTGTTTTCAGATCAAAGGGTTTTTAAATGAACGAGAAATCAGTTTGATTGTTGTTGTGGGCTTTCATGAACATCTCAGACAAATCAAATGAAACCTAAATGTGTTTTTACCGTTATTTAAACTATGCATTAAATCATTGCAAAGATAAGAATCGTGGAGCGTTCAGTTGTGACAGACTGGCAGTGATATTGATTTCCCTGTTGGCATGAGCAGTGTTATGTTTCAACCTGTGCACCTATCTACTGACCCATGTTTTTTTTAATCAGTTTTGAAACAGCAGTAGTAATGGTCATTGTTTTACCAAAGAGATAGGTATTATTACACTGATGTAATGCCAAAACAAAATCTAGAAATAAATGGATTTATCATACAGTGAGTAGGTTGAGATACTATTCTCATTTAAATTTTGCATTTAAAAAAAAGCTAAACAAATTCATTATCAACCCCATATTTGATAATTTTTAGAAATTGTGCTTGCTTCATCAATAAAAAGTCATTTCTTCTTCTGAATAAAATAATAATCCTTGCATTTGTTATAGCACCTATAACACTCAGTCATATCAACAGCTATCACTGGTTGGCTGAGCGTAGCATCAGGTACAATGATAATTCCCAATCACTGTGCCCAATCTACCTCAGTCACATTTCCAAATAATACCTTGTACTGTATCAGTGCGACATTTCCCAACACTGGTTATGCTGGTGGCTGCGCTGCATGAGTTTACCCATTTTGCCAGTTCACGTGGGCAAGAAATATGTTTGAGCCAACTTTGAAGCTTTATGCCATCAGAGATTTTGGAGACTTTCATTCCATCAGTCTGGGCTGGACTTCAACTCCAGCCCAGTTCTCACAACTAAAAGTATGGTTCGTTCCACATGATTTACACTATTCCTTGCAGTAGTTTCATTTTTAAAAACGGTGCTTGGACAGCCAAATAATTTATTACCTGTGAAGTACGTTTGAGGGAGGAGATTGGGTGTTTAAACTGAAGTGAATTTTATGTTGTTTAATTGGGCCAGTTTCCTTACTCCATACGGCTAATAATAAACCCTCAAAAAAAACAATAATAATTTGATCACTCAATCCACGACCGTTTGTGGGACACTGCTGTGTGCAATTGGCTGCCATGTTTCACCTACATATATACAGTCAATTCACTTTACAGTATATTTTGTGAAGCGCTTTGAGACGTCTAAAAGACATGAAAAATGCTGTATGAAGTGCAAGGATTATTTTTTCAGCTATTTGCAAACCTAGCCCCGTCAATAACCAACCACTTTTAACTTTGTTTCTGTCTTTGCTCTGTCCCTGATTTGCCTTGAAACATATTACCCTTTTGTCTGTGCTTTTGGTAGTCTATGCTCCTTGCCCAGGCAGAATTGCAAGAATCTATATCACATGTGATTGTTTGGGAATATGAGATCTATTTAGACTCTTGAGAATTGTGTTTTGTAATTGATGTGGGATATTCTGAAGTGTCTTAATCCCTCAAATGTATATGTTTGGCGTTTAAAATGGCGAGGACAATCTATTATTGATTCTCTTTCCCCACCTCTCTTTTTGCTTCCTCACCCTCAGTTTATTTTCATTGAATCAGTATTGATTTTTACCCAACTAATCAGAAACCTAGAAACCTAGTTTTCCCAGCATAAAATTACAGAAAGCATGGATAATCTCAATAAAATTGTGTTTTCTTGTCAGGCTTCTATAACGTCAGTCATCAAAATGTTGCATTATTCAATTTACTAGTAAACATTCAAAGCAGCTATCAGTGAATATGCATTTCTCTACATTTGAAGACTGATTATATTTCAGATAAGATATTTATGAAATAGAGATTCTTCCTTTGGAATTTGTAATTCTTTTTGTACTTTTTATTTTTGTCTGGTAGCTGCTAATGAGGAGATCGGCAAGCAAATTACTGACGAGATGGTGCAAGAACGTGCAAGACAAGAGTCAAATCTACAAAAGAGGTTTGTGCAAGTTGTATGTTTCATATATATGAATAGTATGGAATCCTTCATCTGCATTCCTACAACCTATGCACCATAGGCATAAGCACTACTTGACAATGAAGGAAAATCATTTGGAAATTACCCCCATCAGTAATTTTATGATATCTGACATTATACACATGATCATTTGAAAGGTGTCTCCCTGAAGATGAATTATTTTTCTCGTTGACTTGTCCATTCCCACAATTTTACTTCCATATTTTTTTCCATTCAGATATAATTTGATTCTGCCACATTTTGTGCATGATAAAAAAAAATGCTTTTTATGATAATCCTTTTATCCATTAATCATGGATAAAATGTGTGAGACCGTTAGATTTTTGAGCACAGCCTCAAATAGGTTAGCATATTTTGTCATCAGTGATCACTCCTACAGCTTGAAATGCGTCCAGGTTTCCCTGTATCCTACAGGGAAAGTACGCACGAGACGCAATTCTGAGGAACAACCCCATCTCAGTCCTTGAGTTCCAACCTTGTGTCTGATTTATCAGATACTTGTGGCATTGAATAAAATCAATTAAGATATACCCCAGTACATCAAACAGTCTTGGTATAAACAGGCGGACAGGGTAAAGCAAACATCAAAATGTTTGAAATCAATGGCATGAAATTACTCATGGTCTCAGTCTAAACTCCACATTGCAATCCAATGGAACCACTTTTTGCATGTATGTACGTATAGTGATGTAGTTAATTTTGTGATCAGTTATATTATGGCGTTCTGTAGTTCAGTGGTTAGAGTACTTGCCTCGCAAGCGAGTGACCTAGGTTTGATTTCCGGCAGGGTAAAACCTTGGGCAAGTTCCCTTACTCCACACGCCTGATAATAATCCCTCAAGAAAAGAAAACAATAATAATTTGGTCACTTCAATCCACAACTGTTTGTGGGACACTGCTGTGCACAATTGGCTACCGGATTCCATCCACAAACATACAGTCACTTCACTGTACACTGGATACTGTGAAGCACTTGTGCGACATCTAGAGGATGTGAAAAGCGCTATATCAAATGCAAGGATTATTATTGTTTTAATTATCAAGAACTTTTGAGCTCGGGCAGGTTGGAGTTTTATAGACCCTCGAGTTATTGCCTTAACTGGGTTCTACCATCTTAATATTCAATTCACCACATGAAGTGTAGCAGTACACATAGACCTGCAGGAATTGCCAATTGTTGTTGAGAGCAAACTCTTAGTACAGTAAATGATGACTTACTGGAGTCTGAATAATAATAAGAAAGTAATGACTCAATCTTCCAGAATATGTACATGAAGGAAAAAACTGTTAAATGAGCCAGATTTTGACGTTGTTCCCTGAAAATTAGATTTTCATAATATTAAAATGTGGATTTTTTTCATATGACTTGTTACCGGGAGCTATATTTCTTCTAAGTAAGACAAATTGTCTGGTTTGATGCCAAAGCAGAAAAAAACACTTGTATATTTTAGTGTAAGCAGTTTTAAATGGATTTTGTTCATAAATGAAGAAATGTGATTTAGCACTTCAATAATGTTTTAAGAATGTTATTGTCAACAGCAGCAGATGGAAAATAACGTGTAAAATTGCTTTATTATTGGTATTTGCTGAATAAATTGAAAAAGTGCTAAAATTCATATATATTTGTTGCATGCCCGAATACGATTGCAAACCATAAAATGTTAATAAAAATATAACCAGAGGAGACGCAGCCTACAATTATAAACTATATTTGGTAAAGAAGAAAATTAGTTTTTTTTAATACTGTGTTCTGCATCCTCCATAAACTTGCATTGCAAACTTCTGTTGGAGTGGTGAGGAAATCACAAACCGATTTGCCCCCTTAAGACAACTTTCCATCAATACACGGCTTTTAATCTGCCATCAAATATTGAGTTAGTTTCACCCATCAATGGATGATCTAACCTCAGGGAATGACGAGTGCTGCCCAGGGCTTGATCATGAAATAACCCTTCTCTATACTATTTCAATTTACATTTATAGCGGTACCTTACTGATGACA
Organism: Hydrolagus colliei; assembly: GCA_035084275.1. NCBI lineage: Eukaryota > Metazoa > Chordata > Chondrichthyes > Chimaeriformes > Chimaeridae > Hydrolagus > Hydrolagus colliei. Next base: position 38,961,378 of record CM068746.1, read on the forward strand.
TAGCTTAGAATTTCAAACACTAAGCATTGGAAACATGGTGAAAATATAACTTTGGATGCAAAAAACAATTAATGATTGATATGCAATATTTCATCACAGTTTAATTGGAGCTGGGTACATTTTGACTCCAATATAATGCGGTGGTTTGGGTCCAGAAATGCAGACGCCAAGATATATCTTGTTATATACCACATTATGTTACGTTAGATTTTGATAAGTGATGGATGGTCCAGAGAATTGGTTAAGATTTATGAACGGTGGGGGGAACAGCACTTTATAGCACCATGTCCAAAGCCTTTCATTCTCTTATCTGCTTTTGTCCAGCCTGGCACATCATTTCAATAGCACGTGTGATATCATTACCAATAGAGTGCTGATACAGCACAGAAATAGGCCATTCAACCCAAGTAATCCTTGCCAGTGTTTATAATCTACATAAGTGCTCCAACACACACTCCTGCATAAAGAGCACTATATAAATGCAACTTATTGTTTGTTGTTGAGCCCCTCCACGTCTCTTATTCCCGTCACTTATTCCCCTCTATTCTCTTCACCATTGTGTATGTATTGTTTTCTCTTTCGCAACGCTTCCTACATCCTTGCCACCTTCTGTGTGAAGTCCTTATTGGCTCTACTGCTAGTTATATTACTTATGTCTTCAAGTTTTTGTATTCATCAACCGGGGTGGAAACAGCCTGTCAACATCCACCTTATTGAGTTCTTTAATAATCTCAGCCTTCATCAGGTCCCCACTCAATTATCACTGTTTCTGAACCTTGACAGTAAGGACTGCATGAACTGAGATTCTGAACAAGACCTTAAACCAAGGTCCTATTGGCCTGTTCAGGTGGACATTAAAGATCTCTTGACATTATTTGAAGAGCAGGCAGTTCTTCCCAGTACCATCAATTCTCCAGATAAAGTGCATGTTTGTGGGATCTTCTTATTGTTCTGCCACATTTTGCCACAAAAGTCAGCACACTCAGCTATAATTACTGCAAAACATTCAGAGACATTTTGAAGTGATCCAGAAGTATAAATTCTCAAGTTTCAGATTAATAGGTCATTCACCCCATTGCCATTTGAGGGATCTTGCTGCACATAGAGCTGCCACATTTGTCTGCAAGAACAGCTACTACAGTGACAGTAATTACTTGTGAAGAGCATTGCCGTGAGTTCAGTATGATAAGGTGCTGTGAAAGTCCAATTTCTTTCTGTTCTTTCTCTCCTCTCAGATAACTTTGCATGGCACTGGGAATGGGGATAAGGGAAGAAAAGTCCAAGTTAATTGAAAGTGAACAGATGTGAAGCTGTAGCCATTCCGTGTTGTCCTGTTTTAATCTAGCTTTAGATGAAGTATACTTCAATTTCACAGCAAAGTGCAATAAGCTTTCCTCACTAAGGCAAGCAGCTGCTTAATCCAACAGACAGCGTATTGAGTCATAGTTTGCACGATGGGAACTAGCTGTTAAAGACATGTTGATGAATAATACAAGTGACCATTAGAAGAGTTTTTACTTTAAATCAAATCAATACGGACTAATCTGCTCCTGTGCTCTGTGAACCTGTTCAATTGATAAGACAGCTGATGTTCCAGAACAAGCTTGCTGCTGTGGCTGCTGCCACGCTCTGTAATCTCCATTTGAGTCTTGGCTGTCCTTGAAGCAGGCAATATATTGACCCTGCAGGAGCTTGAAGGAATCGGTTGCTGGTATTGCTCTACATAGCTCCATGATAAGGAAATAAATACAGTACTGTAAGGAGTACATATAGTTCGAGTTTAACAGTACAATTGTAGGAGTACATCTCGTGTTTGAGTGATTCTGCAACTGTCAGTGATGCAGTGAAGTGCTACCATTTTGTTTGGTACGTGGTAAAAAAAAGGCACATTTTGACAGAAACATCAAAGCGCTTTGAGATGTTCTTGATTACAGGCATAGTGTATATCACATGCAATTTAATTATTATTAAATGATTAAATTAAATTATTATTCCTTTCTGTGGAGTCAGTGCCTGACCTTATATTTTTCTCTCTCTTCAGTCCATCCTGACTGCCAAACGAAAGTAGCCTTGCTAAAAATTTAACTTCCATATTAACACACTGTTATAGCATGTTGGTACATCAACCATATTTAGTAAATGTTTATCATACATTATGATTTTAAGTATCGAGTACTGCAACTTATTTCAAATTTTGCATTTTAAAATTGTTTCAATTCCACTATCAAATTTGCTTTGCAAGCAATAAAGTCAAACTGAGCATCAAAGCAGCTTTAAATTTTGTATGAAGTGTTGTTGCCATTATATTAAGAAATATTGCAACAAAATTACAATATTATAATATTTAATCGATTCAGGTTCATTTGAACCATTTGAAATATAAGTGTATAAAATATGAAAAATTGCGTATTCAATTGTGAAGAATTACCGTTTAAATACTTTGCAAAAATGAGTTGGCATCATATGACTGCCAAGACTTTTCTGTTTCTAGGAAGTGCATGCACAGTTGGCAATGAGGTAATTATTGATAAAACCTTGATCAGGTAATTCTCAGTCACAATAGCTATCAGATACTGGAATTCGTGGAACTTCCCAAAGTACTGTACATTCAGATTTCCAAGCAAAATTGTGTGTCTTACTACACTGAGAATCTGATTAAATGATTCAGCTTCCTAGAAATCTACAGCACAAAAGGCCAAAGCTGACTCACAGAGCAAGGAGATCAAATCAATCCTACCACCTTGCCTTATCCCCATGCTTGTCTTTCATATGCCTGTGTGATTCCAAGTCCTAACTTGGGGCTTGAACCCACAACCTTCTGACTCCGAGGCGAGAGTGTTACCATTGAGAGCCAGGCTAATGCACATCCCAGAGCATGACAAAAGTAAAACTTTTGTGAAGCACTTTGTGATGTTGATAAGGCACAATGTCAAATGCAAGAATTATTATTACATTAAGCAAGGAAAATCCCAGAAAAACTATGTGTCACATTGGTCATGGTAATTTACTGTGTAAGAAATATCTTTCTTGTGTGTATGGAATTCACTTTCTGTAATGCTGATGATATGATGATATATATGATGATACTCTGAATGGAGTTTATTTTTCTGAACTAGTGGAGGAAATTGGTATAAAAAGAATCGGGGATAGGTTATAAGGAATTTTTACACAGGGATTTATAGGATATGAAATTGTTCATGTTGAAGTGGATAAGCACCATTAGCAATAAAAAAAAAATGAAGATTGTGGAAAGAAGGCTGAAAGTGTGATTACTAAAAAGGGCAACTTAAAAATGAGTGGCACGGGCACAGTAAGATCAACGGCCTCCTTCAGTCTTGAACATTTCTATGCTTCCTACATCTTTCTTTCTGGATGATGGGATTTATTTATGGGTCTAATTTTGACCTGATCATAAGCAAAAGCGAAAATGCAAATGGTCCACGCATGATTTTCAAATGCCATTGTTGTAAGAGGCAGTCAGAATAGTATCAACCCTTTAATGTTATGGTGATTTTAGTTTTCCATGCCTGCAACAGAAACCTATGAAATTGAAATGAGCACGAGTAGATATTTTCACTCCAGCCCTGTTTACTGTTAATGTGGTACAGCTGCTTTAAAATCTCCCATATTGTTCAAATAATCGTTTAAATAATGCTCAAATCAATTTGATTTTTTTAAAAAGTTTTAATATATTTCTGCTTCACAATTCTCCACCAATTCTCCTGCTGCCTGTCTGTGTCAGAACAACCTGTGTTGACTTTTTTGTAAAACAAATGTCCTCTTCTTTCTCAAAACATGTGGTCTGTTCTTCAGTATTTCCCCAAAGCAATTAAGCCAAAATTGGGAATTTGGTACGTGAACAACTATTTGACAACAAAGTTTAGCGGTGCTCCATCATGCTACCCAACTCCAGCTCCTCTTTGTAGAGATTCTTATTTGGTGGCCCATAAATGAACGTTCAAAACTCCATCACTAAGTTTAATGGAGTGTCTGCCAGGACCAAAGGAACCAAGTTTGTAATAATAATATGTCATTGTCTCTCAGTACAATCTGTCTGTCCCTTTTGAGTGATGTTCAGCATAGATAAAAAAAAATTAAAAGCAAGTATTGGCCTGGGATGGGAAAGGGTTGAAGAAAGCCTTTTCATATCTCACTTTCGGCAGCCTTTCCACAGCCCAGGGAAATTGTTATTGATCAAGAATTTAGCTCTGTCACCCATAACAAATGTAGGGGTACAACTTGTTTCACCACGTTGCGTGAACCTTGTGCCTCGAACGCCTCAACAATCCCATCTCCCTGGTTACGATGTCATGAAACTGAAGGCGGTTTATTGACTGCTGTTTGTTGCTGCTGTTTGGTCGAGAGAGCAGAGAGAATCCGCATATCCAGCTTCACTGGGATCAAGGTGTCAGTGAATTGAGGGGGCTTTGCTGCCTGTGATGAACAACCCAATTAACCGAAACAGGCCGCATGCTGGAGGAATTAAATTTTCTGAGGCCTTATTGCTCTGGAAATGTGTTGGTAAATGATTCTGTGTAATAGACAGCATTTATCTTTATAGTGAGGAGGTGGCAGCAAACAGCAGCAGATGGTGCTATGCCTCATGAACTAGAAGAACAAGCTTTGTTTCTGGTCGTTGTCATGTCATTGTGGCCGCATTGAGTTTTGGTGAGGAATTCTCTCCAGCCCAACAGAGCATTTGTGGAGTCCTGTAGCTCAGTGGTTAGAACATTTGCCTTGCAAGGGAGAAATCTGGGTTCGATTCCCAACAGGGCGAAAAGTTCGACACGTTTCCTTACTTCACACATCTCTGTTTGCCGCAGTAAGTACGAACCCGGTTGTTAGTCAATTGGCGGATTGCTTTTCTTGGGGTAATAATTCCTTAAACAAATGCTGCCATGTTTTGTCAACTAAATATACAGTCGATTCACTTTACAGTAGGGAACGGCGATATAGGATTTTTCCGGATATGGATATATCGGTTTGCTCATACCTGCTTAAACCGATCTATCGAGTTTTTATACTGCGCATGCGCGTGCATTCGAAGTGCGCGTGCATTGATGGCGCGCGCATTTATGGTGCGCGCTCAGTCGCAGTGCGCGCGCATTGACGGTGCGTCCGCACTGACGATGCGCGCGCAGTCGCGGTGCACGCACATTTCGAAATGCGTGCTCTAGGTCCAGAAAGTTTGTAATGTTGGTGTCAAGGTCTGTTGAATTATACGATGTTGTTTGCTCCCTACCTCCCCCTCTCCTTCTCTCCCTCCTCTCCTCTCTCCTTCTCTCCCTCCTTTCCCCCTCTCCCTCCCTCCCTCCCCCCTCTCCTTCTCTCCCTCCCCCTCCACTCTCCCTCTCTCCTCTCCCTCCTCCCTGTCTCCTCTCCCTCCTTTCCCCCTCTCCTTCTCTCCCTCCCTCCCTCCCTCCCTCCCCTCTCTCCTTCTCTCCCTCCCTCCCCTCTCTCCTTCTCTCCCTCCCCTCTCTCCTTCTGTCCCTCCCTCCCTCCCTCCCCTCTCTCCTTCTCTCCCTCCTTTCCCCTCGCTCCTTCTCTCCCTCCTTTCCCCCTCTCCTTCTCTCCCTCCCTCTCCTCTCTTCCTCTCTCCTTCTCTCCCAACTTTCTCCCTCCCTCCCTCCCCCCTCTCCCTCCCTCCCTCGCCTCTCTCCTTCTCTCCCTCCTTTCCCCTCGCTCCTTCTCTCCCTCCTTTCCCCCTCTCATTCTCTCCCTCCCTCTCCTCTCTTCCTCTCTCCTTCTCTCCCAACTTTCCCCCTCTCCTTCTCTCCCTCCATCTCTAAACACAAAATAGAACACACACACACCAAAAACAAAATCTAGAGATTTATTCTCCTCCATTTCTTGCTTGAAAGTAGCATGTAATGTCCACGTGTAAATGAGATCTATTACAATAGAAAAGAGAGAGACAGACAGTCTGACTGTTAGAGTTAGAAGCCAGATTATCACTGCTGTGTGTGTCTGACTAGACACACACATAGAAGCCAGATTATCACTGACAAGACACACACATAGAAGCAGTGATAATCTGGCTTCTAACTCTCTCACACACAAAAATAACACTTACAGCCACAAAATGCCACTTATTTTTATGTAGTCTGAAGTCTGAATTAATGTCCTTCGCCATTGGCAAGCTCTCCTTTGCTATGCAAAAAGTGACAGCGTTCGTGATACTTTGCCACTTTTTGTCCCCTCTCTGGTACAATGTTCTCCTCTTAAATAAAGCAGGAAGTATTTGAGCTGCACTGGCCCCACTACCTGTCGCTTTCTCCGAAGCGCTGGTTCGACTTCCTGCTGTTGTCGACAATGATTTCGCTCTGAGGGTAGCGTGCTGGGCGGGGTGGTGCTGCTTAATGTGTTGTCGCAGGTTGCTCGTGCTCGAATCAGATGTCTTAACCAAGATCTAGCAAACTGTACATCTATACACACCATTACTGACTGCATTGTTTTCAAAGTAGTCCCATACGGGGCTTCTTTTCCCCATGATGAGAAAGGTAAATTTTCAAACTACAATTTTCAGCGATGCGACTTTGTTAAGACGCCACGACTCACGTCGAGTATACACAGTAAAGTGTGCGCGCGCATCGGATGTGCGCGCCCGTTAATTGTGCGCGCGCACCGAATGTACGCGCATTCCATGCTCTAGATCTAGGAGGTTGCAATGCCGGCGACAAGGTAAGCTGGAAAAGATCGCATTACACTGATACCAACAATATTGATATATTGCCAGGAACGATATGAAAAATATATCGATGTATATTTTTAAAATCGAATCTCTCGATATAACAGTTTTTTTAGAATCACCATATCGGCATACCGATCTGAAAATCATATCGGGTTTAATCGAAAAACCGATTAATCGCCGTTCCCTACTTTACAGTATATTCCATGACGAGCTTTGATACGTCTTGAAGATGTGATGAGGTACTCTCCCCGACTCCAGCTCGGATCTGATACACTGACCGTCCAGCTCCTTGGGACATGCTCCCGATCTGAAAGGAGCTATACAAATGTGATTTTGTTGTTGCTATATATCAAATGCAAGGATTCTTATTTGTGTTATAAATGTCACACATTCCAAAATGGAACGTACATACTGCAGAAAGCATGGAGCAGAGCTTCCTTTACAGAAGAGTTAAAGAAATAGGATTCAGATCACTTGGGAACAGTACTTTGACTCTTGAGAGCTATGTTAGCTCAAGGGATTTTCAGTTTGTAGCAATGATTGGTCTGTCAATGCCACGCAAGGTCAATATTTCTGTATCTGGAAATATAAATGGCTTTTCACGCATATGGAACAACACATCAGGGTCAGCAGCATCGATACACAGAGTTCAAAATATTAATTTAAAAGAACATGTAAGATTTGACCAGGAGTCTGAGTGGAATAAACAGCTTGCCATGGACTAAAAACCAATGATTTGTGCTGTATGAGTACAGCGTTTGTTGGCCTTATGAAAAAAAACTCCTAGTTCTGTGCTGAGGTGAACTCTTGCCCTGTTTCAAATCTCATATCTAAAAAATTATACAATTTTATTGCCTGCCTGACGTTCTATTTTCAGGGGTTTTCATTTCTCCTGTTTCAAATCCATTTTATTTTTGTGTGTCCTCCTTGTCCCTGCCTTTTAACGGCAGTTTAATTTGCTTCATTGTTTTTGTTTATAGCATTTTATTACATAACAAATAAATGATAATCGCACGTAATAATTACTGAAGGAAAGTGAAGCATTATTTCTAAATCACTGTTCCCAGTGATGATAAAACTAAATTTGTTCTCAACAGAAGTGTGAACAATAATCAAATCAATTTCCTTCATACGGCAGCTTTCATGTCAAGAAGATATCTTGAAGTGCTTCACACACACACACACACACATATACACACAGCAAATGGGGAGCATTGACTTGGAGATTGGGTGGGTAGAAGCATGACTGAAGAGAGTTTTGAACTTTGGGAGGAAGGGGGAAAGACAGAAGAATTCTGGGCTGAAATTCGAGTGCTATGGCAGCATGGCTGAAAGCCCAGCCACCAAGGTTATGTTTAGCCTCTTAACCTCAACTGTGACTTGGGTATGTAAGAGTTTATTGGAGTCTTCCAAGAAGAATCTGGCCCCCAAATTCCACTCAAGACATTCTTTAATTGAAGGCGTAAATGAATGTCATAAAAAATAAATTGATAGTTTTAACAAAGCCTTCCCCATTCATTTATTTTCTTGATAAACACCTTATATATAGGGTGCCATTTTTTCCTCGGTCAATCATTCTACAGTAAAAGCCTGTTTATCCGTGACCCGATCAACCGTAACTTCCTTATAACTGGCACCGCAAAAAAGAAGATCTGCATTTGATTAACTGGAATTTATCCGGGTCAATGCATTATTTTTTTTTAAATAGTATTTTCGGCCAAATATCCGGCACGCACTTTAACCGGCATTGGCCAGGTCCCAAGGGTGCCGGATAAACGGGCTTATACTGTATATTGATTTATAAGGAGCTTTACACTACTCGACAAGGTGCACTTAGTTTTGTGAAAATGTGGTGAGGTTCTAACTAAAGCAGACCACTTGAGGTGCCATAAAAATGCATAAAGTTTTCTCTCTTTCAACTTATTGAAACTGATTTCTAAGTTTTGACAGAGCAGCAAAATAAACTCTGGAAGAAATTCATTCACAATCATCTACAATGGCTAGGAAGTGCTCTAACATTATCCTACATGAAGGGTGCTACATAAATACAGGTTGGTGTTGTTCAATCTTGGCTGGTAGACTAGATAAGGAAATGGGCCGTTACCAGAACTGGTGGTGTTAATAATAATCCTTGCTTTGGATATTAGTGCTTTATCACATGGTACTTTATAGAATGTACTGTAAAATAGACAAAATGTGAAATAATGCCGATGCTGGATATCTCAAACAAAAACAGAAATCGCCGGGAACACTCAGCAGGTCAGGCAGCATCTATGGAGAAAGGAAAGTGAGTCAGCGTTTCGGGTCCACAACCCTTCATGAATTCTGATGTAGTCGTGGGTCCGAAACATTGACTTAATTTCCTTTCTCCATAGATGCTGCCTAACCTTGCTAAGTATTCCCAGCAATTTCTGCTTTTGGACTGTAAAGTGGAATGATTATGTATTCAGTGAGCGAAACCCGGCTGCCGATTGTGCACAGCAGTGTCCCACAAACAGTTGTGGATTGAGCGACCACATTTTTAAAAGGCATTATTACTCCCAGAAAGCGATCTGCAAATTGACCAACAACCAGGTTCCTATGTACCTACTGATAGTGAGTAGGAATGACAAAAATCCTTGCATTTGATATTTGACTGTATAACAATGATGTGATTCTTTCTCATTGTTCCTGCCGGATAGTCATCATTGGAAGAAACTGCAGATTTATAAATTCCTTCAATGTTTTGAAGCTTTAAAGCTTTTTACTTGGACTCAACAAGCATAAGACCAACGTGTCAACGAATCAAACTCATTCAGTTATTACATGGGAAATTACATGGCAATAAATATGCAACAGAGATGTAGACCTCATTGATCTTGTCTGGAAATCATAAAGCTTGCTGTGTATGCGAGTTATCACAGCTTTTATTTGCAAATGTTATGCAGCACACTCTTCTGCTATGCTTTTGGTTTCAATATTTTTTTGAAATGCTCGAATTTGCTTTAAATTTGCCCTGCTTGATAAATGGGAAGTTGTACATGGTTGTGCTTTAATGGTTAAGAAGCAATGCACTTCAGTTCAGTTTCTCTATTAATCCTTAGCACGAAAATGCTCCACCTTTGGCTCCAACCCCGCATGCAGCATTTTAATCGACTGCCTTTCTGAGCTGCTTGAAATGGGCATGTTTCAGTTTGTCCATTGGTGCACTCGGGACTTGAGCAGTACTGCTCTTACAAGTCTCTGAGAAGACCATTTTAATTTACCCTCGCAGAGTTTAAACCTTAGATGTATGTTGTAAAATTGTAATAATCCAACTGGTACATAGGTTTATCCTGCTAACACTTCTGCATATCCCATGACCCCTCTGCATCACTATCAATGTCTGTGCCTTTAGCCACTAATCTCTGAAACTCCATGCATCAATCCCTCCACCTCACCGCATCTTTGTCTTCAGTAATAATCCTTGCATTTAACGTAGTTCATGTCTTCGAGATATCTCAAACCGCTTCACAGAATATACTGTAAAGTGAATTGACTGTATATTTTGTGGGCAAATTCCCACCTTAAGACCAATCTTTTCGACCATTCCTTTGTCATCTCTGCTTTCCCTTTCTGCCTTGTTCAGCATCCAACCCTGTCATTGTACAGTGCTTTGAGATAGTATCCTGAGTGAAGGACACTATATTGAATGCAAGTTGTTGGACTTGAGCAACTGCATGAGGACTTGCACCCTAGAGTTTCATGTCTTTTAAAAACTTGCCAAGTCCAAGTCATTGTTCAAGCTGTTTGATTACAATATGGCTTAAAGTCTTGGTCCTTTTAACCCTCTTTCCTGCCAATCTGTCTGTGCCCCAATTTCCCAAATAGACTTGATTGGTAGTAGGAGTGCTTATATTGTGCTCAATCCAGGAAATTGCAAGGAAAACTAAACTTGTCACCTTGGTAAAATTACAATCTATCCTGCTCACTTTTGTACTGTGTTAACCTGTCTGCTCAAAGTGACAGCACTGACTCGGATCAATTAAAGGCACATTATTCTTAATATATAACTTGAAAATATAATCTGGGGGAACTCGGAGGTAATTGTAACATATTTTGATAAAATACTCGTTTTAGTCGGGAGTACAAAGGGACTCTTCATGCATACAGATGCCAATTCTGTTTAGATTTCTTACAAGAAAGAAAGGAAAATGAGGATGGATGAGTCTCGTTAAGAAAAAAAACCCTTGAGGGACACTTATAAAATGTTTCATTTCAATCAATGTCTTTTGACCTTTGGTTACATATAGTTTTAGAGGTATCAATATTACAAAACACTACAAATTTACATTTATAAAATGTCTTTCATGTTTGGAAGCCACCCTAAGGCCTTGACAATGCTGACTTGGACTCAATATTGATTGTTTTTTATGTGTGGTTCCATTTATCGGAAAGTTAATACTCTAGGCTACTTAATACTTTCAATTTCATTACCGAAAGGGTTGGCCTTCCCAATTCCTCCTTACATAGGCTGCAGATTATCCAGATCTCTGTAGCCCGTGTCCTGTATCACTTCAAGCTCCTCGACCCCATCTCCCCCTTTCTCGCCCGACTCCATTGGCTCCCCATCACCCAAATGATTCAATTCAAGATCCTAATCCTCACCCTCAAAGCCCTTCACGATCTCACCCCACTCTACCTTTGCGACCTCCTAACCCCCTACCAACCCGTTTCCCCCCCCGCGCCCCCCCCCCCCCCCCCCACTCGGCGTGCTCCAGCCTGCTCCATGTCCCCTGACCCACCCGTCCCACCATTGGCAGGTGAGCCTTCAGCACTCTGCCCTAATCGTGGAGTCCTGTAGCTCAATGGTTAGAGTACTTGCCTTACAAGCGAGAAACCTGGGTTCAATTCCAGGAAGGGCGAAACCTTGGGCAAGTTTCCTTACTCCACACGCCCTAATAATAATCCCTCAAATAAAACAATAATAAATTGGTCATTTCAATCCACTACTGTATGTGGGACACTGCTTTGCGCAATTGGCTGCCGCATTTTGCCTACATATATACAGTCAATTCACCTTACAGTATAAGCGCTTTGAGACGTCTACAATAAGACATGAAAAGTGCTATATCAAATGCAAGGGTAATTATTATCTCTGGAACTTCATCCCACAGTCCCTCCACTTCAGCCCCTCCTTAGCCTCCTTCACGTTCTCCCTCTTATTCGACGGTGCCATCAGTCACCCCAAATCCGCTCCTAACTCTCTCCGTTCCCAACCCCAGCTCGGTTCTGAAACATTGACTGCCCAGTGCCTTGGGACATCCTCCCGACGTGAAAGCCGCTGTACAAATGTAATTTTGTTCTTGTTAAGAACCTTTTCTCAGGTGTGTTGACAATTCAGCATCTTCCTCGATCTTCTGCTGTTCCACCAAAGAACGTGATAATGACTGTTGTAACTGCAATAAGTAGATACACATCAAATCAATTTCAAGGAAAGCTTCTGGTTTGACTTTTTCATTAAATGCATCTACATCGTTAGGGCGGAGCAGCAGATTGTCAAAGCTTGGTCTATGATGATGCATTTCATGACCATGGAATCCATTCCATACTTATATATGCAATATAGTGTGAATCTGGTTGCTTTCCCTGAGCTGAATAACAAACCTTGGCTAACATTAAAAGAAGTACTGTAGTATGCCACCAGATTATTTTTGTGAGGACTGTTTCTACTCCTTCCCCCTGTCCATATTGTATTTGTTTTGATAGAATGCTCCTGTGGCGCGATGACCTGCTGTTTATTGAAAAGATGGACAACATTCAATATTTTGAAACCACTTGTTTGATATCTCTTCAAATATTTATCCTCCTTGGAGTATATTTTTTCTGGTCCGGTACAATTCCATACCAGCTGAGGTTTTGTAATTTGAAATTAACTAGAGCAGTGGATCTTTGTGAGTGACTTCCAAACTAATCTCATCCCAAGCTTCAGATGATATCATAAACCACAGGAGCACAGCTCAAATGGTTTATTATGTGTTATCTCAACTCCAAAGTACGAGTACTGACTTTGAGTCGATTCAGAGTTTATAATTATTATAATATTAGAAAATCCAATGTTTCTGCAGGCAATTTCAATTCACAGATGTTGTAAATACTTACAAATATTAATATATTTATGAGATCTGTCAATTTACTGGGGAACTAAGAGTGCTCCTTGGTTTGGGCTGAGAGTGGTGTGAGGATTCAGGCAAGTCATTCAGCCATGGAATGCTAATAATGACTATTAATAATAATCCTTGCACTTGATATAGAGCCTTATCACATATTTGAGACATCTTACATGTTGTCAAAAATCAGAAGTGGTTTTGGGTGCTGAGCCTGGATGAAGAGAACAGAATATGGCAGGGGGCAATGTACAGGGTGTCCACAAAATTATGTTACCTTTCCTGTTACAAAACAGCAATAGGACATTACAGAGGAGCTGAAACAAGTTGTCAGAGATGCATTTCGTCACTCCATTATGAAGATATCGCACCGAACATGGTGAAGGATCATTATCTGCTATGAAAATGGTGGCGCTCACACCGATCCTCTGAAAGTCTAAAAACATTACTAAACATTTGCACTGAATATAATTAAGTACTTTGAAATACAATTATCATGATTCTTCCACAGTTGTTAGTCAATACACTGTAGAAAAAATGGGAATTGGACTTTGTGCTCTCTGATTTAGTGATTTATTGCAAATCAGTTCTGAGCGTCTTGTTTTATTAAATAAAGTTTTTCATGAGCTGGCAAAAGTAACCTTATTTTAGGGAGACTTTTGATTCCTTTAAAGCACGGAGAACACAGCGCACAAACTAGAACAAATGTCCTAAATTCTTATCTCTAGTAGACTTGGACACTACAAGCCCACGTCGCCAAGAAGTTTGAGTCTGAATGCCGCGAGCTTCAGTTTTGGAAGTGAAATAATTATGTGTTTAAGGACTCGAAAAGTGAAATGTTGTTTGCAAAGAAAATATACCCCAAATAAGTATAATTTGCATCGGCATCACAGAACCAAGCATCCTGACTTGTTTTAAATATTTAATGTTCCATCGCTCAAATGATCTTTTCAGACACTAGACCTCTGTAAGCATTAGAAATGGTGATAGAAGCGTGCTGCAGAATGTTACCTTATTTTAAAACAGACGAGGCTTTTTACTGATGCTCAGATGGTGAAGGAATGGTTTCTCGCAAGTGGTGATGTTATTTGCCAGGCGAAGTAATAAAAAATGAGTTAATGAAGGACCTTTGGGCCCTGCAGCTGTCAGATCCAACTTGCCATCAAAGAACTGAGCTCTTGGGAAACTGTATCCAGGAACAAATCTTCTATGGTTTAAAACAATGCAAAAGAATTGAGTTGGCATAGATGAAACTGAAGTAGGTGACATTGTTCATGTAATTGTGTGTGCCAGATGTATTTCTGAATTGCTGTTCCCAAAAGAAGAAAAGCTTTTTCTAATCTTCTATTATACGGCAGACCAGAAGAGAATATCCTTGATGTAATTTGGGATTTTTTTTTGCACCAGACCAGATTTTCTGATTGAATCTTCCATATTAGAACAGATGGTACTCCGTCCATGCTTGAGATTCAAACTCGAGGGTTCGTTTCACTGATCAAACTTGTTCCTGCTTTCTGCAGGAGCACCTATGTATCACCCACTCTGTGCAGAATTGGAAATAAAAAGAGTGGTTTCAAGTCAAGGAGCTGGTTTATGTTGATTAACTTTGAACGTACACTAGCTTTTAGCCACAGGGTTGCTTGTCTTTTGCCAGGTACAGAGCAGCCACTTCAAGCAACGCGCTCTATATATTGAAATCACGTGAGTTGCAAAGCTGCAGATTTTCCTGTCTACCTATTCGGATGGATGTTAAAGATCCTGTGACACTATTCGAAAAGAAAAGGGAGTTTCTAACAATGTTCTGGCCGACAGATTAAAAATTTGTCATTCACTTCGTGCCTGTTTTGGAGACATGATTGTGAGCAAATTGCCTGGCATATCAGCACTTTGAGATGTTTCTACAACAAGATTAAGTGATGCAGTGAACTCCTGATACCCTGACTCGTCACTCATACTTCAGTCATCATATTGTCAATATCCCGCCCGTATTTATTTATATATTTACATCTGCCACTCTAAATAACTTGTCACTCACTGATTCCTTTATCCTTGGAGTAGCTGTGATTACTATATAAAAGTACCCCTCCCCAACCGCGGTGATATGTTCTTGAAAGCCCCCTTGGTTAGTAAGGGGGCCCCGCGGTTGGCAAATACAAGAGCTTATGGGAAAAATGGGGTTAGGGGGACTAAGTTGCTTGTTCTTTTACTAAACAAAAACCCAACAAACCCAACAAAAACAATAAATATTCAAATAACACAATCAGAAAGAATATAAAAAACAATAAATTCATGTTATTTACTTTAATCCTAAAAGAGAAGCGACATCGTGGCTGGTTGAATGCAACTGGGTTCTAGCTCCAAACACTTGTGTTAAGTGTTAAAACCCGTGGATAAGCAAAATTCACTGCCGCGGTTGGCAAAGGTTGTCGCAGAGAGGCAACCATGGATACGTGAAATTCGTGGTAGAAAAAAACGCGGTTGGGGCAGGGTAGCTGTATACACATCAAATGCAAAGTTTATTATTAGTTGTAGATTTGGTCAAATTAAAAATATGAAATGAGCTTGCGATGTTTTCAGGAGAGTGGCCCGAGACCAAAAGTCATAAAGTACCCCTGACATATAGGGAATGCCTTGTGGGTGTAGTTTTCTTCAGTTTGATTTAGCTGTTGCTAACTGGAGGATGCAGACATTCCAGTGTTTTGGTTCTTATTCTGAAGTGCTTCCCATTGTGATGTAAAGCTGTTTTCATTGAGAAATAATGGATCATTGATTGCCAAGGTTAGAAAAAGACCAACATTTATTACACTTGCACATTATCACAGGTGACTCCCAAATTTGAGTAAATGCAATGTAAACTTCAGACAAACAATCTTCTCTTCCTGTTTATTTCCCGTAAGGGCTGTCTTGATGACGCACTACAAAATTGGGATGCAGGTTCATTGCCTGTAGTTCTCCACCTGCTGGGCTCAGAATTTCATTTGAGTGCTGTGTGAAGGTGAGCTACTTTGCCACAGGGACAGAAGAGCTGGAAACAAAAGTTGATGACTAGTCTCCTCGGGTGCTGTATTGGCAAGTGCCTGCAAGCAGGTCATCTGTCAGATTCATGATCGAAGAATCGTGCCTGATGAGGGAGGACTTTAAAGAGAGTAGGAAATGGCAATAAAAAACACAGCTGCCATGAGCATAATGTGTGCAAAGTCAAGGGAATGCACATGTAGAGGGTTAAAATGCAGCTGCATATTAAGGCAATAAGATGGCAAATTAGTAATGCTTGCATTTGATATAAATATAACATCTTCCGTATCATGGAACATCTTGCAGTGCTTCACAAGATTTATTGTAAAATGTATTGACTGCATTCTGTCAGCAAATGCAATAGCCGATTTGTGCACAGCAATATCCCACAAACAGCCATGCAATTCATTATTTTATTTTAGGGATTATTGTCTCAAGACAGCAGGAGAATCTCCCTTCTTTCTTCTATGGTCATCTAGAAATCATCAATTCACTTTACAGGAAATCCAATGAAGTAGTTTGAGATGTTTAAATGACATGATAATAAGGCACTATATTTTATTATTAAGTGAAACACAAATGCCTAATCAATGTTACCTAAATCCTGAAAAGCATTCCTACCTACAGATGTTCATTATATACTCAAGAGCAGTTTTTTTTTGTGGTTTGTGGGTACATGACAGACAACAGACAGAAGGCTCCTGTGATCAAATCACATCATTTCAGCTGACTTGCTGTTACAAATATACAATATTTTTCATTTTGGTAGCACTTTGTAGTGGGGTAGAGTTGCGGGCCTTCTTCTATACATTACCTGTGAATTAAGTGATCATTTGTGAATGTCTATAATAATAACAATGATAATCCTTGCATTTGATATCGCGCCTTATCACGTCTTCCAGATTTCTCAAAGCGCTCCACATAATATACTGTGAAGTGAATTGACTAGCAGCACCCGATTTTGTGCAGCAACGTCCCGCAAACAGTCATGGATTGAGTGTGTAATTTTTTTTTGAAGGGATTACTACCCCTCAGAAAACGGATCCACCAATCGACTCCCAATTGACTCCTACTTGCTGCTAGGTAAACTGAGGCATGTGGAGCAAGGAAACTTGCCTAACGTTTCGCCCTGCCCGGGAATCAAACCCGGGTCCTCTCGCTTGTGTGGCAAGCACTCGAACCAGTACGTTACAGGACTCCACTACTGAAAAGCATTATTTTAAATTTTTCAACATTTCAGTTTATGGTTGAACAATCATAAAGTGCAGAATATTGAACGATTGCGTGTTCCAGCAATTGTCTCGAGAGTGCTGGTTCTGGTCACATGTGAGTGTAATATATTGCTCGCTGGAATGAACCGTGCGTGAGCAGAAGTGGGACATACTGCTTTACCCCCTCCACAAGACACAACAAAGCATGATCTAAACCTGTAAAAGCATTAATAGTTTATCTGTAAGGAAGAAATAAAGGCTGTTTAGTATTGCGAGGCTTAATGCCAAGCTTAATGTATGCTTCTGTGATTTCAGACCAAAACAAAAGCCCTGAGAGTCATGTCTAGGAGGCACTCAAGTGGTTCATTAAATATTAAAATAAGATTCAAAAGCATTACACAGACATTAATATTGCATTTCATACTGGAAAGCTGAAGAGTTGGAAACATTTGAACATTTTGTCCAGAAATAATTGCTACACTGTTTTCATTGATATAGACATACCTTACAAAGAATAAGTGAAGGAACGGCAACCAAATAATGGAACAATGGACCAAGTTATTTAGCAGTGGTGCATTGATTTGCTCATCAGCTATTTGAGAAGATGTGCCCAATATCTATCTGACAGTGAATCTGTCAGGATGTCAGATACTGGGTACATCAACAACAACAACAAAAACAAAATGTAATTTGTATAGTGCCTTCATGTCGGGAGGAAGTCCCAAGGCAGGTACATTTCTGAATCAAACACGCAATCTAATCCCTCTAAGAGTAACTTAATGTGATGCAAAGGGAGAGAAACTAGTTTTACTTAAAGAATGGGAAAATTCATTATTGGTTAGATCGAACCTTGTTGTGCTCTTATGGTGCGCAGTTATTAAGCTGTCTGTCCATCTGTCTTGTCGCAACTATTATGTTAACAATTGTGTTTAAATTTAGAAATGTCAGACTTGTGAAGTTAAGAAATGCTATTGTGTACAGAATTAAATATACAAGATATATAGATCTATCAGTAACTTCTCAACACTGTATGTAGAGTACAGTATGTGTTTTGGTTGATTTTTGTATGGAAGTTTTTGTCAGCAGGAATCTCACTGGGAGCTGGTTTGCTGTTCACTCAGCTTCTGTTACGCTGCAAACCAAAGCCCTGATAGATAGGGCTAGCAGGACAAACAGTGAAAGCGTACGATGTAGTGGTCTCAAAGACAAAGCGCAGTATGGTTTTAGCTAAAACAGAGCCCCAATGCACACTGCGGGGGTCCCAAATCTTGGCTCTTGCCAAACTGAGCCTTTTTCTATACTGGAAACTACGGTGCCTACCTCCAGGGTAAAGTGTCCAGTACATTCCATTCCAGACACACAGAGATTTCCATGTGGAAGGTGCATCTGCATACAGATGTCAAACTCTATCTTGTTTGGATACTCGTATGCATGGGATACTGCTTCTGCATGAGTTAGATAACTCACTTACCCCCAAAAAATTGATCAAAGAATATTGGTGTCTTTTTTCAATTGTTCTGCTCGTGAATTTCAATTGCCTTAAATCCAATACAGTAAAGAGACATGCTGCAAATCCCTTTGTAGCAAAAACTACATTTGTAGTGACCATCTCTGGAATTGTGAATGGAATGATGCCACTCTTGCAATTAAATTACACTTACGTGCAGTGAGAATTTAAGGTTCAGTATACTTTTTAATTGCTTAAATCAAATCCTCTAAACCTGTGGGCCACAAATAGCATATTGAGCTCGCCCAAGAGTGTTGGAGAGCTGTGTAATTCTTTGTTGTAATCTGATAATGGATACACGCTAATAATTCATTAGTACCTATAGCTGTGACTGTTCCACTGCTGTATTGATGTTATCCTTAAAGTACTTAGTGGATGGACAATGCAGAAACAAACTGAAAGCAAGTTGGTTGAGTTTCTCTGCCTGAACTTGAGTAGCAGTGCACTGTTGCGCATTCAAGATCTGAAATTCTGCAATCTTATCCTTAAACCATTGTCTTAAAATATGAAATTCTGCGAGTCTTGTAAAGTTCTTTCATTCAAAACATTCATTGTAAACTGGTTTCCTTGATATGATATTAATACTAGTTTTCAAATATAGACTAAAGACTGTTCCTAAATGTGTAGAATCTTCAATAATAGTTTTAAGCCTAAAATGGAATCTCCAGTCACAAAGAGCACGAGTTAGTGCACAAATGATAGTTCACTGTAATCGGCTGGGTTCAAAAAGTGGTTAACTGCACCCCAATGAGGATCGAGTGACATGTGGTCTGTTGTCTTGGTTCTTCCCAAGCGGACATCATTGCAACAGAAGCTTGCATAAAGCTTCTCCCACGCCACTCCCCGCTTTAATTACACTCCCTTTTAAAAAAAACTTTCCAACTGCCAATCCCATTTCTTTTTTTTTAAATCCCTGCCCGTTACATTTTGGGCTCACAACTTACAGAAGCAAAAAATAGATGCATCTTCAGTCACTATTTGAATTGCTGTCACTCTGCCAAACTTGACAGAGAAGTGCTTCAGATAAAGATTATGCTTGATTTGTTGAGTTCATGACTGAATACTGTGGGATACATAAGGGGCCGTAATGCTTGCTAATTCCTCCGCAGGAACTGCCTTTAATGGAAGCTTTCAAATGCCATACATAGTGAGTTGAGCTTGAGTTAGCAACGTTGCTTTTTGTACTGAGCAGTGTAATAAAAGATGTTGAGGAGAAGTAATCATTGAATTAATAGCAGTACATGACAGCTTAATACTTGGTTTATTATTTTAATCCTTAAACCCATCTGTTTCAATATCGCAACATCTTACATTGGAGCAGGTAAATATTATTGAACGCAAAGCAGCTATTTGCAATCCAGTATTTAGTAAATAAGCGACAGTGTTGGAAATCACAGCACAAAGATTTTTGAAACTTTTGAACACTGTCAAATTTGCTGCCTTCACTGAATAAAGGGATTTCTGAGCAACACAGTAATGAATTTCCTCTTGAGTTTTGGAGTTGCCTTCAGCAGTGGGTATGCTTACAATGGGATTTTCCTGCATCAACACACCACCTTTATCAACCAGTGTAGGTTCTCACCCCGCGTCCAAATTTGGGAAGCGAAAATATAGGGGGTTTTCTATGGGTTACTGTTAAGGCAAGCAAACCAACCCCCTTCTACAAATGTTCCCATTAACAAAACCAGTTTGATTGTTTTATCGATGCAGTTTCAGTGCAGATGTTTGCCTTGCCTGATAAATATTCAACCTTTGGTGGAGCTCTCCTTAACCTCTGGTCACCAGAGCATAATTGAAAGCACACTTCCTTCCGTAATCAAAAAAAATTATAATATCAATGCCCGTCAACATGGGTGGCTTCATATGTGGTGGTTTCTAACAGCATTGATTTTAAACTCGATGCTCTTGTGCACCTCCTAGTGTTCAGTTCCAGAGCAACCATTCTATCAGCGGGTTGTGCCTTTGCAAAATGAAGGCGGAGAAAGCAGGAAAACAGATGCTTTCATTTACCTGGGAATACAATATTAATAGCATAACAAAACAAAAAGACTTGTGCCCTTTTCACATTTATTCTCAAAAGAGTATTGGATAAATGTTAAGCAGTGAAAAGTCCTAAATCAGATATTTGTCAATTAAATTATGCTTTTAAAAAGTGCGCTGACATTTCTAGTTTCCAATCAAAAAGTAAGAAGTGGTCTCTTGCCTTCCTCTGCGACTTGATAACACAATTAAGATCATGCAGAATTGTGGAAAAGTGTTAAATTCAGCACATAATTTGAAAGCCAGTTTTGTTTAAGAACTATTGCAAATCGGCTTTCAAATTCAGAATGAATTGCACAAATTTAACTGAGTTGAACAGTGAACAATTTAATATTACAGGGCTTTCAAGTCGAGATGAGGTGAAATTTCAAGCCTCGGGTGCAATCTTTGACATTAGTTCTATGAGTCTTTACAACTTATTGTGTCCCATTGTTTAAATTAGTAATGCTGTACATCTTCGTAAACAAGTTATTTGCTTAGTTTTAGTGAATTTAAAGCTTACAAGACTTAAGAACACTTGCATTTAATATAGTGCCTGCCTTATTAAATGGAATGTTCACATAATGTTACATTGATGTGCAAAGATTTATCTTTTATTTATTTACTTATATTGAGTACCACAAACAAAAATGAGAAGAATTAGTAATTTATCATATTCTTTGCTTAATTTGGATGAGGGAGGGATATTGGTCAGGAGAAATCCTGCTCTGTGAAAAGGTTCCATGGTTACTGTAACTGTTTTTGAAGAGTCAGCTATATAGGCGCAAAGCTCTCCTCGGGCCCCAGCCAATGCGACTAAGAGCAGAAAGTCTAAATCAGGTTTCCCGCTCCTAATCGTTTTCAATACCGTTTCCCTTCCAGCATTACATACTGGGCATAAGTGACTCCATCTGCTAATCCAATTATGGATCTGTTGTAGTTAACCACACAATCTGGCACACTGGGAGGCTGCGACAAAGAGGAAATATTCTGCTGCAGAATATTCTCCCATTTCCACAAATTGTTTATTTTGTGACGATTGTACTTTTTTAAACGAAGTACTGTACATTTTTTTGTTGTTGTTCAAAGAAGCATTCTCTTTTTTATAAAAAAATCCTGCCTTTTTTTGGCCAAACTTTGCCCACAAAATAAACAGTCACTTCATTTGACGGTATATTATATGAGGTGATTTGAAACATCTCACGAATGTGATAAGGCGCTATATCAAATGTAACAATATTTATTATTTGTCCCAAAGGTAGTGGTTGATACTAGGATCCTATTTCTCTTCTATTCCCCCCCCCCCCCCCATACAATCCAGCTGGTTTATGATATTCACTACCATATTCAGGCAAGCACTGTTAATGAATAAAATTGTTTACTCAATGAGTGTTTGTAGCCTTGTCCAATATCAGCACCAACACTCCGCCAACTGGAGGTTACCGGTTAGGGAATAGGAGCAGGAAATGTTTCTGTAATGTCTCTTGTCCTCCCTCCCAATAGCTCCAGGATACTTAGGCCTATTTGAATTACCCAGGGTATTCTCAGCTGAGATCAGAAAACAGCATAGATTGGGTTGAAATTATTAAACATGACTGTTTGTAAAATATATTTTTGTAGTCCTGTTAAGAATGAGATTTTTTTTCTTCTTCTGAAATACAGACTTGATCAGAATAAACAATTTGTTCACGATGAGATCGGCAAGATCATGGAACGTGAACGGGCTACCGCAAACGATAGTCTTGTGAAAGCAGTGTTGCGGGAGAGAGTGCTGACTGAAGAGGAACGGGCAAACGCTAAACGCACTGTAAGTCAATTGATAATCCTGCTTTGCTGATATATCTTCTCCTATCAGGATCACAAGCTTTGGCTTAAAAACATTTTCAGTCAGTAGTCAAAGGAGTTTAAGTAATTCTGAAAATGTGCAGCTTCAGTTAGGAGTCATACTTGTAAAGTCCACCTCCCCAGAAAATCACTGTTACTTCACCAATTAATGAAATCATTAGTCGTTCTTGTGGTTGCCCCTATTGATTGCAGTATCATATTGATTGCTATTGGAACTGTGCCAACAGACATTTTATATATATATCTTCAAAACCTACTCTTACAGATTGTTTACTTACACTTAAGTAAAAGCAACCATAAAACTCTTAAGAGGCATATAATTATCTATTATTACAGTATCATGTAATACCTACCTTCCAATATTTACGAACTAATCCTGGTCTCTTTTTGTTAGTCTACACAGTGAAATTGAAATCAATTTGAATGCCCTTTTGAACATTTCTGTACTTTCCTTCAAGTAATGTTGTCTATACTTGCTTGCAGGTTATTTTGTTTATGTTGAGCAACAAGATGCGTGTTGTAGTTGCAAGCAATAAAAATACTCTTTAACTTCCCCCCCAACCAGCCACTCAATGGGACTGACTGCAATATACAATATACAGTACTACCATATGTAGTACTAGACATGTGTACAGAGACTGGTCCAGCTTCTCACAAGGACATATAAACAGGTTATCTGCCTTGTAACCCAGCCAAGATTATAAAGCTTGCCTTGTAATGAGGTTTCCACTGTATCTTGCCAATGCTTAATACATCTTCCCCTACTTCTGCAACATCACAAGACCTCGCCACTGTCTCACATCAGAGGCTGCCAAGACTCTCATACATGCATTCATAACATCCAGGCTTGACTATGCAAACTCCCTATTTGTTGGCCTCCCCAACTTCTCACTCCATAAGGTGCAGAGCATCCAGAACTCTGCAGTTCTTGTCCTCTCCCATCCAACTCCACTGGCTTCCCTCCCAGCACACAGAGGATACAGTTCAAGATCCTGGTCCTCATCTTCAAAGCCCTCTATGGCCTTGCTGCCACGACCTCCGAACCCCCTCCCCTATCTGCCCCCTCCACCACTCAGCAGACTCTGGCCTGCTTAATGTCTCCTCCTCAGCTGCCCCACCATTGGTGGCCAGGCCTTCAGCAACTCTGCCCCCACCCTCAGGAACTCCATCCTACGGTCCCTCTGCCTTGCCCTCTCCCTTGCCTTCTTCAAGACCCATCTCAAGACCCTCCTCTTCACCCATTCCTTCGATCACATTGCTTTGCCTCCTGCCTCCACCTTCCTGGATTCCGGCCCCCAGCACGGGCCCGAAACACTGAATATCCAGTGCCTTGGGATGTCCTCCCAACGTGAAAAGTGCTATAAAAATGTAATTTTGTTGTTTGTCGTCGTTGTGGTTGTCCATTTCTACTACCCATTTCCAAATTCAATTTGCAAATCCAGATATTTCAGTGGTCAGCACGCTTGTCCATGAACTCAGCAAAGCTGTGGAACAGAGGCTCTGTGCCACTACTTAGTGGTACAATACGTCTGTGTTGTAATGTATTAAGACACTTTCTAACCCACTGCTTTGCACACACTGCTGCTGTCAACGTGTCATCACTTTATATACAACTATTGAAAGCATCATTCTTGATACCAACAGTGTCCAAATAACATTCACCACCCAAGTTGCAGGTGAGGCAAGGTATTAATGCCCAGAGCCAAGTAATTAATCAACTGAAAAAATTACATAGTTGATACTTTCACACCACAGAAACAGGCCATTCGGCTAAACTATGCCAGTGTTTATACTCCATACAGGTCTTGCTCCTCTCCTTATTCCTAACCATACCCTTCTACTCCCTTCTCCCTCATGTATACTTAGCTTCCTCTTGCAGTACTAGATACTAAATTCTTTCACTTTCACCTGCGTTATATTCTTTCATTCCAGCTACATCACCAAGCCAAATTCTTCTTAAATGCTCTGGGATGCTACCCTGCGTGTATATGCAAGTTGTTGTTTTTGGGAGTTTGACTTGAAGGCAGCAGGTCTGTTAGCAAAGGATAGTTGTTTAAAAACAATGTTTCCCAGCTTGGTTTCTCTTCTATTTAATAGCTCATCAAAGACTTTTTTAAACATTCTGTGCAAGATTTTCCTTGATGTTGGCATGCAATGCAGTCAAAATTTAAATGCATTGGATGATATGATAGCCATCTCCTTCCCCCACTACCTCCCAAATGTGTGAGATAATCCATAATTATCTCTCAGCAAAAGGCAAATCTATTTAATTCTTCAGGGTTTTATGTCAAATACTATTTTATTCTTTCAAAAATGTGATTTATTAAAATCATGTAGTGCTTTGCTTCAAGAACATTACTAAAGCAGTATTTCATGAATGCAAGATTTGAATCCATTAAAAAAAAATCTCAGGTTACTTATTTTCAGCAATAAGTGTATTCCTAATCCTTGATTCTTACAGAATAGATCTGCTATACCTAGGCTGTAGCTTTCTGTTGCCTCTCCTACTTTTGCTTTGCTCAGGGCAGGACATTATAATCCTGTATTTGAACACATCATCGAGACATCTCAAAGAACTTCCAAGTTTACTGTAAAATATTGTGACAGTTGCACATATGTTTGGGTAAAATACAACAACCAAGTTGCCCACAGAAAATTATTTCCACAGTCATTAAGTGAATGACCAATATTCTCTGGGGGATAGTTTGCTTGGACATTGAGAGAACTTCCATTCTCTTTTCGAATAATGCCATTGCATCCTTTACACCCCCCTGAACAGACAACACCTTAGTTTACTGTTTCATCCAAAAGATGGCACTACCAACAATGCGGCGCTCCCCCATTGCTCCACTGGAGCGTCAGCCTAGTTTATAAACGCAGAAGTCCCGAGTTGTGACTCAGCAGGGAAAGTCCTTAGTGGAGTTAGGTAGCTCAGTGGTTAGAGCACTCGCCTTACAAACATGAGACCTGTGTTTCGAATCCAGGCAGGTCAGGGCGAAACCTTGGGCAAGTTTCCTTACTCTAATAATAATAATAATAATAATAAGCCTAATAATAATCCATCAAAAAAAAAAGTATAATAAATTGGTCATTTCAATCCACGACTGTTTGTGGGACACTTAGTGCGCAAATGGCTGCCGCGTTTCGCCCGCAAATATACAGTGAGTTCACTTTACAGTATATTCTTTGAGGCGTCCAGAAGACGTGAAAAGTGCTATATCAAAATGCAAAGATTATTATTTGAACTGAGGCACAATACAAATGTAAATTGTTAATGTAGACTAGACTCTCAATATAGACTTCTTAACTTCATAATTAAACCATAGAAAGTGTGCTTCTGTGGAAAAGGAAAACTGTGGCCAATTGGCATCACTAAATTACCCATTAGCTACTCTCTCTCGTCCTTTTTCTGCCTCATTATTGGAACAAACCCACTCATACATATAAAACTGTTGTAGTCAAGTGCAGTGCTGTTGCTGGTAATCTGCAATAAATTGTGCGGTTTGCCCAATGAGGACATTGAGGTTTGAAAGATTAGTCCAAGCTTGATTCCATATCCAATTCAAGGCCAGTGGTCTACCACTGCTTGCTCTCCCATAATTGATTTGTACACCCCCCCTCCCCTCCCCCCCCCCCTCCCCCCCCCGGCCTATTAGAATCCATAATGAAGAGAAACAATGGTATATTTAACTTTTATAGACCAGGCTTTCTTATGTAAACAACAACTTGTTAAATAGCGCCCCTCATGCAGAGTAGAGCCCCAGAGCGCTCGATGGTGACGGAGGACGACACCGAGCTGCAGAAAGGGGTAGGTCACCATAGGCACAGTCAAATAAGAAAGTCTTCTGACGTGACCTGAAGATGGGGAAGGAACGGGCTAGATGGAGGGATAGGGGAAGAGTGTTCCATAGTTTGGGGGCGTAGTGGCTGAAAGCATGGTCACCGATAGTGGAACTGGAAGGACATGCAGAAGGCTGGACCTGCTCTGTCTTGACTTCAATGCATAGAATCTTCCTTTGACAGTTGTCTTCTGAAACGTCTCTAAAGTGCATTCGAGCAGTTGAAAATGTTCTTTGCCCTATGCCAGTCAGTCATGAATTACTTTGCAACCCAAATCAAAAACGTAGTTCGTAAATATGAGCAATTTGCTAGCAATATACAACCCTGTCACAAACAATAGCATATTGACATTACATCACTTGAGTCATAATGAACGATGGGTACAGTGAACACCAACCGAAAATCTATAGTACAGGAATGTGCAGTGTGCTGCTTAATAACATCTCGGCCTAATGATCCTGCATTTTCAGGTAGAATAGCTGCTTCAGTGGTTTGTAGAAATGAGCTGTCATTAAGCCATTACAAGTTGGAAAATAGCTTTATTGAGCTGCTGAAATTTCAGGCTGACTTCTTTTTTAAAAAACAAATTGAACACAGGGTTGTCAAAAGTGAAAATACTGTCGAGCTGGTTCAAGACAGAATTAGAGTGGCATATGCAAACTGCCAATTAAGTGTTTATCTTATCTGTTGTTGTATCCAGTATAATGAACATCAATTAAAAAAAAGGTTTCGAAACTTATTGAATGCGGGCTATCAAAAGTTATGTACAATTTGAATCATTCGGTTTCCATTCGGAGGCAATTCAGAAGCAATTGCTTAGCATCAGTGTTGCTAAACTTCTGGTGTTTGAGTTTGCACAGAAAGTGGCCTGGATTTCACAAACTATTGAAGGGGAGCATGAATGTGTATATATCTATATACACTGCACTGCAATGAGAGAAAATGGAAAGAGATTCATCAATTTTAGTGAAGTACATTATTTAACTGCTGTACTATCACACAGAAGTTACTGTACTATTCATATAGTATGAGTCTCACCTTTAATTTATTTAAAACAATCAAATTGAGAAATTATTTACTGGTGATTACCAAACTTTGAGCCTAATAAGCAGACTCACTTTGCTTTCTCACTCTGACCTGCTGATCGGACCAGTTCCAGAGAAACTGGTGTCATTGGTTGACATGATTAAAATCCAATTGTCCAACCTTTCCTTGGCTCTTAGCAACTTCCAAGGAATATATCCCCAAACTATGTACAATATCAATCAATCAAAACTTACATTTATATAGCGCCTTTCACATCGAGTGGACGTCCCAAGGCGCAGTACAGTTAGATAGGGACAAGAGCGGGTGGTGGGGTGGTGGGGGGGGGGTTGTCGGGGCAGGACGAAGGAGAGTAGTTAGGTATTGAAGTGGGGCGGGTTTTGTGCAAGGCTGAACATATCTTTATTGCAATCTTTAATCTTTATCTTTACCGATTAAAGAGATCTAAGTGTGTAAATAGAAGGTAATTGTTCATTACCATGGAAACCACAGCAAAAAGATGAATCCAGCACAAATGTAATTCTCAACTCCATCCTTGCAATATTTTCTTTTGATGATGATTCACCCATCAGGCCTATTTTAGAGATTCCCTCCTTATGATTCCGAGTGGATATATTTCTTCCGACAATAAAACACATTTTAACAAAACAATGCTTTTTTTTCGTATATGTGTGGAGCATCGCAGGAAAGTAGTCACCAAAATGACTCTGTTTGAAAATAAAACATATGAAAAATGTTGGTGAGACTCATCCGTCCTTTTCAGTGAGGTACAATGAACGAAAGAGAACGGAGATGATGATAATAATAACAATCCTTGCATTTGATACAGTGACTTATCACGTCGTTGAGACATCTCAAAGCGCTTCATGGAATATATTGTGAAATGAAATTACTGTATATTTTGTGGATGAAACACAGCAGTCAATTACGCACAGTGGTGTCTCACAAACATTCGTGGATTGAGTGACCAAATTGTTATTATTATTTAATTTATTTTTTATTAACTATTCAATGCTCTATCCATTGATTAATTTCCAGCTCAGTCCAAAGAAACAGATGCTGCATGAAATATTACTGCAATACAGTATTCCTGGTCAGCCCACAGAACCATCGAAATTTACAGCACAGCTGTTCAGCCCCAAGCTTGTTTTCAGTTCACAACAATTGGAACATATTACGTGAAATATTTTCTGTTCATGTTGAATTCCTCCCGAGTGATAAATGGGATACAATACAAAAATGAGCTACTTTAATTCCGCTTTGTAGAAATGCTGCTTCAAATCAGTTGAACAACAATTGTGAAGTTTATCAGCAAATATTGTTTCAAAGTAAGTTACTGTAGTGCCATCAACTTAATTCTCTTCTGCTGTGATAATGGATTGAATTTGTGTACAAGCCTCTATTACTTCCTGTATATGCCATCAGTTAGTTTGCATCCTCATGCATTTATCGACATAAGAAAAAGCCCACACTTGGCATATCACTCTTCTGTGCAAAATTATTAAGCAAGTTACTTGTACTACCCCAGCTGGTGTAAGATCCTCCATATTGTGTGGATTGATTAGTATTACGCTCGTCGTTAATTCTGTTCATCCACATCCTTCACATCGGTGAGGTTTCTGCAATTCCAACTGTTGCGATGCCAGGAATTTGCTATATTTCTGAATTGGCAAAGGGCAATCTCGGGTATCAGGATAATGGGCAAAAAAAATACAAAATGCCAACCATATGAAATGGATTCGGTTAATGTGTGGAAGAGCAAAAACAGCTAAAGGGTAAGTAATGTAAATTGTGTCCAGTAATGGTAATTTATGTAAATAAAGTAAATGATTGCACTATAGAGAAAACTGGCCAGTCTGTGAGGTGGGAACCATTTATTTCCACTCATCCAGAAGATTAGATTATGCTCTTGGGTGACAAGAGTGCTGACTAAGTTACAGTACAAATAAATGTCAACCTAATGTTCGCTTTACCTCGAAGAATTTCCGGTCTCTTACAGCTCAAGCTTTGTGAGGATTTTAAGGAACTGAGAAGGCATTCATTTAGTTTGTAAAAATGCAGCATCTGTTCACTTGCAAGCCTCTTTGTCTTCAGAAAATAATTGTTTTGTCAGTTAGAGAATAAAATACATTATGAATTTAGGCTCCAGGCCTTAAGATTGTTTAGGAGGTATCGCCAATTTACATGCAAAAATAATAGGAATTGATAATAATACAGAAAAATTATCCCTGCAGTTGATATTGGGCCCATAACAAATCACCAAGACATCTCCGTTCATTTCACAGGATCTATTGTAGAATGTATTTTATACGCGAATGTGGTAGTCAATTTGATACAGCGATGTCTCATGAATTTAAAGTTTAGGATAAGGATCTTGATCTGCTGGGGTTGTGATGTATGTGGAGCCAGGACAGAGTTGTATGTGATGAGTTGGAGCCATTGTTTGGGAAGGGACACAAACTACAGAGTTCTGATTAATCGTACTTTGTGGAGAAAAGAGGCAGGTAATCTGGCTATCAGAGAATTTGTGTAATCTAGCAGGGCCATGGTGAATGTGTGTCTCTATGGCCTGAAGGGAGAGCTGGGGGTGGAGTTCTAGCTGAGCGGGACAGAGCACAAATGTGAGATTTGAAGGACAGTTGAGGGTAGAACAAGTCACCAAGGTTCCACACAGGCATAGTAGTTTGATGCTGTCAGAACCTGTGGTGAGAAGGCTGACTAGAACCAAGCGGGAGAGCCTTTTGTCTTGTCGACATTCAACTGGACAAAATTAGAGCTCATACAGGACTTGATATGTGACAAGCAATCAGTTGGAAGAGCAGTGGAATTGAGGATAGAGGCAGAGAGATCTGGCTGGGTATCATTCTCATACATGTGGAAGTTAACCCCATGTCTGCAAATGACATAGCGGAATGGAAGCATGTAGATATTAAAAACAGGAATACCAAAGCTGGTTTCTTAAGGAATGCCACCTGTGACATCTCGGGGTATTGTTGGCCAGGACACTGGGAGAAACTTCCCTTCTTTTTTCATCTATTGCTGGATCTTTTAATGTCCATCTGAACCGGCAGACAGAAACTCTTTTAATATCTCGTCTGAAAGTCAGCACTTTCAACGATGCTGTTGAGATAGCTCAAGGAAGCCACTGCTAGAATAGTAAGCTCATAAAAGAGTGTTAGAACTGGTCATTCCAAAGATTTATGGAGTGGTCTGAATTGGCTTAGTGAAGAGAATTATTGTAGATTAAATAAAACGATTAGTGAGGAGGGCACTTTGTTCAAAATAGCACTTTGTGGGGATAATGAAGCCTAATCCTAGAGAAAATTGCCAGAATGAAATGCTTTACATTTTTACAAGCCAATGCTGATATGTTAAATCTATTAAACCTCGTCATAAAACAATGAGATTAAGCAACCTTTCAAAAACTTCTGACTAAATGGTTTTAAATATGGGTTTGTTACAAGGCTACAGGGTGGAATTGCACAATGAGACGTATAAAAAGAAATGCTTCCTAAGGGGGGACAAGGTGTTTACGACCTATTTATTACATTTTCATTTGGCTCATTCATCATTTTACTGGAAGATGTTGTCGTTTTTGGTAATTTTTAAATTGATCAAGCAAGAAGGTCAGGAATCCTGTTGTTTCAGACACAGCACCTGAGGCTGTTTGTGCCTCTCCACCATTTCATACAATTAACACTGATTCTCAATATGTTTTTGAAGACATTGAAGACTGTCCTCTTGACTGAGTTTCATGCTGTGCCACATCAGACATCGTCAATAGATGACTTTTGTTGAACTAAGATCCATACAAAAAAAACATTGGTTTTCAGTTAGAGAGTTACAAATGACACCGCTGTTATGTCAATTACCTCTGTTTCAGGTGCACATATCAATCTAGTCCAATGGATCATCTTCCACATTACTGCGCTCTCCCTCTTACCCATAGCACAAGTTCAAATTTAACTGGGGAAAGCGCGATGGTTGGACTGCCTTACATACTGTGAATGGAAAAGTAATGCTAACGATGTCTGTCCATCTTAAAGTCACGGCACCTGAAAAGTAAGTTACTCTTTGTGATTTTCTTCCTGGGGCGCAAAAGCATGAAAGACCCTTTAATCTGTCTCTCTTAACAACAACAGCTTGTATTTACATAGCGTCCCTCAGTTAGGGTAGTGTCCCAGAGCGCTTTACAGCAGTGAAGCACAACTTCGAGCCATAGCTTCAAGCTATAGAATCTCCCACAAGACTTGTGCACCCGTTTGTAACAGCGCTGGTGTTGGTTCTGCTGTGTCTATCTGTTCAGGATTCTCCTGTCTGTCAGCAATCGCTTGCTTGTCAAGTGAATGGACAGGTAACCAGCTTGTAGTCTGCTGCTCATTGTACTATAACCAGCTGCCAAAAAATGTCTGAGAGACCTGCAGATACTTTACAATCGTTATCCTTTCTCTCACACCTTCATTTTATCTGTAACTTAACAATAATGAAATATTATAACACAGAGTTTGGGGTCCATAAAATTAGACTTGGCATTAAAATTATATTTTTAAGAACTGGCCACCAGTTCCGATTGCAGGTTATTCCTTCTAACTTCCAATGTTGACTAGTCAGGTGTGCGTATGTAGCAGACAGGTGTCCCGCAAGGAATCATGAGAGTGTTTTACCACCAGAAACATTCATGCGCTCTGGGGGTAATAATCTGTCAATAAAAATACGCTCATTCAATCCACGACTGATTTTGGGACACTGCTGTGCGTAATTGGCTGCCGTGTTTCACCCATAAAATACATAGTCAATTCACTTGACAATATTTTCCGTGAAGCACATTGAGATGTCCCAACGACGTGATAAGGCGCTGTATCAAATGAAAGGATTATTATGAAAGCAATTACACTGATAAGCCGGCTTCCTGCACCCTGCACATAACATTCAGGAATGGATGGTCATCTTCATGAGAGTACTGCATTTCCAGTACTGTGTTACAATACCTTGCCCAATTTTATAAATAATCCCTGCGTTTCACAGAGTACTTATAGTGGTGAAACGTTTGAAAATGCTTCATTGGTAATGCTCTCAACTGTAGCAACCATATGTTTCAGGTAAACATGGTAGCTGTTCTGTGCAAACCAAGGTCACACAGAATTAACTGGGCTGACTGTCAGCCTGGCTCAGTGGCAGCACCTTCATCTCTGAATTAGAAGGTTGTGGGTTCAAGTCCCATGTCAGGACTTGGAATCACACAATTGGTCATGAGGTGGAAGATCAATTTATCTGAGGATTGTTGGCAGCGCAGAGAATTTGAATGGCTACCTGGACAGGTTAACAGGACCTGCCAACGACGGAGCACTCCCCCAGTAAGTGTCGTCTTAGACGAGGAGCTTAAGTCCTGATATGCAGCTTGAACCCACAGTCTTATTTATGACCCAGAGGTGAGAGCTGCTAGCTGAGCCAAGCTGACCTTCAACAGTGAGACAGCAACAATTTTATTGCATTAAGCTTGGAAGTTCCCCGGTTGCCTGTTTATTAACTCACTCTTTTTTGCCTCTGCACACAAAGACCTGTGTCCGATGCAATGTTGTTTTATTTCTGCCCTTTGCTGTCACACCCAAGCGATATGAGAACTGATCGATTGTTGCTTGTCCATATGGCTTAGATTGACTGGAGGGACCAGCGACATTAAAGCAGACTTGACTTATTGTTTTTCCCCCAGCCATTACAAAGAGCAAATTTTAAATATCTTGCTACTTTGAAATTCAAATTGGAGCACTTTTTATTTTCCATGATTACTTTTGGGTCTCCCGAGCACCTACTTGTTTAAGCAATACGAGCCATCCCAGCTGAATGAAAACTTGTCAAATCCCGTCCTCGTAAATGACAGTGTACCGATTCGCACGTTGGATTAAACATGTTTAGGTTGACAGAAATCTTTAAACAAAAAATATTAAGCCCCTTTAGTGCTGATATAGCCTGTGTTCGGGGACTGCAGAGTTATTTGGAACCTGTCACTCACACATGGATATCTGGGGAAACTATTGATTATGTTGTCATAAAAATTCCACATGCATTACACATACACCAGTTAAACCTACAGAAAATAAGTTAAAAGTAGACCAAATACTTAACTCGTTCACTCCAAATAGAGTTTCCGTTTCTTTCGACACGACCCTTAAATATTTGGAAGAGGCTAAATGGAAGTAGCATTTCAAATGCTTAAAATGGGTGCTGGTTGTAAAAGGGTCTGAACAACAACAACAAACTTACAGTTGTATGGTGCCTTTCACGTTGGAAGGACATCTCAAGGCACTGGACAGTCAATGTTTCGGACCTGAGCTGGGGTCTGGATCAGGGAGAGTGGAGGGAAGGGAGGGAAAGGGATGTGACCAATGGCACAGTCGAACAGGAGAGTTTTGAGGTGGAACTTGAAGGAGGCTAGGGATATGGTCAGGTGGAGGAATTGCATGATGGAATTCCAAAGGTTATGGATAAAGTGGCTGCTGGCTTGCCTGCTGATTGTGAGGTGGGTGGATGGGTCGGGGACGATGGAGCCTGCTGAGCGGATGGAGTGGACAGGTTGATAGGGGGGATTAGGAGGCCACAGAGGTAGGGGTGGGACAAGGTCATGGAGGGCTTTAAAGGGAAGGACCAGGATCTTGAATTGAATCCTCTGAATGATGGGAAGCCAATGGAGTCGGGCGAGAGGGGGGAAGATAGAGTCACGAGCTTGGTGCGGGAGAGGACACGGACTGCAGAGTTCTGGACGATCTGCAGCCTATGGAGTGAGGTGGAATGGACTGCCGGTGTCTGAGGTGTGAGGTGCTGGCGCGAGCCAATCAGGGGGGTCCTAGGTCTTGTTGACATTCAACTGTAGAAAGCTAGCTCTTCCAAGACTTGATGTCTGACAGGCAGACTGTCAGGATAGCAGTGGTCCAGGAATCGAGGTTGGAGGCAGAAAGATAAAGAGTTGGATGTGATTCGCATATATGTAGAAGTTGAGTCCATGTCTGTGGATGATGTCACCAAGAGGAGCAAATAAGATGTTGAAAAGGAGAGTGCCAAGGACAGATCCCTGGGGGACGCCACATGCGACGGTGCAGGGACTGGAGGAGAAGCTGTTAGTGACAACAAAGTGGAGATGGTGGGAGAGGTAAGAGTTGAACCAGGCAAAGGCAGATCCACAAAGATTGAGCTGACAGGAGCTGACAGCTGACATCCTCCATCCGTGTAGGAGGATGGAATGATCGACAGTGTCGAAGGCGGCAGAGAGATTGAGGAGGACGAGGAGGCAGAGAGAGTCTCAGATGTTTACTCTGTCGTTGGAGACTTTGACCAACAACAACAACAACTTCGATTTATGTAGCGCCCTCCACGCCGGACGGCGTCTCAGAGCGCTTCACAATAGCGGATCCCGGGACCGAGCCAGGGGCAGGGGCAGAAAGGTGACCAAAAGCTTGGTCGAAGAGAAAGGTCTTCAACTGTGACCTGAAACTGGGAAGAGAGGGGGCGAGGCGAAGGGAATGAGGAAGGGAGTTCCAGAGCCTCAGGGCATAGTGGCTAAAGGCACGGCCGCCATGGGTGGAGTGGAGGATTCGGGGGACATGGAGGAGGCCAGACCCAGAGGAGCGAAGGCAGCGGGTGCTGGGTTGGGGGGAGAGGAGATCAGAGAGATAGGGGGGTGCAGAGGAGTGGAGAGATTTGAAAACAAGGGTGAGCATCTTGAAGTTGATCCTTTCTGGGATAGGGAGCCAGTGAAGTCTGGCAAGGACTGGGGTAATGGGGGAGCGAAGCTTACAGTGAGTATGCGGGCGACCAGGAGTATTTCCATGCTGTAGGCAGCACGAAAGCCAGATTGGAGGGGTTTGAAGAGGGAATGGGAAAGTGATCCGAATTTAAGTAAAAATGCCACTACTTTCACCAGAGTAAATTTAGGACAACACCTTACTGTATTTTCATGATATGCTTGCCACTACATCAAATTAAGTCCAAATTGACACAAGATTCAGCGGTCATTAACTACTATCAGTACCAAATGATCTTCAAAGTGCTGCCTATGAACACCTCCAATAAAGCAGAAATCACCATTGAAACACTATCAACTTATTTTGACTGCTGTCCCATCGTTTCAGTACCGTTTTCACATTGACCCCATATCGGTTAATTAACGTCAGATATGTCAATTTGTTTTATGACTGTTTGTGGAACAAAAAAGTATTTTAAAATTTTTTTTTAAGTATTAGGCGCAGGTTTGCAAAAGCCAAGACTTGGGGAATCCCAGAATGTGAGTTGGGATATTGCTCCAACCAGCTAAAATGCATAGGTTGCCATCAATAGCCTTGTTTGGCATGCTTTACTGCTGTTCTACTTGTCAACAACAACAACAACAACATTTTTAATGAGCCTTTAACGTCGGGAGGACATCCCAAAGCGCTGTCAAGCAAGGACCATACTCGCCAATAGAGCTGTGGCTTGCAGCATTAACGGGAGCTGAGAACAATCCCTGCCTCCAGTGACTGGTCTGCCCTTCCAAGTCCTGCTGATGAGCTAGCCTGGCTGTGCTGTCATTATCATTGCCCTGGAATACTGTGGATCTGTCTCGCTTATGAAGTGGACTACTGTACCGAGTCTGCCGCAGGGTGTTCAGTTGATTCTGACATTCCATTGTCAAACAAATCACCTTGAAGCCATTTACCTCGAAGGAGATGCTGATTCCCCTCCCAACCCACTCCCTCCTCCCAAAGGACAGTCACTAATTTGTGTGAAAATGTCAATGAAGAATAAGTTTGCCACTCAATGTCAACAGATACATTAGCATTTGCAATGAAAGCGTGTTTTTTTAAAAAAATCTCCAAATGCAACTGGAACAAAAATAACTGAGATGACCCAATTCCATCAGCAAATAGACTTAATGTTCTTTAATCAGTAATCTCATTAGTTTGAGAGAATTAGTTGCCATAATTTCCAAACAGATTTATTCACTTATCTGATTCTCAGAGCAACACATTAAACTGAAATATTGGTGTGTTCTGTATCATAAATATGAAGATTTTTTTTAAATTGAGGCATTGTAGAGATGGCCCCACAGAGTGTAATAAATTTGTAAGCACGAGCAAAAAACAAACTTTCACTTAGAATACATGTTTTAGCCACTATTTGTTAGGTTAGAGCACAGCAGACACAGGTACAAAACAGACTTGGTTGCAGCTGGCAACGGTATTCCCTTCCAGACGCACATGTTCATTAACAGCAATTTGATACCTTTGGAAATGATTATGTGAATCCTGGAATGTTTACTTGGCTAACTTGGGCTTTTTGTATGTCTCCCACCCTATCTACGCCACGATCAATGGCTAAGCATTTCTGATTCTACACCGTAACCACTGGAACTGCCTTCCTCACCCAGTCTAAGCCCTGCCCTAAAACCTACTATGTTGCTGCAGTCACCTCTTCTTCTGGATGTGCTATAACTGAGCTGGGAGACCTTTTTGTTGCAACTCAGTGCCCTCTCCGCTGAATTGCATTTTGGATTATTGCTTTCTCCATTTAATTGCATAGGAATTTCTAGGTTACAAATATTTGCTACTTGTTTGCCTATCGGATAATTGAGTAACTTAATGAGTCGCTTCATTAACAGCCATTCAACTTCATTTTACCTGTATAATTAGTTCAGATAATTGCATTAGTTGAGGAGTTGATTGCTAACTACAAACAATTTGAACTTAAGGGTGGGGGGAAGAATGTTACAAACTCACTGTCTTATTTTTTTGCCTGTTCCAATATATTTTCAGGAAGGATTCATATGTACTGTACCTTTCTATGCAGAATGTGGAAATTGGCAGCATAAAGCCAGGAAGCACTTTGTCTTTTAATTTTCATTAGTTGGTTAATTTTTTTTCTAAATCTGTTTCTTGACCCCCTCAAAGAGACATTTCACATTCGTCCATAAGTTGGAAAAATAGCTTGCTTAAAAATCTACTTTTGCTTTCAAACGTTACATTCCAGTTACATTCACTGGAATTAATTGTGATGATAGTGCTCTTGGCAAAGTTTTAATAATCCGGGATGTTCTGTAAAAAATGTTTTGGAAAATTGAGATCGAGATTCCTAAGGCAAAACATAAAAAGGCTATCCTCTGATGTATTTCCTATTTGCCTCTCGATATCTCAATATACTTATTGTTGCATTACCAAAGTATGTAAAATAAATGTGCTACCCCTGGAGCATTAGGACTAAGAGAGCGGAATCTGCATTGATGAGAATTCATGTTGGGAATTTAATGCTCAATAGCAGCACACCCAAGACAGAGTACTTGCTAAAATAAATTCCCATGAAACAAATGCCTAAATTGTCATCGACTACCCCACTACATTTGCTTATTTTAATATGTAAGCCACTGTACATAATGTGTGAAACAGCTGTTCTCAATATGCATTTGTAATAGAAAAGCAGAATTAGAGTGCATAACCGTTTACTAATAATCTTAGAAAAACAGTAGGGGTTATGACAGCAAGATGTACATTTTTCTGTTCAAAACAAATCAGATTCATCTAAGAGCAAACTCTTGACTGGTTTGCACATAAACCACAGAGCAGTAATGAATAAGTGGTCAAAGAAGAAATGATGATAGATTTGAGGGATGTTTAATCATACAGTACATGAACCAGCAGACAAGTGCTCATATAGCCTGCAAAGTTTTCTTTGAACTGATCTTAATTGACACCCATGAGTGAACAAGTGATGTTCAATTAAGCTACTTTTTATGAGAACTTTGTGCCATTTGAACATCTGTTGCAGCTTTTAACAGCCATGGTTGAAATATTCATATTCCTGTTTAGCTGATTGATTGGCGGATGGCTTTACCTGCGGTAGTAATCCCTTCGACAAAAAACATTTTAAAACAAAAATTTGGTCACTCAATCCATTGCTGTGCGCACTTGGCTGCTGTGTTTCGCTCACAAAATATAGTCAATTCACTTTGGGGTATATTCTGTGAAACACTTGGAGACATCTTGAAGACATGATAACATTAAAGGCAAGGATTATTAACATAACTGTTGCAATATTTCAATAATCAAAGTTGTATTCAAAATTATGCTTTTATAAATAAGATGCTTTTTACAATGGCATTTACCAATGCAACTTTTTTTTGCCAAATTGAAATCCTTTTCCTCTAACTTTTTAAAATGCCCATCCAGTGGCTATTATTTAAGTAATCGATAGCTTCTTTCTCAATGGAATTGCTGTGATCATGTACAAGGATCAGTTATTTTCAGTCACACTTTTATCGTTCACCAGCAATATAGAGAGAATTGACTCCCAGAATCTGTTGCAACATCTGTTGCCAGTAAAACACAACAGATCTAAAAGGGAATAAAATCATCACTGTAATCGTCGCAACACATTATAAAAAGTAACTGACAGTGATTGCATGGCTATCCAATGTTCAGATGACAATTATCAGTGAGGCAAGACATTCTTGTTTATTTGTTACTTGTTACCAAAGTCCTTGGTGGGTTTCTGTAATGTAGTTATCCACAGCTATTCTTTATCCCTTATTGATGCAGGACAATGCAGGGCTTTAGATGTTAGATGTTATTCTGTACCATAGCTCAAAGAATAGCACTCTGTAACGCCTTCCTGTGTGTGGGGTGTTATATAAATGCAAGTTGTTCTTAAGGGTTGGGCAGTGTGGCAGAGAAAGCAGTCTTGGTCAGGGACTGAATGTGGGTAAGAAGGACAACTGAATAACTCCGAGGCTCTGGTTCAGTGAGTTTCATAGATAGGCCAGTAAGGTTGAGCAAGATGTAAGTCGGCGATGCAAGGACGTTATCGAGAGCCAGGGAGGATGGGGTCTGTGAAGCCGATGTTAATAATAATAATAATAATCCTTGCATTTGGTGCATCTGCCCGGCTCATTCACCCGTTGCAGGTCTTACTGTCGTCACAGAGGTTCCTCGATTATGATATTCTGTTATTAAGCACTTTGATGTAAGATCAGCACCAAGGAGACCTTGCTTACTTTTTCTCCACACACAATGTCTTACACACACGCGCACACGCACACATACACACACACAACCACCCACACATACACACACACACCTCAAAACCATGCCACACACATATACACCCCACACGCACAGACATACACATACTGTACATACACATCAGTAAGATACTTGGACACCACAAAACTTATACAATAAAAGCCCGTTTATCTGGCACCCTCGGGACCTGGCCAACGCCGGTTAAAGCACATGCCGGATATATGGCCGAAAACGCTTCCCCCCCAAAAAAATTAATGATGCATTTTTCCGGATAAATTCCGGTTAATCAAATGCAGACTTTTTTTGAGGTGCCAGTTATACAGAAGTTACGATTGATCGGGTGCCGAATAAACGGGCTTTTACTGTATTTTGGGAAATCAGAAGGTCTTCTAAGTGCACAAATTACTTGACTCAGTTTCATGTTTACTATTGTTTTCTTCAATGGTGGTATTGAAACGTGCCAAATTATAATATGTTCTGTCCCAAAACCTCATAGATTTTAATCCTGAACCATTGTCGATATTCTATCTTGCCTGCCCAGTTTGTGTCGAGCTAAATTTTAGTTAAAACATTTTCCAAATCAAATTTGTGTTCAGTCGTTGATGGTAATGGTGCTTTAGAGAATCAGGCAATCAAAGTTATTATAGAGCAACCAGAAGTGCGATGTAGGTGTGTGTGTGAAAAAACAATAAAAATGATTTCTGACCATTTAATAATCTTTAAATAGTAAAACTCTTTTAAACTGAATTAAATGATTCCTTGACATTAATTATTTAATCCATGAATACCTCCCAGTCCTTTTAAGACAATTACAGTACTTGATTGTTTCATGGCAAGATAAGACAGAAAAAATAAAAAATCTGTACAATTGTTTTCTTTTCATCTACAAGCCCAGTCTTCGAGAATTGAGTTTCAGAATTTGTTTATTCCTCCCTCACTGAACCAACAGCCATAGGCAGTAATCAGAGCTGGGACATTAAATTACACTAGATTTGTTTCTGATAATCTAAACAGGACGGATGCATGTTAATTATCGCCTCGTATTTAATATGCACGGCATATCGCACTCGCTAAAAACTCCCATTAGCTGTATATAACTTAATACTGAGGACAAGCCTTGAACAAATTGCATTAATAAATTGTGTTTGGGATAAAATAATGTTTGCAGATCTACAGCATTTTGTTATGTAGCTCTAATTGCTGCTGGCAGAGCAAACAGCTGTTCTGCACAAAAAAAGTCTTTACCAGAAACTACCTATTGTTTGTGCACCTCGAAGCATTACAGTGATTTCCAGTGGTGCAAGGGGATATGGGTTAATGGTATTAGAAATGTATTAGTTACACAGGGCAATTTGTTCAAAATCTGTGTCGCGATTAACTCACTTACTGTATTAGAGTCAACTAAGCATGAGTTAATGTATTTGTAGCCCCAACATTGTAAGTAATTGAGATCAGATTTCCCACCACTTTATTGCAAGTCTGTGGCTTGCAATAAATCATTTGTAATTTGGCTTAAAGTTTGCAACTAGACAACTGTAAAAAATGTTGCCGGGTAAAATTGAATTCTGAAATGATAATGCGGCTTAATTTGTGAGGTGACGCTAGAAATTCTGCGTGAGTGTTAGTGGATTGATATGCAGAATCATGAAGTATTTTCTTTGAGGAATCATTCTTTAATGTGTCCTTTCACTGCATAAAGTGGTATTTGTAGTTTTCATCTAAGGACTCTCACTTTACTGGGCACTGCATTGAGCCATAGATTCCTTCCCAAACTGCTTGTACAGTGAGCATAACAGAGATTTGAAAATGGATCTCTGTCCTGTTCTGGTAACTGAGGAATTTACAGGGAGAATATTAGGGAGTGAGTAAAACTAAATCAGTTACAACAATTTGTGATTTACAGGATCCGGGTTGAACAGAGTGAGTATCTAAGTTAATATTTGGAGTCCTGTAGCTCAGTGGTTAGAGCACTTGCCTTGCAAGCGAGATATCTGGGTTTGATTCTAGACAGGGCAAAACCTTGGACAAGTTTCCTTACTCCATATTAATCACTTGAAAAAAGCAAAAATAAATTTGTCATTTTAATCCGCAACTGTTTGTGGGACACTGCTATGCTCATTGGCTGCTGTACTTTACAGTATATTCTGTGAAGCGTTTTGAGATGTCTGGAAGACGTGAAAAGTGCTACATCAAATGCAGGGATTATTAGTAAATTAAAAGGTCGTGCTCTGAAAAATTGTGTAGTACAAGCTCTTTAAACTACTCATGATTTAGGAATACATAGTCAGAAAGTTGAATAAACATTTATTCCATGAGAGGAGGAAGATCTTACCTGTGCTATTGTCTATTTGATATTTCCTCTTTGAGTACATTACTTAAACTGCAAATGTAATAATCGTGTTTTTAAATGAGATTAAGTTAAATCGTTTTCATTGTG
This sequence comes from Hydrolagus colliei, assembly GCA_035084275.1. Classification (NCBI taxonomy): domain Eukaryota; kingdom Metazoa; phylum Chordata; class Chondrichthyes; order Chimaeriformes; family Chimaeridae; genus Hydrolagus; species Hydrolagus colliei. The sequence continues at coordinate 39,003,153 of CM068746.1, forward strand.
AATCGGGGCTGATAATCTATTGAAGCGTATAGTTTAGATCGCTTGATAGCATTCTCACCTCTGGGTCAGAGGTGTGTGGGTTTGAGTTCCAGATAAGCACTTGAACATTGCGTGTAGGCTGAGACTCCTTCACGTGAAACAGTAGAGGTGCTGCCTGTGCAGTATTGGAGAGACTAATCACCTAGCAAGCGAGAGGACCTGAGTTTGATTCCCAGACAGGGTGAATCCTTCCTCCACGCGACTATGTTACTTTGGAGTAAGTCGGAACCTGGCTGTTAGCCGATTGGCAGATTACTTTTCCAGATTTAATAAGATATTCCCCAAAACATTACATATTAAAATAATTATTTGGTCATTCATGTGGGGCATTACTGGACACAATTGGCTGCCCATTTCGCCAACAAAATATACAATCAATTCAGTTTATAGTATACTGTATATTCTGTAAAGAGCTTTGAGACATCTCGAAGATGTGATAAGGCACTATATCAAATGCAAAGATTTATTTTTATTAATCTGCTTTTTCAGACGACTAATTCATTCGTCTTCTCGTTGCTCGTGGGATGTTCCCACTTGCAAATTAGCTGACGCATATAGAGCTACGTAACATGAGTCCAAAGAATATAATTGTTTGACATTATTAAAGACATTTTAAGATGATAAATCACTACAATTGTAGATATTAATATCCCGCAGGCCTTTCAGAGGCCTTTCACTAATTTGAAAGTTCCATTTTTAGTATTGAAAGTAAAATATCACTGCCCCTGTTCAGTCAAAACCAGCAGCCATGCTTCTTTGCCATCTTGAATTCAGTCACAGCACGGTGGGGAATTGAAATGTAAAATTAATCCATTGCTGTACAATTGCATTTTTTTTAATATTGAGGCTGGCTGACGGCCTCTTTTATGAAGTACTTTCCACTTTTATTTGCCGTGATATTAAATCAGGGAGCGACAACCTAATTCCTCGCTCTGACAGAGTTGTAATTGTTCTAATTGAATCAGAAGGGCCCTGGAAGATCATTCTTCATTCTGACATGAGGTATTTTGTGGACTGATTTTGGAAGCTGTAAAGGGAATTCTGTACTTGCCTAGCAGAAGACCCATCACCCTTTTCTCTCTCTTTCTTAGGGAAAGTAGCTGGCATCTGTATGTTAATGCTGTTGAGGTACATCCTACCACTTTGGCCTAAATTTGGTGAGATTGTGCCATATCTCTTCCCACTCTACATTTAAATAATAATAATAATCCTTGCATTTGATATAGCGCTTTTCACATCTTATCGACGTCTCAAAGCGCTTCGCAGAATATACTGTAAAGTGAATTGACTGTATATTTGTGGGCGAAAAATATCCTTTAATGGGATATTTTAAAGATGGGAACTTGTGGTAGAGCTGCCACAGGCAATTCTGAAATGTTGCAGCTTACCACAAAAAATATTGCAAACAAATCTGCTTTGAAACGTCTCAACCACCTGTTAAGATGCTCCATCAATTGCAACCATTATCATTTTTTTACGTATTTCAATGTATGAAGAATAAAAATTCTAGATTGAGTACATTTGTGGAGCTTCATTGAGTGCAGCAATACAAACCATAAATTTAGCTCTTATTTGATACCAAGAGAATATTAATGTTTTTCTTTGAAGAACCGATTTTGAAAAAATCTTAATAATTGTAATATAATGGGGCGTGGTGGGGGGGGAGTATTGATAAATTTCAAATTTCTTAATGTGACTAACACTCTGATAACATATTGAAGAGAATAGATTTAGAGTTGCTGTACATCAATGTATCAATGTACCTGTCTCAACCCAGGACTGAAATGTGTTCTGGTAAGACCAAAGCAGATTGGTAATAAGTCAGATCTGGATCAAACACGGCTGAAGACCACGGTTAAACAAAATGAATACTAAATCCTAGGAATCTCAGACGGTGGAATGGAAATCTTGTTTGCAAATAGAAAACTGTGCAATATCTTTGCTCGTCATTTAATGTTGAGCGGAATCCAGCTGTACATGGTTCTACTTTTAATTTCTTTTTTTTAAAGCTGCAGATTGAAGAACGTGTGCTTTATTTCGGGTCAATGATTGAATGGCGGAATATTAATGGTAACTGCCACCAACCAACTTGCCGATATTAAGAAATCAGTTCGATTCTTCATTAAATTTCCTGCACAGTCAATTCACTTTACAGTATGTTCTGTGAAGTGCTTTGAATTGTCTAGAAAACACCATAAGACGTTATATCAAATGCAAGGATTATTATATAATAAATTTCAAGGAGAGCGACCCCCTCCATTCAGCATACTGAAGGTAATTTAAGAGATGAGCAGACTTGGCTTCGGCACACCTGCTGAAGCCTGAAGAACGTTGTAGCTCAGTGATGTCCTCCACTTGACTGACTCAGGAAGTAGTCAGCTGTGCTGGGGGAATCTTTTCCTTAATTATTCTACAGCTGTTTGTGGGACACTGCTGAGCGCAATTGGCTACCGCGTTTTGGCCACACAATATACAGTCAATTCATTTTACAGTATATTCTGTGAAGCCGCTTTGAGACATCTGGAAGACATGGTGGCGCGCTATATCAGATGTGATTATTTGAAATAAATTTTGCCACCAAAAGCTTGACTTTACCTTTTTTCATTTGCACAACAGGAAAACAGCATTCAGCCTGCCCCCATCACTTTGGTTGGATCCTCCCCCCCCCCCCCCCCACCCCCACCCCAAAACGTTTTCTGCGACTATGCCCCTCTCCACCCCTAAGGCAGAAGGATAATGTGGAAAATGCAAAGTATGTCTGCATTTCAAAATTCTATGTGCTATAGATGAGCGCTTTTGCTTGTTATTATAGATGGTGCAATATTGGCCTGGTTTCTGTAACCCACCTGAGGTACATATGTTAAAGTTTCCAAGTCCTTCAGAAATGACATTCATATTGCTGCATCGTATATATTTGCATCTAAAACGCTTGCAGACATCTGTTGTTCTGAATGACAACAGCATTAATGCATATTGTGTGCATAATAGCACTCAACAAAACTGGCTTAAAAACTTGTGGAACTACATTAATGGCTTTTGAGTGGTGATGGATGGGGCTCCTGTGATTTGGGATTTTAGGACCGACCACTGGTGGTTCACGCTGAAACCTGGTGCCCACTTGGAGAGCAAATTGTCAGCTAAGCTACTCCACTCAGCCCAACATCTTCCATTGCACCTGTAGTCACTTCTTCCCTTGCCCCTCTCCGCTCCCTTGATCAGCGCCCAACCCTGTCTTTGTGAAACACGCCAATACCTTTGTATTTGGGGTTTTCTTTGACACATGCATCACCGTGCTTAAGGGTGTCCAAACCAATTGGAGAATTCCACGCATCCCACCTGCGCATTATTCTATGTGAGAAGGGCTATATAAATACTATTGATCTTACCACAATGAACACAGCCTGATAATCTGATTTTTTTTGTAAGAGTAGCATATGTAGGTTGCAAAGGAAAGAAAACGCTTGCATTTTGAATATTGTTTTATCTAGTCAAAGTGTTTCTCACATAGCAAGTAGTTGTTGTCAGATGTAGTGACTGTTTTTGTATGGTAACATACCTGCAAATTCCCGCAAATGGACTTGAGGCAAATGATCAATTAGTCTGAAGGATTGGCCAGGACACTGAGGGGAAATCCTCTTCTCTTTCAGTATAGTGTCATAGAGTCTTGAATACCTGTATGAACAGGGCTGATGGTTTAACATCTTAAAGTCTGCTTAAACTCTGATCAAATCTGAACGATGGTGAATAAAGTGTCCCACTGAAATAAAGATTGAGAACAGGGTGAGAATTCGAAAAAGCAGGGAAACGGAAGTAATAAAGAAAACAATTTAGCAAATTGTTAATGCAATGCAAATCCATTATCCCCAGTAAATCATACTTCCCTCATTTCCAATTCAATGCTTAGTCTAAAATTAACTTGAAAAGTCAGTGATACTAATATTCCATCAATGTTGTTCCACTTCAGTTATTAAAGTTGTAATTGTATTTTGAAAAATTGATTTTGAAATTGTACTTTGATAGAATTAGCTTGTCCCTGGGTTTCCATATTGATTTTGCAGTTGGAAATCTCATTCAGTTAACAGCTTTGCAATATAGTCTTGAACATTTACAAAGAGATATGATTGTCGACTGTCCCCAAGCTCAGGACAGGAAGCACTTGATCGGCATTGCTGGAGCTGCTCTGGTTGATTTAAAAGATGCGGGTGGACCTCAGTAACCTACTGATGGTATTACATCTCTAGAGTAAAGAGATAATTTTCCTTTGTGTTCAGAAACATCAACAGTAAATTTTAGCAGAAACCAGGTACTCAATTATACATGGTACTGTATTGAAAAATAGCCCCAAATGTTCAGCTCCTTGGGACATTCTCCTGACCCCTAAGGCACTATAGGAATGCAATGTATTGTTGTTCATAGAATGTAATTATTACAATTGGAACATGTTAATTTTAGCACATAAAAATTAAATTCAGTTCTAGTCTAGTTTGCCCACAAAATATACAGTTCCTCCACTTTACAGTATATTCTGTGAAGCGCTTTGGGATGTCCAACAACATGATAAGGCGCTACATCAAATGCATGGATTATTATCATTTTGATTTCCTAACAGGGCATCACGTCACAAAGTCAAAAGCTTTTCACGTTGAGTTAAAAACATTTTGTGACGAGGTTTTATAATAATTCATACCCAATCAGAATCCACCTCTGCCTTTGGTTGTAACACTAATATAGTCTTCACTGCTGAGAAGTGGACAGAGAGAGGCTGTTTTGTTTTTGATCAAGAATTTTTGAATGTGAATTTCACTATTGGTTAGACAGGCTAGACTAGAGGCTCAGATGAAGCTCGATGCAAAGCAGAAAGCATCTCTTGTGGTTAAATTAGTAACTTCCAATCCAACTATGCTTAGGATATCTTCTATAGGCAAGTTATTGCCATTTCTCATTCCATTATATTGCTTTGTTTCCCAATCAGTGAGAAGAAATCTGAAACTGCTTTGCTGTAGGACATTTCCTTGTGCCAGTACAAGTAAAATTGAACATCACTTTGTATTTTTAAAAAAAGATTTGCTAAGGATGCAGAGTTACTGTTAGAAAAGGAAATACAGTACAGTACTAGGAATCCGCTTTGCGCATCACTGATTTTTTCAGGAGCCGACGTTTGGATTACATCAAAAGAGAAAACTGCATGATCGTGGTTTAAAAACCTACAAGATTAATCAAAACCGAGAGTACTTTCCACAGATGCAGAAAGCAGAGCGCAAATATTTCTTAGAAGCATAAAAACAAATGACCTCTCAGCCTTGCTGTATGACTGTTAATATATCTCATAGGGAATGTTGGTTGAATCAGCACAATCTTATTTTAATTTTGTTTTCTGACTCCAAACTAATAGGTTTTCACATGCCAATTACATTTTAACATATCTTGTGCGTGTCTCTGCTCATCAGATTTGGAGTGCTTTTTGAATGATTTCATCAGCCTTCTGCATCACTCTTAATAGGGTGGAGGTGGGGGTTGGTGGGGAAATCTTCGGAGCATTGCTTGATTTCTAATACAGATTAACTCTGTCTACATCTAGTGGATACAATCCAACATTTTATGAAACAAAAGCAGAAGTCGCTGTGAACACGCAGCAGGTCAGGCAACATCTAATGGAGTCCTGCAGCTCAGCAGTTAGAAAACTTGCCTTGCAAGCGAGAGATATGCAAGCGAGGCAAAACCTTCAGGCAAGTTTCCTTACTCCACACCCCTGATAATAATCCCACAAGAAAAAACCCCAATAATAATATGATCACTCAATCCACGACTGTTTGTGGGACACTGCTGTGCGCAATTGGCTGTTGCATTTCACCCACAAACATACAGTCAATTCACTTTACAGTCTATTCTGTGAAGTGCTTTGAGACGTCTAGAAGTGAAAAGCGCTATATCAAATGCAAGAATTATTATTATTATATGGAGAGAATGAAAAGTGAGTCAATGTTTCGGGTTCACGACCCTTCGTTACATCTTATGAGTTTGTACTGGACCAGCACACCATCATGGAGTAGGGGTATGTGAGTTTACACCTGAGATCCATAGGAAGCATTGAATCGAGACCAGGCCTTTGCCCACAGGAATATGGAAGTTCAGGGTGATCGGAGAGTCATCCCTGGACTTTTCAACAGTTCTCTTCAAAAGTAACAGTTCTCTGCAAATTAATTGTGCAAATTTATTGCCTACAAAAAGCACTGACATTGCACTTACAGCATATTTATCTGGTTAAGTGCTTTGAGACATCTGCCTGACGTGATAGGCGCTACATCAGATAGAGTATTTATTATTATGTACTCATGAGGTTATTCAAAAAGAGGACATTTCTCTCGATGTCTTCGCCAACAAATCCCCCAAGTTTAGTACAATATATTTTAAGTTGAGAATGTGAAAAATCCTCCAAAAGTGTACGGTAGAGGGGTTATTACTTGTTATTGTGTACATGGATTATTAGGAAAGCATAACATTATTTTACAAATTATGAAAATTGAAGAGATGATCAGTGATTCAGGTATTTTTTCATTTACCAATGTACTGATTTCCCTTCAAGTTGTGATTCTTTCTCCGTTGCTTTCTCTTGTTTTTAATATATCGTAATTAGGATTTGTCTGAGATTTTTGATGTGTTGTTAGTTCTGTAAGATTAATATATTAATTGACCAGCACAACAACAACAAAATTACATTTGTATAGCACTTTTCACGTCGTGAGAATGTGCCAAGGCGCTGGACAATCAATATTTCAGATCCGAGTTGGGTTGGGGTTTGGGAGGGTGGAGGGAAATAAGGGGATTTGAGGTGACTGGTGGGACCATCAAAGAGGAGGGTCTTGAGATAGGACTTGAAGGAAGCTAGGCAGACAGACTGCGGGATGGAATACCAGAGGTTAGCGTCAGAGTGGCTGAAGGCACGCCCACCGATGATGGGACGGGTGGGTCGGGGGACATTTAGCCGGCAGGAGCCTGCTGAGTGGAGGGAGTGGGCAGCATATCCAGAACATTCAAACATTCCAGTACTGGTTGCTTGGAATTGCCTCTGATTGTACTGACTCAATACTTACTTGGGAATGCTTTCTTCTGGATTAAGATTTAAACAGTAAGTCGTCCCTTTATTATGTCATATACATAAATCCAAATAAGCCTTCAGTTTAGTTTGGATTGGAATTGAGGATTGTGTGCAAGCATAGGTACTCTATTAACTTAATCAATCAGACTATGTTTGTGTCGTGAAGCCTTTGGAAGTTGCCATAGCAATCCTGTGGTTGCAATATTGTAACACTCCCTTGTATTCTTGCAGTTTTTCCCTATTTAATAAGAATTTTTGCAGTTGACATAGTTCTTTTCGTGTCTCCTAGACATCTCAAAGTGCTTCACTTCAGACTATAATGTACTGTATATTTGTAGGTGAAACGCGACAGCCTGTTGCGCACAGCAGCATCCCACGAACAGTCAAAGATTGGGTGACCATTATTGTCTTTGAGAGACTTTTATTCCCGGAAAACGATCCGCCAATGTACTAACAACCGGGTTCCTACTTACTGCTAGGAAAACAGGTGTGTGGAGCAAGGAAATTTGCCCAACCTTTTTGCCCTGGCGGGAATCGAACCCAGGTCTCTCGCTTGTGAGACGAGTGCCCAGCTCAGAATCAATTACTTATGTTGTTGATTTCTCTCAGAGAGAGGGAGCATCATTTCCTATTCATAAGCACTACCATTTGATGTCTATCACAAATAAACATTTACATAACATCCAATCTAATTTTGATGGCCTTCTAATTTAAGCACCGATGAGCAGGCGAATGAATCCGGTTGTAGAAATTTCCATTATTGACTGTTCTGCGATGGAATTGGCACACTGCACGAATCATTGAGCATCTCTTCAATTGCCATGATTTGCAAACTAAAATATTAATATAAAATTTTCATTATAGACCATTAGAGACTTACACTGTGCAGTCCAGGTGCAATCAATCTCTTACACTGTTTGTGCTAATGGTGGGGGTATCCACAAGCAACATTCAGATCCCTGATGAACGGATTGAATGTGTCAAAGCACTTCACACAGCTGACTGGGCACCCAGACTGGGGTGAGGAAGAGATGAATGACCGAAAGTGTGGTTTGAAAAGATGGGTCGGTCTTAAATTAGGCCTCAAAGGTGGGGAGTGAAAGCGGGGGAAGGTGGAGGGATTCCGGGATTGAGTTTCACAAAGTGAGGGTAGGATGACTCTGCCGATGGGTGATGGGGTTGGTTGGGCGAGAGGACATAAAGCAGGTTGGATGTTAGATAAGTGGAAGAAGTGGCCAGGTCGGTAGTCTTGTAGGGTGCTAATGGGACCCTACAAAGAGCGGTTTGACAGGAGCCTGGTGCGGAAGAAGTCATTGGCTGCAAAGCTCTGGTGGTTCTATGAAATGTCTGACCTGTAATGTTATTTAATCCACAAACCACAATGTAGATTCACTCGGTCCTTTAATTCAAACTTTACAAGTCACCCTCTTTCAAATCAACCTCTTTCACACTTCCAAATCTGCAAGTCGCTCTTCCCAGAATCCTTTCATACTTGCACCTTCCATATTCAATTTCCACTTATATCGTTAAAGCAATATGTAACATAACCTAAAGACCGGACTCCTGTATATTAGTTTCAGTATTTAGTATCCATGATTGCCTTTGCCAAAAGCCCAGTCCAATTGTGTCGACAAGAACATCAAGAAGTTGCTCATTAGGTAATTCTTGGTGTCTTTGTTCTACACCGAAGACACTTTCTTGTAGATTTAAGGGAAAAACTGTTACAAGCAAGGAGTAGAAAGAATTAGCATTTTGAAATGGCTGCGTTTTACAGTCATCCTTGTCAATTGTGGTGACTTTTTTGTAGCCAACTCTTCAATAGCTTTCACTGTCAGATGGAAATGAGTGAACAGTACCCTGGTCTTTTTTTTATAGCGGTCCAGTGTTATATTTTTAAAAAACGGCATGTCAATAAGTTGGAAAATCTGAAGATACTGCTCTTTTATGCATCAGAGTATGTTTTTGAAACTGTCTCTATCTAACCTGCTAACTATTTTTGAATGGTTCCTTTAGACAGCACAGCAGTGTGACACTTCATAGAAGCTGTTTCACTTCTCTGATGGGTTCCTTGTGGATCGTGGCCCATCCGGAACCGCTGAATGCAGCAATGTTTAATTATTATAGCTCAGCTAGCCAGCAAACAGACTCCACAGAGGCTGCTTTAACAGCGCTGGTATTGGAACATGTCTAACCATCAAACAATATTACATTCAGAGATTCCAGGGGAATCTGTTTGCTGTTTCCCCGTCATTATCAGTCGATAGGAATTTTTAAAACATAATTTTATGCAAACGATTGTGACACATAGACTTGAAAGACGGGATGACTGCAGCGCACATTTAAAAGGAGTACAGAAGTGGGAATAAGAAAAGGTCACTCAGCACCTCTAACTCACCACGTCCTTTAGGTTCATACCCTCCGCAGCAGAGTGTGGTATTTACAGAGCATATTATTGACGTTTGGCGTTTTTAAAAAAAACTACTTGCTCTATCATCTTAAAAAGGTCACTCAGTATGGATGGCTTGGGGTCGTGCAGTATCTGATTAGTGCACCGTGTCCACCGCACTTATAGCGAGATTGAATTCTGAATTTAATAGCAGCCGATGTTTTCCTGCTGATACCTGCGGTGCGATTGCACACATCATTTCATGGTTTATTTTGATGTTTTGATAGATTCGTTCTGCGAGGTAATCGACACGGGAAATGTAAAGAGGACCCTAGCTTAAGGGAATATAGCTGATGAAGCGGGACAATAAGTAGTCTGAGCCATATTTTTTCCTCTTGTTTCTTCTCCCCACCCCCTTCCCTCCAGGGTATTTCCCTGTATTATGAAGGATGTGATGGCATTATATCAAATGCAATAATTATTATTATTATTATTGAAAATTGAAGATATTGATATTGGAGAGTCTGATGCTATTGAAGTTACTTGACTCTGCTTCAATTCACAGTTGTTCTGAAGTGATCACAGTAAAAAATAAATGTACTATACTATAGAAATGCCAGATTTTCAGAATTTGGGAGTTCCTGTTCCGTTGAATGCAGGACTATAACATACATCGTTCAGATGGTCTCTTCCTTTCTTGATGAATGAGTGAAATGTTTGCATCTTCTCAAATGTGTCAAGTGTTTGGTTTATGAGGTTGTGTCAGTGTATCATGATGCAACTGTTTGTAGGAGAGTCAAGTTTAATGCAGACTGGTGCATTTGAGCATCCAAGAACTTGCTACTGAGATTATATTAAACTTCCAAATTATCTAGCAATATTTTGCTTTTTTTTTAGTGATAAAATCAAGTAGCTTGGGGAGACGGGGAAAGAATTCACGTGCTAAAATATCCAGGTAAATTCTGATCCGTGATCCAAACAAACAACAAGCCGGGCCGATTGCAAATCACAATTTTGTGCTTTTAACATCAAATTTTTGATGGATCTCATTACCGCGTTAGATTAAATGTGAGTATTCCTATTATATTTAAACATTAGAAACAAGATCAAGGTTTAATAAACCCGCAAGGCTCTTTGCATCATTATTGACTATCATTTGTGGAGCTCCTGTGGCTCAGTGGTTAAAGCACTTGTCTTGCAAGCTGGGAAGACCAAGCTGGGGAGACCTGTGTTCGAATCCAGGCAGGTCAGGGTGAAACCTTGAGCAAGTTTCCTTACTCCACATGCCTAATAATAATCCCTCCAAAAAAAAACACAATAATAAAATTGGTCATTTCAATCCACGACTGTGTGTGGGACACTGCTGTGCGCAATTGGCTGCCGCAATTCGCCCACAAATATACACAGTCAATTCACTTTACAGTATATTCTGTGAAGCGCTTTGGGACATTGATAAGATGTGGAAAGCGCTGTATCAAATGCAAGGATTATTATTATTATTATAAATATTTTTGAATCAGAATTTTTTCTGAAATATACTTTTAACATAATCGATAGTGGATTACTGCAGTTATAGCTCGTTGCACCCACAGCAAACAGCAATGTTGGGTTTATCGGTTAGAAAAGATTAACATAATGCAATTCCATCTGTCAGCTGTCCTTCACTTTTCTCAGGAATTGCTCTCCACATCGATGGTTCAAGAGTAACACTGCAACCTTAAGGTGTGAGCCACATCAGAAGGAAGGTTTTGGCAGTCCTTTAATTGACGGAAATTTCATGCCGCAGTTTGGGATTGTTCTCGGTTCCTTAATTGGCGCGGTAGTCTGCCGGGTTGCAGTGAAAAGTAGAGAAACTGATTGATAGACAGTTCATAGCATTGCCTGACCCTTCCTTTTAGACTGCAGGTTTGCACAGTCTGTTCAATATCAATATGGGGAGTATACCAGGTTAGTGTCAGTGCGTTACTGCTTCTCTTTAACGATTGTGAACAACCAGCATGTATGAAACACTTGGATCATCCTTATCACAAGCGAGAAAACAATGCTGCAGTGTTTGCCTTTTTATTCTGCGGTTACTCTTGGGAAGGACCACACATTTGAAATGCTAAAATGGTGCAGCCGGTGAAATGATCCACAATTTTAGAAGTGCCTTTTGAGTATTGCTCAGGAAAGCAGCGTGTAGAACCACCATACAGTAATTGGCACCTGTCTGCTGGTGTGTTAGGTCGGTTTTTGCAGGTGTGAAAGTTACAGCGCCTGTGAATTATGGTCTTCCTACATGAGCGATGTGATCTCTGCTCTTCTCCACACCCATCTCTCTACCCAATCATCCCAAATGACTTGAACATCTGTGGAAAATTGGCTTCTCAATTTGCTATTTTCGTTCTGTTCATAGGTGCCATTTTCCTCTATTTCACTATGCCATATTGAATAATTCATCTGGATCAACTGTGTCAATCACATACATAACTTTGATGTTCAGGATTCGCTCTCAAAAGGTTTTGCTTTTTCAAACAACCCACCTGGATGGTTGCTTACAATAGGTTTTACAGCACCACAACAACAACAACTTGGATTTATATAGTGCCTTCCACGCCGCCGAATGGTGTCTCAGTGCGCTTCTACACCAGTGGCAGTTATGGGCTGTGGGGCCATAAAGAAGCACTCCGTCTCCCCCACCACCACCCAACATTTGTACTGGTTGAGGTTAGTCCATGTTTGATCGATAGTGTGTTTCCAGATTTTTCTTGATGGAGTATTTCTTGATTTATCAATTCCACTTTCTAAACAGATCAATGGATTAGTCCCCACGGTGTTTGTCTAACTTTTTAAACTAACACATGGCTTTACATTGAGTGAAGTGTTGTTTTGTTTTATGATAAGCATCCTTCTGTTCTTAATGGGGAAACAGAATTACAACAACCAAAGGATTGGAAGAAAAAATCCGCTTGCAAATAAATTGGCTGTCCACACATTTTGAGCACTTCATTCTAGACATTCACTGGCCAGCTGTTGAAATTTTTTGGCCCTTGTTATTTGAGTTTAATCTGCTCCAGGTGACTGAAAGAGAGAGACTGAACAGAACCAGCCAGACGAGGCGAAAGTTTGTATTTTCATTATCAGTCTTGTTTTTGTCTCAGTCAGCTCGGATTCTTGGCTGCTGTAATTCAAAGTGGAAAAGGTGAAACATAGCTGCCACTTTCATCCATTATGAATGATTTTTTCATTTGAACACGTCAAATTGCTTTTCTGTTACAATGAAGATCAAAGGCCACTTTTGCCACCGAGTATTTCAACTCCTTCCTTTTAAATAATAGGAACAGGATTAATTCACTCCAGTCCTGCATTCCTCTCAGATCTTTGTTGTCGCATGTGGCATTTGTATGGCTGTTCATGAGTAGATTTTTCTTCTCTTGCCAATTTTTCTCTTGTTGATTTTCTGTTGGCCAAAATATCCTACTTTCATGAGTGAATATCAAACAAGCTACAGTTACTACACTTTACAGTACACCCTGTGAAGTGCGTTAAAACTTCCTCCCGGGGTGAAAGACACTTAATCGAATAAAAATAATGATCCTTGCATTTGATATAGTGGTTTTTCACGTTGTCGAGACGTCTCAAAGCACTTCACAAGATACACTGTAAAGTGAATTGACTATATATTTTGTGGGCGTAATATAAACAAGAATCTAAATGATTTCTTAATATTGGCAGGTCAGTTGTTGGCAATTATCATTAATATTCTGCCATAATGTGTATTTTGCAGGCAAAATTCAGCAGCCAGTTGTGGACAGCAATTGCAAGCATTACAAGGATTATTATTAGGCGTGAACTGTTTACTTCCAACAAAGGCTGGATTGTGATAAAGATTGGTCTCACTGGCTAATTTTGTCCATTGCCATAGCCTCCAGCTTGGGGTAGTTCATTCAACATCAGGGACCAAATAAGTAACTTTCTCAAGCTATACAGCTGAGCTTCGCTGAACTATTGTGGAAGCCTAGCGAGCTCAGTGAATTGCTGACTGGAGAGATTTCCTATTTAAAGTCAAGCAAACAAATTGACAATAGTTTTTCTAGTCTGCAGATCTTCAGTGTTACTGATTTCTGCGGATTTGATTCATGTTGTGCAAGGTGTTCCATTTGGGATACTGTCATGGATTTATTTACTGCTTACAACAAAATCTTAACTGAAATAAAAGTGGCTCAAAGTTGTATTTAATAATGTTACATTGTCTGATCTAGTGCTATTTAGGATATGAGTTAGTCCTCAAATTAGTATAATTTGTTCTTGCATAATCTGTTTCAGTAAATTGCAGCTGTTTTTTGAAGTTATAACAATTATAAACCTCACATTTGACAGAGCGCTTTATCAAGTCGTTCAGAAGTATCGAAAGCGCTTGACAGAATATACTGTGAAGTGAAGTAACTGTACATTTTGTGGGTAAAACAATGGAGTTATGTAAGAAAGCCAGTGGTTCAAAATTTATAATCTTTGCTTTTGATAATCCTTGATCCTCGGGGCATTCCAAGTTAACCAGGCTGATGCTAATTTGTCATTCAAATTTTCTGCTCCTCCTTAGGCTCAATATCTTGATTAATATTCTTTGTAGTCTTGCTTGTTTCAGTCCTGGCAAGTTGTGCCATATTCTTGGTCACTCTGCTGACTACGCAGATGCTCATAGGCAATCCCAAGATCTGACCAATATCGATTAAAATTAAGACAAGAGAAAAATCTGTATTGTTGTGTATTCATCTAGACTGCAATCTCCTGCAATTGTACTGCCCGTGTTGTTACCTCTAATCAGCAAACACTGGCCTCCTTCATGTGCCCTGCCCAAACTGTCCCGCCTTTCTCACCTCATTTGTGAGATGCTATATAAATTTTAACTTCTTGTTACAATAAAAGTCCTTTTATCCAGCACCTCGGGACCTAGCCAATGCTGGTTAAAGTGCATGCCAGATATTCGGCCGAAAACGCAAAAAAAATTAAAATACTTTTTTTAAAAAACATGCCATATTAATAATAGACTAAATAATAACAGAATATTGAATGGATACTTACCAATAGAGCAATAAATATCGATTACAGTCTACAAACACAGCACACAATTACAAGTTTTTTTTCTCTCCCTCTCTCTCTTTCACACACAAGCATCTCAGTGGCTCCAAACCCAAACCCCTTCACTCCTCTTATTTTCCATCTAAATTAATCAACTCCCCCACTCTCTCTCTCCCCCACCTCTCTCTCCTGCCCCCTCTTACCCTGTCTTTCTCCCACCCTACAGCAGCATTCAAAAGTAATTACTGTACTCATTGTGAGGGGAAAAAATAGCAGCGCCACCTTTAGCCACTAGTAGCAGCACAACATTTTTTTAATGCATTTTTGCGGATAAATTCCGGTTAATTGAATACAGACTTTATTTTGGATATGCCGGTTTATGGAAGTTACGGTTGATCGGGTGCTGGATAAAACGGCTTTTATTGTACTTTAGTGTGTTATATTGGAAGTATAATTTAACTTTCTCTTTCGTCCCTGCTCCCCCCAAAACAGTAGATACTGAGTTCCCTCAAACCATCGGTGAGCAACTTGCTGAATCACACCATTTCCTGAAGTAACAACCTTTCCAAGAGAGCCTTAGGCATCTTTCACTGACTCATTAGGGCAGTTCTATAAAGTGTTTCTTCTCTGCTGGTTGTACAGTCAAAATATCTGTATCCTAATGTCCTATGAAGCACTAACAGTTTGAACACTCCAGAATTACTTGTGCTTTTTCAGAAAGGTACAGTCCATTTGATTTGAAGTTTCCTGCAAAGCTAATTTCACCATACGTTGCAGCTTTCACTCTCATATTCAGCAATATGCCTTGATTGTAGAGTTCAAATCTGCCCTGGAAACATTAGCGATACATCAGCAGGAAACCCTAGGTTAATCTGTGTAAAAATGAAACAATCTTGAAACATTCCCATTTATACTTTGACTTTCAAGGCAAACTCCCATCGAATAGCCATTAAGTATTCATCTACTCTCAACAGCGAAGCTGAGAGAACTGCAGAAATCTGGCCCATCCCCGTGGGTAAAGGATCATTTATTTCTCAATGGGTGCTTTGATATCAGTGTTTCATTGTGGTACAAATCAGCAGACATCATTATGGGACCGGTTGGTTAACTTAACCATTCTTGTCGACAGGATGTCAGGAATGACTGCAATTTACACTGCTTTCTCCTTGCATAGTACAACTGCACAAAAAGTATATTTTTTGTTAAGTTTTCTTTCAACGGAAGAAAAACATCTGTTACTTTTGGCTTATTATCATGATGTGTAAACGTCACAGTGATCTGTTTTTATAATTGCCAGTTTTAATGTTACTATAAATGGAAATGGAATCCTCTTTAATCATGACTGCAGAATTGCAAAATTTTTACACTTACTGGAATAGAATTGAAATAGAACTGTCAAGATAATTAGACCGAAGTTTTTTTAATAAAAAAAACACAACTGAATCATCTCCCATCTTATTCATCTACTTTACCATCTAACTCAATGAACATCTAAGATCTGAATGGGGATTCACGGCCAGGACAATATCTGTCCATCCATCTGCTTGCCCTCTGTAGCATCTTGGATATCTCCAAATCATTTTGGAGAACTTACTTCAAGGTGGTTTGACTTGCTGCTCTCTAAATCTCTTGTTTGTCACTGGCCATCGCTTTTTTACATATGAGTTTTGAAGGTTGAGCAGAACAGTAGAACATAGCTTGATTTCAGTCCACAGGAAAAAAAAAATGAGTGAGATTCATTCAGGGAAGGACTTGAGCCACGATTGAGTAAAAATTCCATTGAGTGTTACATGCAGCACCTTTGACCATGTCAGCTGGTATGAAATTTCTAATTAACACTCCTGGCCAACAATCCCCCGATAAAATTAGTCATTCACTGCATGGCTGTTCGTGTGACATTACTGTGCGCAAAATTGGCTGCTGCATTCACCCACAAAATACACAGCCGCTCCACTTTACAAAATATCCTGTAACGTGCTTT
Source organism: Hydrolagus colliei (assembly GCA_035084275.1). Lineage (NCBI taxonomy): Eukaryota > Metazoa > Chordata > Chondrichthyes > Chimaeriformes > Chimaeridae > Hydrolagus > Hydrolagus colliei. The sequence goes on from CM068746.1 coordinate 39,019,713, forward strand.
GGACATCCTCCTGATGCAAAAGGTGCAATACCAAATGCAAAGATTATAATTATTATAATTATTATAATTAATGATACTGTATATTGAATATTATTAATATTAACAAGCAGCAATATTTTTTCCCAAATGAGAACCATCATATCCTTGTAACTCGCGGGTAACAAGCGAGGGAAATATATCTACAAGGAAAAGTGTAATTTTTGGACTGTGCCTTAAGTTAATGGAAACGACTATTTGAGGTACCAGTGATAGTATTTCATTAATCTTCCTGCAATGCAGAGAATTTTCCTGTTATGATCAAAAGAGCCGTCTGGCTTACAAACCGATTTTAAAGTTGAATTTCTGCCTAATAATTCTGAGCCAGTGGATCCTTCTGGCCATGATATTGAGCTTTTCACACTCAGCGGTTTAATTATAATTCATATTATATTTGGCTAGTTTGCAAGGGGACGCTATACAAGGCTCCTGCAGAAAGGCTGCACAGAATGGTGAAATAATGTTCGGAACTGCGCAGAAACATAAAGATTTAACATTTCTTCAGATGCTCTATACTGCTTTTATGGTGTTTGTTAATGAAGGATTATTATACTCTAAAGCTTGAGTCAAATGTGTTTAATTATCATGTTTTTGTTTTGTGAAAATTGTAATAAAATATGGAGGCATCTACTTCTGTTTAAAAAAAAGCTGCTCATCAGCAAGATCACTCAGGTTATTAAATGCCATTTCAGAAATTAGAAGAAGATGGTGTTCATTGATTTCTTTGATTCTTAATATTTGGTGGAATAGTGCAAATTGCTAATTACCAAATTGGCATCATCACTCACCTCTGCCACCATCTTATCCCCAATGCAGCCAAATCTCAGGGTAGTGCAAGGAAACCTCTGTACAAACCTGAAAGAGAGAAAAGACTGCTAAATAAGCAACCAAATGGACCATTTTATGAAGGATGCTTACGTGTTAACACGTGTTATGTGTTAACATAACGGGCATCCATCTAATGCTTCTAATCTGTGGATAATCATCAAGCTTGTTATAATTGCATTTTAGTTTTTAACGCAGAGGTAATATACTTGCAGGTCATCAGGGAAGGTTTTTAATATAGAAGTGATAAATCACAGATGTCTGTCAGCATTTATTCAGACTGTATTTTCTATTATTAGTGCCAGAAGAAATTACTTTTTATTTGTTGATCTCCAAGGAGGAATTTCACTGCAAAGCAATAAATGAAGATTACTGTTCATTTGCCTTTTTAGTCCAGAATAAAGAATATCTATTCGGACTGCCCCAATGGCAGTGGGAAAATGCACTGAATGTGAGTAATGCTGAGCCATAAAGACCAGGAAGATTGCTGCTCCAAGCCAAGTTAGATGTTTTCATTCAATGTGCTGAAGCTGAGCTGGAGGGAGGGATATCTGTCCAGTGAACCGTAATGGAAGTTGCATAGGACAGGACTGAGCTCAGCTATGATTGTTGTGATTCACACATATAGAATGGCCACACAGGCAAGGTATTAGAACGATGAACGCACCTATGCAGCTATAACCCAAGCGTGAGTTACTGTCTTCAGGAGAAGACATCTGGAGGGACATCTTTACAATCTTTGCCCAAAAAAATTCTTGTCCATCCTCTAGTATAGCTCTATGTGTGCCTTGAATTGTACTTAAAACATTTATGTTGGGATGGACCTAAAGTGAAAGATAGACTAGCCAGCAGCAACCTCTGCAGGGTGGTTGCAGCATGTGGCATCAAACCAGCCAGTACGAGGAATTGAATTGACAACACAGGAGAATGGACTACAACGAAATATTAAACAGAGGCCAGGAAAGATCACGCATGTCTGGTTGTCAATTAAGAGTTCAAGACAAAATGGAAGAATAAACAAGACTTGCCACCAATCTTGACAGGTGAATGCTCTTCAGCTGAAAGAATCCAAAGTACCAGACTGAAAGGACCAGAAGTAATAACTTCAACAGCAAGCAAAAATCGGAATACGGATAAAGACTTTGAAATATAATAATAATCCTTGTATTTGATATGCTGTAAACACACAGCAAAACACCCAAACGGACAGTTCTGATTGTCAATGCTATGATTTCATGCATCTTCCAATCCAGTTCTGGGAATGTCTTCTTTTACAACCTGCCATTGCGGTAGGAGGACATTTATAGGATAGCTTGCAGTTTTAGCCAATTAGACTCAGCAATACATGACTGTTTATGGGACACTGCTGTGCAGGATTGGCTGTCACGTTTCACTCACACAATATCCAGTGAATTCAGTTTACCATAGAATCTGCAAAGCATTTTGAGACACCTCAAAGATGTGTTAAAGCGCCACATCGAATGCAAGGATTATTATTATTATTATGAGAACATGACACCAGGTTAGTTTAAGGTTACGTTTCCCTATGTGGCACAAACGGACAAGGTACTCTTTGTACATCCTGTGCAACTCATCATGAAGCATTTGTACAGTGCTTTCCAGCTTTCTTCCCTCTGCTCCCTTATCCCCCCTTCCCCCAAACTTTACTTTTCATCAGAGTTGCATTCATAAAATTAGAATATAGAAGATCCCACATCAACTGGTTATTGCTTTTCATCATGGCCTTACAATATCTGCCAATAAAATCAGGTTTACACACCTTATGAGAATTTCTATATTTGCTGTAATATTCTGGACGAATCATACAATATACATTGTGGAACTGCATTATGAATCTCCCTCTCCGCCCCCCAATAAAATGATTTTTTAAATACTGAATGTGTTAACAAGGACAACCCACTTGCTGGGATCTTTCTGGGGATGTACAGCTCTAAATATAGATGGATAATATAAAGGTTAAGCCTTTGTTAGACAAATAGATCTTATTGCCATGCAAACTGGAAAAGTAAGCTGACAAGTAAACCCATTAGCGGCTTCGTCTTCTAAGACTGTCACCATTATTGCTTCGTTCGTTTGACACCAGAGAAAGGGGAAAGATGTTTACTTGGAGTCCTTTGTCATATTCCTCTCGCCTGCCTGCGCTCTTGACAGTCTGCTGCTCTTAAATACACTGCATAAGCCCTTCTGCTAAAGCTTTTCTCGTTCCTGCTTGTATCTTCTCTGGAAGCGATAATTACCAAGTGTTTTCTGGGATGTTAAACTTTAATTTATGGGATCCAACGGGACTGTCACAAATGCAAAAGCCACACAAATAAATTTGAGGTTAAAGCAGTTAATTCCACAAGAAATATTGATTCCACAATGCAGGATCCTCTTATGAAGTATTTCACACTTTGAACAAAATTGTAATTATTTCTTCTAACAATCACTCTTTACTTGTGAGATATTCCCTGGAAACGGTGTCATTTGTACCATTCCGCTAATCACTTGTTCCCAGGCAGCCGGTTCCCATTGTCTAGCTTCATGATAATAATAGTATTCCTTGCCTTTGATATAGTGCTTTTCACATCAACAGAACCTCTCAAACTGCTATACAGTATTGTAAAGGGGAGTGTCTGTATTTTGTAGGCAAACGTGGCAGCGAATTTTCACACAACAATGTCCCACAAACAGCCATGAAGTGAATGAGCAGAGCAGAAGGTGAACGACTGTTTCAAATAGTGCAATGGTGTCTTCAATGTCTACCAAAACAGGCAGATGACCTTGGTTTAATGTCTCACCCACATCCGACAATGCAGCTTTCTCCAGCGCTGCATTGGACGTCATCCCTGAAATGTGCATTCGCAGCCTTCTAACTCGGTAAAACTTACTACCAACTGAGTGAGGCTAACACTTGACACGTTGTTTGTTGCAGACAGTTTAGCAGTTGATTCTCAAAGTCAAAGGCTCTGTTCTGTGGAACCATTGCTACGTAAATAGCGATGTGGAAGGTGGTACGGTTAGCAGCAGAATGACGGAATCGAGACATTTTTCTGTGGTAGTTTTGATGGACCAGTTGCTGAGCAAGTACTCCTGGGCATTGCTAATGACAGGCCAGCCAGCCTGGCTCATTGGCAGGACTTGTAAGTGCAGACCAGAGACTGGGAACATGGGATTCTTCCTCTAATCTACTGTTAAGCCTGCAAGATGAAGCACTGACATTAGGTTTAGTGCTTGCTTGGACAAGCAGTCGGAAGCTTGCCGCACATTGCTCTTAGTAGCAAGCAAAGCGATTTTAGCTGGTTAAAGTCTTGCAGTTCCACCAATGCACACTTAGCAGTCCCAACGTCTTGGTTCTTGTCAACTTTCACCTAATGGTCTCCGGAATTGGGTACGCAGCCTGCGTTTCTCCAGAGAGAAAGAGGGGGTACGTAGTCCATGTCACACAGGGAAATTTCCACGAGTAGTTAACATATGTGGAACTCTGTCTGAAACATAGTGATGGGGTTTATGCTTGTGTCAAGCACCGATCCGATAAAGAAAAATCAGTGTTTCCACTTGCTTTTTGTGCTGCCACGGATCCAAGCAAAACACACGCCACGACTTAAATTGTATGTTACAACCTTTCCTTCGGAGCAGGAGTTGCTTTTGAAAGCCAAGAAAGGTGAAAAATGCGAGGATTCATATTCCATTGAAAGCATGATTTCTAAACCAAGCACATCGGTGCCAGAGATAGATACTGGTGAAGGCTCAGTGAAGAGCAGCTGTGACATGCTAGGATGTGAGCAGCTCAATAACATCGACTACAAAGAGCTTCCTTCCACTGAGGACGTCTGCTTTTACATACAAAAAAAATTCTATTATAATTGTGCTTTGAAGATGCAAGAAAAGTGCTTTATTAGAAACCATTTGGCCATCTGGGGATATGCTCAATAATATAAACACCATCTATAAGAACACAGAGCTGGAGGGAGATGTGATCTGTCGAAGTCCCCAGGCATGCAACAAAACAGCAAGGACTTTCATGGCAATTAAATACTAAACAAATCTTCAATTGCCCAATTTATGAGAGGGCACCAGACCGTGAATACACTATTAATGACTGGTCTGTCATCTAATTTTTCTAGACAGGCACCTAAATTACAAAATTTTGCAATGTAGTGTACACAATTATTCTTTTAACTAAGCAAAGATATCCGCTATGTCTGCTTTCTTTAGCTTTCGAAGTGATAGTGAGGAGAATGGGGCTAAATACAATTGTATCAGGTTGGGGTCCGGTTGCTGACAGAATGGTGCAAGAGACAGAGGGTGCCTTGGTTGTGGCATTCATAGTGGGATACAAGAGGGCAGTGCCCACTAGGGAACGGCGATTAATCGGTTTTTCGATTAAACCCGATATGATTTTCAGATCGGTATGCCGATATGGTGATTCTAAAAAAACTGTTATATCGAGAGATTCGATTTTAAACATATACATCGATATATTTTTAATATCGTTCCTGGCAATATATCAATATTGTTGGTATTATCAGTGTAATGCGATCTTTTCCAGCTTACCTTGTCGCCGGCATTGCAACCTCCTAGACCTAGAGCATGGAATGCGCGTACATTCGGTGCGCGCGCACAATTAACGGGCGCGCACATCCGATGCGCGCGCACACTTTACTGCGTATACTCGACGTGAGTCGTGGCGTCTTAACAAAGTCGCATCGCTGAAAATTGTAGTTTGAAAATTTACCTTTCTCATCATGGGGAAAAGAAGCCCCGTATGGGACTACTTTGAAAACAATGCAGTCAGTAATGGTGTGTATAGATGTACAGTTTGCAAGGTCTTGGTTAAGACATCTGATTCGAGCACGAGCAGCCTGCGACAACACATTAAGCAGCACCACCCCGCCCAGCACGCTGCCCTCAGAGCGAAATCATTGTCGACAACAGCAGGAAGTCGAACCAGCGCTTCGGAGAAAGCGACAGGTAGTGGGGCCAGTGCAGCTCAAATAATTCCTGCTTTATTTAAGAGGAGAACATTGTACCAGAGAGGGGACAAAAAGTGGCAAAGTATCACGAACGCTGTCACTTTTTGCATAGCAAAGGAGAGCTTGCCAATGGCGAAGGACATTAATTCAGACTTCAGACTACATAAAAATAAGTGGCATTTTGTGGCTGTAAGTGTTATTTTTGTGTTTTGAGAGAGTTAGAAGGCAGATTATCACTGCTTCTATGTGTGTGTCTACACACACAGCAGTGATAATCTGGCTTCTATGTGTGTGTCTAGTCAGACACACACAGCAGTGATAATCTGGCTTCTAACTCTAACAGTCAGACTGTCTGTCTCTCTCTTTTCTATTGTAATAGATCTCATTTACACGTGGACATTACATGCTAGTTTCAAGCAAGAAATGGAGGAGAATAAATCTCTAGATTTTGTTTTTGGTGTGTGTGTGTTCTATTTTGTGTTTAGAGATGGAGGGAGAGAAGGAGAAGGGAAAAGTTGGGAGAGAAGGAGAGAGGAAGAGAGGAGAGGGAGGGAGAGAAGGAGAGGGTGAAAGGAGGGAGAGAAGGAGCGAGGGGAAAGTTGGGAGAGAAGGAGAGAGGAAGAGAGGAGAGGGAGGGAGAGAAGGAGAGGGGGAAAGGAGGGAGAGAAGGAGCGAGGGGAAAGGAGGGAGAGAAGGGAGGGAGGGACAGAAGGAGAGAGTGGAGGGAGAGAAGGAGAGAGGGGAGGGAGAGAAGGAGGGAGGGAGAGAAGGAGAGGGGGAAAGGAGGGAGAGGAGAAAGGGAGGAGAGAGGGAGAGTGGAGGGGGAGGGAGAGAAGGAGAGGGGGGAGGGAGGGAGGGAGAGAAGGAGAGGGGGAAAGGAGGGAGAGAAGGAGAGAGGAGAGGAGGGAGAGAAGGAGAGGGGGAGGTAGGGAGCAAACAACATTGTATAATTCAACAGACCTTGACACCAACATTACAAACTTTCTGGACCTAGAGCACGCATTTCGAAATGTGCGTGCACCGCGACTGTGCGCGCATCGTCAGTGCGGACGCACCGTCAATGCGCGCGCACTGCGACTGAGCGCGCACCATAAATGCGCGCACGCCATCAATGCACGCGCACTTCGAATGCACGCGCATGCGCAGTATAAAAACTCGATAGATCGGTTTAAGCAGGTATGAGCAAACCGATACATCCATATCCGGAAAAATCCCATATCGCCGTTCCCTAGTGCCCACTTAATGCTATTACACTAAAACTTGCATGTCTGATTTGTATAAATCACATAATCGCCCAAGTCATACATCTCCCCAAGTCACGTTTAAGAGTTTATATTCTATACAAGTTTGACATATGTTGTACTTTGCATAATTCATATTGAATGCATGGTTCCAACTGATAGGAGTTATGTGAGGTTCACTGTATTGCCAACAATATACAGTCAATTCACTTTACAGTATATTCTGTATAGCACTTTGAGACGTCTCAAAGACGTGAAGAACTGCTTACTGAAATGCAAGTATTATTATTTATTACTAGAAATTTCTGTACATGGGATCAATTGCTAAATAGACCTCTTTGCGTAATGGCAAGGGTGGGTAGAAAAGTGCTCTATTCGGGACTGTTTGGACTTGATCAAAAGGGGAAGGAAAATATCTTCATTTGAATGAAAGATTTTGCTAACTGTGCAGGAAGGGAAAAGTGATAACCTGACAAGCCCCATCTGTTACAGTATTGACTGAATCACATTCACAGTTTGACTGGAAATTAAATTACACCCCATGCCTCAAAAGCTAATGTCTTTTAATGCAACATTGTCTGTCTCACCCCATTATTGTGTGCCGATCGCCTGATGTTGCGGTGATATTGGTGACTCCAGCTTGCTTCACGTTAAGCTCGAACAGTGACCTTTCTTTGCAGTCTTTTAACAAAGTAGTTGTACGGTTTTCATGACAACCAGGTGCTTTTCGTTTCATTTGTGTTACTGACAGTACTCAAGCCCAGCAATATGATAATTAACTCAACTGATGACTATCACTTAATGGGCCTCACAGTATAACTTGTTCAATTTAATAGTGAATCTATAGAATAAACTGATGATGAACACCGACAATGGGTTTTAAGAGCTCTTCAGAGACTATTGTAACTAATTTGTGCCTGTAACAATTGCGACCGGTCCTTGCATACTTGTGAATTGACTGATAAGAAAGACGTCCTTTGTAATATTTCACACCACAGCACGATTTCTTCCAAATGAATGAAACATTACTGGTGATTTCACAAGAAAGGCACAAAATAGCTTTCCTACTATAAGACTGACTGATGTTATTTTTGTATAAAGGTTCTCTATCTCCTATCTCTAAAGTTGCATAAAGCAGAAGTGTCTGCTTTTCTTTTTCCTAAATGCTTTTTTTTCTGTTCCATCTGTGTAATTTCTTGACTATGTTCCCTCCAGTGGCGCTGGAAATCCTGCATCTTTTGAGGGTGATGCCTTGCCTTTTTGGTGCTCAGAATTCTTAGTTGCATCACCAGTCCCGTGGTCTGAATCTAGGAAATGTATGACAATAGAATTGGAAGCTGCTGAAACAAATGAGCAATACATGTGTCACATAACAATAGATATATTGTACCCAGATCAATATATATATATATACAGTATATATACACAGAGGGAACTCATGCAACTCACAATTTTCAGCCACTAAAGAGACCTGAGATTGAACTCCAGTGCCTAAAACATAGCACAGTTTTTGGATTGTGTCTGAACTTTTCCCTTGGCTTCCGTTTCTGGCTCCTTAACCCTGTAATGACCTGAACCAGATCACTCTACCGCTAGTTCTAACGTGTATTCGCAGAGGGAAGGGGAGAATTCTGCTGTTGGTTAACATACGCAGACACGATAAAAGATTTCCTCTAAACGTCCAGTACCACTTTACTTCCAACAATGCAGCACACATTCAGTACTATGTTGGATTGTTTGCTTTAACTGTACGAGTTCCAAGTTGCAGTGCCAATTGAAGCAAATTGTACTGTATAATTGACACATCCCATACAGAGTTAAGCTGTTTTTCAGACCAGTATAGTGAAAAGAGAGCCTGATCAACGTCTTCCAATAATACAGTGATCATGTTAAAAAACTATATTGTGGATAGAACTTCTTTTCTGCTCGAACTTCAAATCAGTCCATTCCTCTTTAATGTTGGATGATGTAGCGTGGGTTGCTGTGAGCTCAAAGTGACAATTCAACCACATTGCAAAAGGTCGTGGAAGTCATTCTATTCACCTACCATTGGTTTATTCCATACCATTCAACCTTGTTGCAAAGTCTGTCATTCACAATAATTATATATGCAGCTACTAATCATAATGTTAAAATGAATTATTTATATTGAAGAATAATTTGGTTTTCACACTATAATTATTTTTCCATCAAATTCATACTTATGTGGTAGTGTACCTTGTGTTTAATGCAATGCAGAATACAGCTGTTTGTTTGAATAAATAGCACTGCTGTTTTTCAATCCTGATCATGTCCCACGATGGAATTCAAGGTGTCGGGGCTAGTTTAGAAATTAAGTCATCACTCAGAATAAGGATATGTTTTAAATATGTTTTTTTTTTTCCACGCATGCATCAGGATCTTGAAAGAAAGGTGAGATTCCTGTTATTTATTGATATGGATTTCCTTGACTACTCGGTTAACTCAAACATTTGCACTTGAATAGCAGTAGTTACAGAGATTTCTGTTAATTATCGGAAAAAATGCACAGGCTCAAATGGGCTGGTTGGTTACAGTAATGGACCAATTTGTCCTGCTAATGATTATAATAATCTTTACATTTGACATAACGCCTCTCACATCACACCTACACTGGGTATGTTACTTAATAGCTGAGTACTTTGTTCTGTTTTTAACTACATTGGAATATTGCAAAGCTTGTCCAAACGTTTATTTTGAGGTTTAAATGAGGTTTATCACAGATCGAAGTCTCCACAGAAATTTGGATTCTGTTAACAACCATTAGTGAAATGGGTTTTGGGCAATTGCAATCCACCTCCCAGTGGAGATGATTGTAGAGCACTAAACTGCCCATGGAGTTGGACAAACATGCTAAGTACTGCATTTATCAGGGTAATTTGTGTGCAAACGTCAATAGTGTACTGTATTGCACTGCCTCAGAAACACTGAAGAACTTTAAAAACAAATCCATGAACAAAGCTTCCTTTGAGGGTTTGTGATGGTTTTTTGAGGAATGTGCTCATTTTCTCTTGGAACAACCTACTGCGGAGGCCAGTTGCTGAGCTGTTTCCATCTACCTGCAGTTTTCAGGTTATAAATGAGTAGTTCACTGTCTCCTATTTCAATAGAGAGAGGATTGAGCTCTTTTGTGTTTTTGCCTTTCATGCTTTTCGCTCCTGTAGAATGTCTTAACAAAATGCTGTACTCCAAAAGGCGCCCATGCACTCAGCTAATACTCACTAAACATAAGCAGCCATTTAATACTGTACTTGTTAGGGACCAGAAGTACTATAAAGCTAATTAAAACTCCAATTTCTTGAAAGTGTACCTGATAATATTTTCCTTGAAGTATTGTAACAAAAGTGCAATAAATAATAATCATTGCATTTGATATATAGATTCTTTCATGTCGTGAGGAGCCTCAAAGAGCTTCATAGAATTTACTACGGGGCATAGAGACTCTATTCTGTAGGTGAACATTGTATTCATGTTATTTCAAAGAAACCTGACCAGCCATTAGTGGGTTGCTTCCTGCTCAGAATTTCCATCTTCGTGGAACTGGAAGTCTGAATATGTGATCTTTTGTAGCACAGCTCATTCACACCCACAGCATTTGGTCATCTGTCCCTTCACTCCCGACCAAAAAAGTACTATTTAAGTATAAATTATTGTGCTGTATCCCCAGCAATTAGAATACAGTTTGCTTCGCTGAACATGTGAGGCATCCATCTTAGAAAGCCTCCAAATCTCTTGATTCTGTCATTTTATTAGTTGTCTCCCTTCTTTCAGACTTTTTCCTTGATTATATCTGTTACAAGTCCATGTTTGAAGGCTGTGACAATTCTGGGCTATATGTTCTACGGGCAGTCTGTAGATACCCTGTGTGAAGCCGGACTATATGGGCTTGAATGGCAGATGCTGGAAATCTGAAGTAAAAACAGAGATCACTGGGAACACTCAGCAGGTCAGGCAACTTCTATGGACGAAGGGAAGTGAGTCAACGTTTCGGATTCATAACCTTTGTGAGAACAGCTGTTCCAATGATCCACATAGGAAGCTTGAGGAACAGCACCTTATCTATCTGCTAGAGACTTTACAGCCCTCTGGCCTCAATATTGACTTGAACAATTTCAGACCATAACAGCTCACCTCCCACCTCCCCTGTAACCAATACCACATCATCTGGGTCCCAGGCACACCTTTTCTCTCTCTGGTCTGCCTGTTTTGTTGCAATTTTCCCACCCCCACCCCCACTCCCCCCGTTTTGCATTATTAACTGCTCTTTTCTCCTGTTTTGTTGCAACTACAATTGGAAACCGCAGCCCATTTTCTTTACACACTCCACAACACAGTGGATGGTGATGCCATTCTGACTGCGATCAACAAACGTAACACAAAGTGGCTGAGCTCAACTAACTTAACACAAAAAGTTGCCAAGTGCTGCATTAGCTATTCATTGATTAATGGTCTATTCACACAATTTTAGGCGTCTATTGATGTATTTGATGTATAAATGGCAACGCAATGTATTAGTGTTGAGAATCTAATGGAAATTGAGTTTGCTGAACATCATTTCAGTCTCTGACATTTGGCGAAATTATCTCCCAAGTGACCAAAAAATAGGGAATCTATTTTATTTGCCACTCAAGACAATGAGCATAGTTGATTCTCCAATGCAGTAAAGGTGTAGCCCTCCACTGCATTATCAGAGGTGCCATCCTTCATATGAGATGTAAAGCATTGTATCTGCTTAGTTGGATATTAGAAATCTCACAACGCTATTCTAAAAAAGAAGAAGGTTTCTACCACTGTCCGGTCCAACAACCCCCCGAGATGACATTGGCTGTTTGTGGGACGTTGCAATGTACAAATTAGCTGGTGTGTTCACTGACAAATGCAGATTCCCTTTTCTTCACAGAACAAAAATTGGGAACGCTTTTAAGACTTTTTCTAATATGATAAAACGGTATATCAAATGCAAATTTTTTTCATTATTATTCAAAGATTGCCAAGAGTTTAAACGTTTCTGAACATGAGAGGAAATTAAGATAATTTTCACCTCATGTTTGGCTTCCATTATTCTATCAGCACAGGAGCCTGTCTCCAGTTGTTTGTAATGGAAAGCTTTACTTGACACCATCTCTATATTCCACGAAGCAGTTCATAAAGGATTCATCACAAGATGGTCATGTAGATACCAATGGCATTAAAGCCCCTTGAAGGGAAATAATAGCAAAGCTAATACGAAGGTTAGCATTTTTAGTGCGTTTCACTATTTATTGGTGACCTTTTTTAAGAAATTGAACGCGGAAACAGCAAGGAATAAAGAGGAAAAATGTTTTTTGGTTTTAGTTTTTATCCAAGCAGCAAGCTGATGGTTTTAACAGTGCAAACTGACTGGGAAGAGATATTGTGCCCAACAGTGCAAGGCAGCTGAATTAATACACACACACTGAGTTCAAAAGTGATCATCAAAGCATCCCATAATAATGGCGTGATCTGTACTAATGTTAATTCATCTACATTGCCCTGTCTGGCTCAGTAACTATCCAATATCCTGCCTAGTGTCATCAACATTTAATATGTAAATCAAAGTATTCTGAAATAAAACAACCGGAAGCAAGTATTTGTCATTTCTAATTATTTGTAACTTTAAATGAAAAGGCCACAAGATGTCATTAGTTGTTGAATTTTGAAAATGCCCACCATTTTGCCAAATGCCTTGTCTATGGGGCAAATGTTTTTCTTCGCTGAGTTAAAAGAAAGCTCTGTTCTTTCATTCACAGGCCATGAAACTGGAAGAAAAGGACAAGGAGCTTCAGAAGTTGGATAGCTATTACAAGGATCAGGTGGCCAGGTTGGAAGATATGGTAAGATATGGTATTGTTTCATTGTTCCAATGTCCTTCCTGCTGACCAGATTCCCCAGTTCCTGTCTCCACAAGCTGTAGACCATCCAGAACTGTAGTCCCATGATCTCTCCTGCAAATCCGTAACCCGCAACATTGCTCAGCTCCACTGGCTCCCTATTCCCAACTCAGATCAAATTCAAATTGACTGGGCATTGTTGGCGATTTTGTGGGCAAAACACTTTTTTTGGTGTAGTTTTACTATTGCAGATATGGCCTTCAAGTGTTACACAAATATCTGATGTGTCTATTCAAATACCAAGGCCATGACATAAGTATGTTTTCAAAGGGCCCAAAAATATGAGCAAGTCTTCCCACACTTTGTTTACTTCAACTAGGTTCTACCACAGCGTTCTGTATTTCCATCACAACGGTGACGGACCCTCTTTCACAGAAATGCACAATCCCCCTTGTCTAATATCCCAATCCAATTTGAAACAGATTTGATGCAGTTAGAAGAGCCTCTACCAAACACTTAATACCAGAAGGAGAATCGCTCTCTGAAATCCAAGTGTGATGTCTGCATGGATAACCAGCTGCAAAACCAGGGATGCTGGTTTTGATGCTGGTTACTGAGATTGGTGTGTTGTGGTTATAAAAGCATTGAATATTATTAACAGAATAGCCTTTTTAAAGTTATCCTGCTTTAATCTAAATTAATTATGTTACCTAGGACTAGTTTTGCTATTGTTCTACTGCAGTCCAAATATATGTGGGAATTAGTGGGTTTGTAACATATATCTGTTGGCCCGAGACGCAAATGGTGGAGTTGAGGAAGGGAAGGAAAGAGTCGGAGATGGTCCATGTGAATTTTATGGAGGGGTGGAAGTGAAATTGATAAATTGTTCCAATTCGCAATGAGAGCAGGAAGTAGCCCCAACACAGTCATCAATGCATTTGAGGAACAGGTCAGGGAGCGGACCTGAATAGGGCTGGAACAGAGAGTGTTCCAGGTGGCCAACAAACAGGCAGGCATAGCTGGGATCCATGCGGGTTCCCGTAGTGACACCTTCTACTTGGAGGAAGTGGTTGGAGTTGAAGCTGAAGTTGTTCAATGTTGAAACAAGTTCAGCCAGGTGGAGGAGGGTGGTGGTGGATGGAGACTGGCTGTGCCGCTGTACCAGGTAGAACCGGAGAGCCTGCAGGCCGTCTTTGTGGGGGATGGAGGTGTTTAGAGACTGAACGTCCATTGTAAATAGGGGACGTTCAGAACCAGGGTACCCAAAATTGTTGAAGTGGTGGAAGGCATCGGAAGAGTCACAGATATGGGTCGGTGGGGTTTGGACAAGAGGGGGATGAATGGAGTCCAGGTATGAGGAGATCAGTTCGGTGGGGCAGGAACAGGCTGAAACAGGACATTCCTGTTTGTGGATCTTAGGGAGAAGGTACAGTTAGACAGTGCGGGCCTGGGGGACTATGAGGTTGGAGTCTGTGGGATAAAGATCGCCAGAGGAGATGAGGTTATTGATTGTTGTGGTGATGATGGCTTGGTGTTGGGATGTGGAGTCACGGTCCAGGGGAAGGTAGGAAGAGCAATCGGAGAGTTGGCGTTCAGCCTCTGCCAGGTAGAGTTCCTTACGCCAAACGACGACAGCGCCACCCTTGCCGGTGGGTTTAATGACGATGTTAGGATTGTTCCTGAGGGAGTGCGGTGCAGCACGTTCAGGGCGGAAAGATTTGAGTGGGAGCGTGGAGTTGAGAAACGGACACGGCCGATGTCACGCAGGCCGTCCTCAATGAACAGGTCCAGGGCAGGCGGCCAGCCCGCCCAATGGTCACCGGTGGAGTCAGTCGTCTCCACCCCAGCCCGCGAAGCTAATGATCTGAGTGTGTGGAGCCAAGTGTGAAGGAGGTGGGTGGGCGGGTGGAGGGGCGCAATGAATACATTGCTGAGTTAGCTGTCGGCGCCGCTATTCAAAGTTTGGAAGCCACTGATGTAAGGTGAGATGATAAAATAAATTGTTTTCTCTAAATCAAGCTTCTAACTTGTGCATCTATGTGTGGAAAGATTCATTAATGTCATTGGTTTCAAATCTGGATGGACTGGATTCTCATATTCTATAATCATTATAGCTTTATCCACTTCAATCTTCTTCAGGTGTCGGCATAATAGATAACCCCACCTTATCTTTATGATCATAACAGTAAGGTATAGCCTGTGCAATGCAAATTCAACACAGGATGTCAGTCTTCAGCTCGTATTTCAAGGGGTTTTCTCTGCAAATAAATTGCTGATGATCAATTTCTATTCAAGCTTATTCATGTAATAGCTTAGGCAAGTTTCTTTACTCCACACTCCTCTGTTTACCTAGCAGCAGGTAGGATCTCAGTTTTTAGTCAATTGGCAGATCACTTTCCAGGGGTACTAATCCTTCCCCCAAAAAATTGGTCACTCAATCCTCGACTGCTTGTGGGACACTGCTGTGCTCAATTGACCACCGCGATTTGCCCATAAAATATAGAATCACTCCACTTGACAGTACTGTATATCCTTTGAAGCCCTTTGAGACATCTCAGCAATGTGATAAGGCTCTGTATCAAACAATAATACTCTTTGCAAGGAATAATATTATTATTTAAAAATCTGATGTTGAACGCTGAAAATCCCTCCCACTCTAATTGGAAGATCCAGTGAATGAGAATGAATATATTTTCTCAAGGTCACATTATTTGTCTCAAGACCCTCCTCTTCGACCATGTCTTGAGCAACCCTCCTTACCCCCTCTGCCCTCCATCCTCCGTGACCCTCCCCCTCGGGTCCAAATCCCTGACTGTCCAACACCTTGGGACATCCTCCAGGTATGAATGGCACTCCACAAATGTAATTTTGTATTTGTCACTTTTGAAATCAAGAGATTTCCATTGATTTAATAGGTATTTATATGACTTAGGTGAAGACAAGCATCTTAGACAATCACAAAAGCAGCCTGGCTGGATTCAGTATCTGTCGCTGCCTAGCAATGCATTCTGATTGATCATTAACAGCTTGAAGAATTGTGCTGTTTTTTTTCTTGGAGAAAAATGAAAAGGCATTAGCGGAATAGTGTCTGTAGAATTTCTGGGTGCCTTATCAGCATGTCCGCTTATTCGTTTGAAGCTCCAAAGTTGATGTGGGTACAACAATGACAAACAGCAACAAATTGCATTGATATAGCACCTTTCACATCAGGAGGACGTCCCAACTGGCTGAACAGTTACGGGTTTGCATGCGAGCTGGGGTTTGGAATCAAGAGGGGTGGAGGGGTAGGGATGGGAGGATTATTGAAGGCTCAGTCAAAGAGAAAGGTTTTGAATGAGGCCTTGAAGGAGGCAAGGGAGGGAGCGATGTGAAGGAACTCTGACGTGGAATCTGAGAGAATGGGGGCAGAAAGACTGTAGGCCGGACCGCCAATAGTAGGGTGGGCAAGATGGGGGACATCGAACAGGCCAGTGCCCACTGAGAGGAGGGAGCAGGCAGGTTGATATGGTTTTAGTGAGGGTAGATCCTGGCAAACATATTGCTGTTGTGTATATGTGCAACAACAACAACAACAACAACAATTTACATTTATATAGCGCCTTTCATGTCGGGAGGACGTCCCAAGGCGCTAAACAAGAGGCGTGTGACCCGAGCTGGGAGGGGAGTGTTTGGGAAGGGGTGAAACACGAAGGGGAGGTAAAAGAGTTCGGGGGGGAACAAAAGGCACGATCGAAGAGGAAAGTCTTCAGATCGGCCTTGAAAGAGGAAAGGGAAGAGGCGAAACGGAGGGATTGAGGGATGGCATTCCATAAGGTGGGAGCGGAGAAACTGAAGGCCCGGCCTCCGATGGTGGGGCGGTTCGGGCGGGGGGCTTGGAGCAGGCCAAGTCCTGTTGAACGGAGGGTCTGGGTGGGCGTGTAGGGGGAGAGTAGATCGGTTAGGTAGGATGGGGCAAGGCCGTGTAAGGCCTTGTAGGTGAGGACGAGGATCTTAAATTCGATCCTCTGGAGGATGGGGAGCAAGGTTGCTATGGACACTTTGACCCCAATACACAGATCCCAGCAGTCCAGCACATATTTGCAGCATCAGCTCCTAGCAACAGAGGATCTTTTTACGAGAGCATCTTCTAGTTCGGAGTTAGAGATAGAAATGATGGAGAAAGCAAAGGAGTTTGAAAGTTAGAGAGAGAATCATTGAGAAATAAGAGGTGAGGCAACATGAAACTAAGTTCTCATCTTCTTGGGCTTAAAACCACTGCCTTAAGGATTGTGGAGAATTTTGGAAAACAGCCTTAAAATCGATCTTGAAATTGGAAGCCAATTTTCCGCAGTTCTTTTTAGGTTCTATGGAAAATTGGCTTTTTAAGACTTGATTTCCAAAATTGCATGTGATCTTAGATATCAAGACACTGGCCTTAAGCTGAAGTATGTAAGAATTGTGAGCCCCCGGGGAGCTGCTCTCACTTTCTTTTTATTGTTAGTGACATTGGCACGTACCTAGATAGTAATGTTTGCAAGACTATGTCTATTCTTAATGCTGATTCTGCTGAAGAAATACCCTACTACAGTGCAGAAAATCGATATTGGCTGACATTAAAGACTGAGATAATATGCTCTGAGGCATTTTTCAGCATATGAGAATCTGAAGGATATTTCTGGGATCCTCTGAGGAGAGATGATGTAGGAGAATTGTTAGTTACTGTTTATTTGCCCAAACTGAATGGTTCAGTAATAATTCCATTGAAAAGTGTTGGCACATTGAAGGGTGCAAATAATGTATTGATGCATTATAATGTTTTATAACTTCCATAACTTCACCGCTTCTTTATCCACACTAAACTCTGTACACCTGCAAACCCCAGTCGTCGCCAGGCTCCACTGCCTCTCAATGGATCAACTTCAAAGTTCTCAACCTCGCCCATCAATTCCTTCACGCCCTATCACTTCCCATTCTCTCTGAACTTCTATCCCACTCATGCTGGCTCTCTCCACTTGGTTAACTTAGGCCTGGTATCCTGCCCGTTCCCTGTCCCACTGTCATTGGCCAAGCCTTCAGTTTCAATGTCCTCAACATCTGGATCTCCTTCCCTCAAGCCCTCCGTCTCATCCCCTCTCTATCGTCTTGAAATCTCATCATATAACATACCACTCTGACTCTTTCTCTTCTCATCCCCCCCCATCAGCACCCTTTCTTCCTTACTTACTCGATGTCCAATCCTATTCATGCTTTGAGACATGCAACTTGATAAAAAGCAAGTTGTTCTGAATCGCAAGTAATTGCTGTCCATATGATCCAAAGTATCAAACTTTTTTTCATTCACTGATTACAATCATAAACTCTGCCATAGCTTTTGAAGACTGTACCTTTCTATTCATTGGATAAAAGTAGACACTCTCCTTTCTATTCCAGAGGAGAAAAAGATGGAAGAATATCAATCACCCAGCAGGGGTTCACAAGAGTACCATTGAGTTATATTGAACTGAACTTGAGGTTCTTAGGGTCATAAATAGTGTGCTTTTTTGTTAACCTCGCTTCATCAGCATGTATTCTGCTGCTGGTAACGTATACAGGACATTCTATACCCTGGTAACAAGCAAGTAAAAAAAAGTCTTGATTTTTCTTCCTTTCGCACGATGCAAATCCCGCTGTCATTGCTTGCATAATAGCTTGCAGTGATTACAAACGAAGCAAGCTTGAGTGAGAAAACGCTGTGCTGGCAGAAGAGACTGACCTATATGGCTGATTTCTCTATATTCTAAATGGTAGGCAATTTGGATCATGTGTTACCACTGCAGGAGAACGGTGGATGTGGAGTGCAGTCATTTTAAAGAGCATTGAATTTTATTTCTGTGTTCAGCTGCAAACCAATAGATTTACAGTGTTCAACATTTAATTGGAACAACTAACTCTCTCCTCCATGTTAATCCATTTAAAAATGCGCAGAGAAATAGCTCACAGTTATCACATAAGAAATAGCCCACCCCAAATTGTATGCGAGGCTTTGCATTCCAATTAATATTATCCAGCTGAGAACCCCCCCCCCCACCCCCCATGAACAATTTCTCTGTATCACACCCTTGCTGTAATGGGCTTTTAGATTAGCTCTCAACGATAGCATTATAGAGACACTCTGCAGCATTAATGGTGCAGAATATTCAATAAATGTGTAACTATGATTGATTGGACACCTATGCGGTACTTCAGTTCAAAATAGCATCTGAATAGCATCATGGACTTCAACTGTATGATCCTCACCAGAAATCCCAATAAAATATTAGAGTATGTTGTGTTTTCTGTGACCATGAAACACTTAGCACTTTCAGTTTCGATGTCACTCTTGATCTATATTAACTTACCATCTTGCCGATTTTCCTGCCCAGCAATGAAGAAAAATACCGGCCCTTAAAACATCCCACCAGAATTCAACACATTTTTAATACAAAATATGAATACCTGTTGTGAACTGAAGCAGAGTCTCACAATATTTCAATTTCACGAGTACGGGTACAGGAAACTATCGGAAGGAACCCCCTTTTTCATCTGCAGCCTTGAACTTCACTCATTGCCATCCATTCTACTACAGATGATACATAGCAACACCTTTATAGCACTGTCTTCTGGGTCTTCAGCTCACTGATTTCACTTACTTCACCCAGCGCGCAGAAAATAGCTTCAGTGGCTTTTCCTGTGAATAGTATACCTGCACAGAGCACAGGATGTGACTTACCAGGAAGCCATTTTGAAGCTCAGTTGGCATGTTCCACAGAACACCAACACTGTAATTGAACTCCTGTAAAACATGTGGCGTTATAACAGGGTTGCCCTATATACTACACAATGGGAAGAGGAATTTCAAGTCCTATATTTCCATTAGCGTACACTATACTACTCCCTGCCTATTCCTGCTTCAAAAAGAAACCCTGAAAAGTTTATTGTGAATCAACTAATAGCTCTTAGGAATGTTTGAAGTCAGCAATTCAATCTCTCAGTTCTGCTGATCATAATCGGATCTTCACTCTCATAATTCAGTTTAATCAGAACTAATGAGTTGAATTAATTTCTTGTAAGTCATTGCTAATTATTGTCCTTGTATTAATGCATTGATTGAGGAAGAGTCTCTAAATATAGATACAGTTCTTGCCATAAGCCAGATGAGACTTTTAAGCTCCAATATGTGAAGTGTGTTGATCCTTCAAGATCTCGTTGTCATCCCCTTGGCTCCAAAAAGGCTCTTAACACAAGCATAATTTCTTACCTGCATGGAGGAAGTAGACATCAGTAGGAGAATCCATCTCTTGGCCATACTTGTTCGCCTCTTAACCAGTTCAGCCTGCAATTGACACACCTCTGGGAATGGGCTAGTCAACAGTGTTTTTAGATACAGGAGGACCCGGAAGAAACAAAATACTGGAAGTCTTATTGAAAAATATTGGAATGAAAAATTGGCTTGCTATTTAAAAGGCAAATAAAACCATACAAAAACAGACGTTGTACATTTCTTAATTTAAAATGGCAGATTGCTTTTCTGGTCATAATAATCCCTTAAAAAATAATTTGGTCACTCAATCCACGACTGTTTGTCAATTCACTTTACACTGTACTCTGTGAAACACTTGAGATGTCTCGAAGACGTGATATCAAATACAAGGAGTATTACTATTACAATCTATAAACCGTTATTTAATTTATTAACAAAAGGCTGTGTTGTTTACCTTTCGATACAACAGCCACATGAATGCTGTACATGAACTGAAACAATTAATGTTAATTGCACACTTTAGCGGAGGAAAGCTGCACTCTGCCCTAATTGTAATTATAGATAATCTAAGAGGTCACTTACCATAATTGGAGCTTGATATGAAGGGTTCCTTTATTACCCACTGAAAGCAAAATTGTTTATTTATTTATTTAATAAAGTGTGTGTACAGTCATCTTGGTGGGAGATCCACCTTTCACCACTGTCGAGTCTACAGCCTGTCTGACCCCAACCTTTGGAAACATGCTTGGTGCGGTAATACAAAACACAATGAGTGAGTTGGACTGTGCCCACTTAGTTTCTAAAAGCCCTGGTGTAAGATGAAGAACCTATTCTGCTTCACTCCAGCAACATTACTGACTCAGACAAACCTGGATATCAACTCCTGTAAAATTTGATCCTTAAGACTTGCTTTTAGGCAAGGATCCACCAGCTGCAGATCAAGTGGGGGGTGATCGGAGGGGTCAGTGGGGGTGAAGACTTATGTATCAGGATAAACAATCTTTTGCATTTGGCGTAAAGGTCAGGAGCTGGTAACATGCACTGAATGACGGAGACTATATGATCATATGAACAGCGCAGAGTTGTCAGCATGGATTAAGAACGAATAGGTCATGCCTCATGAATCTGTTGAAATTCTTTCAAGTCGCAACTGAACTAGTGGATGAAAGATAGAATAGATAGATAGAACTTTTATGTGTATGCTTCCACGCACAGATCTTTGACACAAAACCAAACGTCATGGCATTAATGGCAAATTGGTTAAATTAGCTCATTTCCAAATCTCTCTTCCATGGTTTCGCCCCATCCTACCTCCATGACTTCCTTCGGCTTTACCAGCCTGGTCATTCGCTTCATTCAGCAAACATCAACATGCTTTACATCCTCTGCCCTATCATCGATTCTGCCTTCACTCTCCCTCTGAGTCGTTCCCTCCCTCTTTGATCACACTTTTACTCCTCTCCATCGCCTTCAGCTTCACCCCAGCTCAGGTCCCCAGCCAGCAGTGTTGAGCACTGTCTTCCCAACATGAAAAGCACAATGCAAATTGTGTTGTATTGAAACTGTCATAACAATAGGAGTCTGTGATGTTCTAAGATAACACTCTTGGGAGAAAGACTTTTGTCTTTAAAATAAAGTACTGCAGTGCTTTGTTCTGATCTCCCTTCCCCTCCACTATTTATGAATCTTGCATGCAATTTTGGGACACCTTACCTCCAAAAGATCATAAGAGGTATGAATAAAGATGACTTTACAGTCCATTTGACCTCATCCTTTCAGATTAAAGCATCAAGTTGTGTCTTAACTGACACAACAGTTTCCTCATCTGTACCATCTGACTGTTAAAGGCCCTTTGTGCAAAGAAATCTTTCTGTCTCTATCCTAAACTTGCCCTTCATAATCTTAAATCTGTGGGTTTTTGTCCTGCTGCCTTGACATAAAGAGCGAAATAGATGATTCTTGGGTTTTTAGCAGAGCTAAACAACTTCATAAAGGTTTAACCCCCACAGTAATCCATTTAAAAGTTCTTCCTCCCTTTCTTGCTCTTCCTCCCTCCCACATATACAATTTTAGTATCCCATCGAGAACCAAAGTTGCTTGGGGGTGAGGGGAGTATGAAATTAAATGACATTTGATGCAATGTGATAGGAGTGGAAGGCAAGGAAGCTTTTGAATGACATTGAGCTGAATGTATTGGATAAGGCAGAATGTTTGGGGTTCCCAAGCATCTCTCTTGCTCCTCATTTCT
This sequence comes from Hydrolagus colliei, assembly GCA_035084275.1. Classification (NCBI taxonomy): domain Eukaryota; kingdom Metazoa; phylum Chordata; class Chondrichthyes; order Chimaeriformes; family Chimaeridae; genus Hydrolagus; species Hydrolagus colliei. The sequence continues at coordinate 39,042,164 of CM068746.1, forward strand.
CCAAATCCACAAAAGGACGGGATGTAAATCTTGAATCAATCTTTGTTCCACTTGTACGTCTTAATTATTTTTCTAATAAACCTTAACTCAAGCTGCTTCAAAAGCAGTGAGAGTTAACAAGAAACATTATCTCTCCTGACCATGCTTAACTTTTCTCACTCAAAATTGCCTGCAACAATGATGTTGAGGAAGTTTACAATGAAAAATGTTGGTTTTGAAGACCTTATCTGCGGTTTCATCTCAGAACGTCTTAGAAATCCTGAAGTTATCTGTAAATTAAATGAATATTTGCTGGTGTGTCACCATTAGTCGGTGGTACTTTCCCATCTCATCTCTTCTATAGGATCTTAGTCACGACGGCCTTCATCTGTGTGATTAATTGACTTTTTGATTGTTCAGTATCTACAGTTGGTGTTTTCATTATCTGCTCTGTTTTGGTGATTGAGTAAACACACAAATGAACTGAATTAAGGTCACTGACTGATGCTGGATTAGTGACAGCTCACTTTATGAAGCGAGATTGTTATAAACATCTCCTGTCAGATGATATTTTAATAATTTAATCCATAGAAGGCAGTGAAGACTTTACCCCCGGGGGAATCCAGGATCACAAAGTACCGACATGGATCTCTTAACGCAGACAACCGCATGTTTGGCTGGAGTGTGACATCATTCCATTCAACCCGCCTGCTGTGGAAAACAGGATTTTAGTATTACTCTATGTCAGAGTTTAACAGAAATCCAATTTACCAGACATTGAATTCCATCTGAACTGTGGAGCAACAACATTCAGGAAACCCTTTCGTTCTAATCGCATTGGTAGGAAATTTTCGGATCAGTCAAGCTATGAAATAATAATTTAATGACCATTTTTTCTTCTTCTTTTCCTCCTTTCCTTTCTGTTCTTTATTGCGACCGGAATAGACTTTGCTGCTGTGGAATGATAGCCTGGAGCCTTTAAGAGGAATTAATATTCTGATCAGCTTTACACTTGTATCTTTGATGCACAAAGGTGCTGCGATGACACAGCACTAGATTTCACCTTTCTAGATTCCAGCACTTTCATTCCAAAATTCTTTTTAGTTTATTTTTTCATCCACCCTATATTCTGCAAAGCTAATGTACATGTAACAAATTGTTCGACACCAGTTCTGGAATATTTTTAAACGCCTGTTAGAAACCAGGCAGTATAATATCGCCTAAAATCTTCCTTTCTTTAGGAAGTCAGACAGAAGATGTGTTCTGGTGATCCCTGCATTTATCAAGAGGGTATTTTATACAGTTGCTCTATTAATGAGAAACATGGAAACAATGGGTGTTCGAACCCAGACTGTGTCAGATAAGATTGTTCAGGGGAGGAGCTGAAATCTCTTAATTGGAGGAATGTGACTCTTGTGAGCTCCGTAGAACGTGTGAAGTGCTAAACAGGTCTGCGCTCCTGTGAACTCTCAACCTCACTGTGCCGAGACCTGCCTTAATCACTGCTAGGAGCTACAACCAAAATGTTTGCAGACTGTTAATTTCTGATCTCTTGAATAATGGAAGAGTTTTTTTTCGGTGGGTGGGTGGGTGGGTGGGGGGAGGTGTTGGGGGCATTATGGATGCTTGATGATTGTAGACAGTGAAAGGGAAATGTTTCAATCATAAGCATTTTGTTTTGTGTCAAATAAATTGTGCTTTATGATCAAGCAGGTCGTACATGCTTTTAAGATCGCATTTTCTGTCGGTAATTTGTAACTATGAGCCTATTTTTCACCTTCATTGACTCATTTTAAGTACAGTACTATATTTATTTCTGCAAGTTCTTTTCTTTTTCAAGGAAAAATGCTAATTTAAAGAGCCTTTAAATTGACGAAGGGTTGTAGACCTGAAACGTTGACTCTTTTTCCTCTCTCCATGGATGCTGCCTGACCTGCTGAGTTTCCCCACCAACTTCTGTTTTTGTTGCTAGTTTAAAGGAAATCTTGTGTGTTGTGACTGTTGATGCATTTTCACTAAATTTAACTTTTATCACAGCTGATTTTCTCGCCATATACTTTTACCCATTTATTATTATTAAAACAGGCTGGCGAACAGATTTTTTTTCACACTCCATCTGAGTTTAGTGGAGTGTCCTAGAGATAGTCAATTTAATATGTCAGCCTTTTGCTCAGTTGGTAGCGCACTCGCCTTTTGAGTTAGAAAGTTGTAGGTTGAAACCCCACATCAGTACTCAGAACTCGTGTCATCTAGGATGACACTCTAATGCATGGTTTAGGGAATGCTGCATAGTTCGAGATACCGTACTTCAGATGAGACGTTGAACCGAATCCCAGTCTGCCTGTTCAGGTAGATGTTAATGATCCCATGCCAGTATTCAGAAAGAGAAGAGAGTGTGTTCCATTGCCCTGGCCAACAGTCTCACAACTACAATTGGTCATTCAGTTCATACTTTTTTGTAGGCCGTTTCTGGATGCAAAATTCCTAACTCATTTGCCCACAAAACACAGTCACTGCACTTCACAGTATATTCTGTGAAATGCTTTGGGACATATTCGCTCCACCAAATGTATTATAATAATTTGTGCAGTTAGGCTAGGCTCAGTGCCCTGATCACTAAGAGGTTACTTACACGTCCAGCTTTCAATCCTTGTTTACATTTGAAACCAAAGATATTTTGTGTTGCAGTTGGATCATCAGGGGACAGGGAGTTGTGATGGCTCCAATTGATTTCACTTGTGCCATTGGGATATGAAACTTTTAAAACGACTAAAACTATGAATATCCAAGATTGCTTTCCGCCTGCTTGAAAGGAATGCAAGCCCCCTGCACTAGTTGATCACTTCAAGCAGAAAAATATGACGCAGCTTTTTCAGCAACTTTCCAAGCACACTGCTAAACAGGTCATGTGCCTCTCCCTGTGCTACTTTTACACTAGAGATTTGAAATGCAGAGCCAAACTGCGTTGAGGTGTTGCAGTATTTTGAGATGCTTCTTTAAATGGAGTTCCATCCATTAAAATATAATTTGGGGATGTCTGCCAGTCATCCGTTGGTGGCAAAAGGGTGAAAGATGCTTTTTTTTAACCATTCTTTGCTTGGGGGAAATCACAAATCTTTCTAATGGCAGTTGGCGTGCTCAAATGTCTGTAGGGTACAGTATTGCGATATATGTGCATTGATCCAGGGCGTCTGCGCAACGTCACTGGATGGTGACTTGTTACAATTCCAGTGACTGTCAATAAAGATTTGAAACTTGGCAAAGCTTCATTGTGGTATTGCACCTCCTACTTTCATAATAGTAATAATCCTTGCATTTGATATAGCGCTTTTCACTTCTTCTAGACATCTCAAAGCGCTTCACAGAATACACTTTAAAGTGATTTGCCTGTAAATTTGTGGGCAAAACGCTGCAGCCAGTTGCACACAGCAGAGTCCCACAAACAGTCGTGGATTGAAAAGACCAATTTATTATAGTTTTTTTATGGATTATTATTAAGCATATGGAGTAAGGAAATTTGCCCAATGTTTTGCCCAGCCTGGATTCGAACACAGGTCTCATGCTTGTAAGGCGAGTGCTGTAGTCACTGAGCTACAGGACTCCACCAAGTGAATCCGCTGACCTCTCACCTGGTGAGGCAAGTTGTCAGAAGAAGAGAAAGAAGAATGAAGAATGGAACATTTCTTGTATTTTTGCAGTACCTGATTTCAGTCTTTAGAGGCAGCAGTAATATCTGCACAGCTCACTAGCAGCATTTGGTGGTAGTAATGGGTTACTGCAGAAAGTACTCTGATTAGGGGACCTTTAAGACTTTGGCCAAAGTACCCGACCATTTGGACTACTTCTGGTTATCCACTAATTTGCTATAAATATATATTTTTTAAGTTTCAATCCCTAGGAATGAACTATAAAATAGTTGCCTGCTGGCTTGTCCATCCATCCTTGTATTTTTTTTGTCTCTTTCTCCCCACCCTACATATCCATGGTGCTGTGGATGATTCCACTTGTTTTTGCCATTTGATAATAAGTACCACATGGGGTAGGGTAAGCAATGCTGTATGAGGCAGACTCCTTCCTCCAGATAACCACTCCAATATGTGACTGAGATGAGGGATTGGAGCGATGTTGGGGGGTTAGAGTGAAACCAGACCAAGAATATATCAGAGTTAAAACTTCATATGTGTTGACAGCCACAGCATTCTCTGGAATTGTAACGATCTACCTGAATCACTAGCTTTGTTTTTAATCATTCCTGAACTTTTGTCCTGAATATTTCTGGAATCATTAGAAGCCTTTTCCTTCACCTAACTATTGCCTAGGCATCTTTTACTCAGCGTATGTGGCTGACACTGTTCCAGACATCATAGTGTAAAAACAAGCCCTCATTAGCAATAAAACCTGAGTTGCAAAAAAAAACAGCGTGAGACATTCGTTTCTCAAATGATTTTTGTTTGTGCTGAACTGCGCCCAGTGTGACGGATTTCAAACATTGTAGCTTGCTCTTTTCAAGCAGATAAATTACTCAGGATCATGCTTGCCTGAGGGACTTTGTGCAGTTCTGTATTTCCCCTTTCTATCACAATAAAAGCAGGTGGTAATAAATGTCTTCAAACATCAGGGCTGGACACATAATGAGTAAATGATGGCAGAAGAGGAATACAAAAAGAAAATGATAAATCCTATCTCTGCTGATGAATGACTTTTTGATAAGTTGGCCTGCATTCAACTGAGAAAGCCTCTCCTCTAATCAAGTCCGGGGCTCAGCCATTGAACAGCAATCAAAAGAGCAAATAAACTACTCAAAGTATTGTTCCTAAGTAAAAACGAGCTTTCAAGCTGAAACGATCAAAAATTGCTATCGATTCCTACAACTGTTGTGTTCATCTTTATTGATCTGGTAAAGAAAGATAAATCTGAGCCGAAATGAGATTACTGTGCGTTAGTCCGCCAGACCATGAGGCCAATTTTGAACCATTCATCATTGCAAGCAGTGACCCATCCACCCATTCCAGTTGTGCTTCTGTCTAATCGCATCGCTATCGATTTGTTTTATCTAATACAGCAGATGTGGGTTCTTGACAGTAATTTGCGTCCTAAGATTGCAGTATGTATTGGTGTGTGTGGGGGGAGAGGAATGGGGGGATTTGATTGCCCAGTGATATAATTTTTTTTCTTATTGGTGATTTTCAGAGTGCTAAGTTCTACCAACTGAATGCTGATCAGTACCAGAAAGCAGCTGACGAAGTGGAGGCCAAGTTTAAGTAAGATTAAGTTTCATTTTGCTTTGAGGATGTGTCCCTCCTTCTTGTCGCCTTGTTTTTGTTTTCATTTTTTTGGTACCCCAATACTTTTACATTCTACCTGTGATGTGTTGTATCGCAGTTGACCTAATGTGATACAAAATATCCTCACATTATATTGATTATGTGGAGTCCTGTCGCATATTGGTTAGAGCACTCGCCTCCCAAGTGAGAGGACCTGGGTTCAATTCCAACAACAACAACTTTGATTTATATAGCGCCCTCCACGCCAGATGGCATCTCAGAGCGCTTCACAATCACAGATCACAGGGGCGAGCCAGGGGCAGGGAGAGAAAGGTGACTGAAGGCGTAGTCAAAGAGAAGGGTCTTTAGCTTCCTGAGCTGGATGAAACCTTAGGCAAGTTTCCTTATACCACACACCTCTGTTTACCTGGCAGTAAGTAAGAATCTGGTTGTTAGTCAATTTGCTTGCCCCATTTCGCCCACAGAATGTATATATATTACAGTATATTCTGTCAAGCAAGCCCTTTGAGACACCTTGAAGACATGGTAAGGTGCCAAATCAATTGCAAGGATCATTATTATTATTATTATTATCTTGATTGCATACTTCTTAAAAGTGCAGGCCAGCTGACAGCATGGGGGAGTATCCAATCCCACAACACGCTGCTCACACTGTGGAGAGGCAATGAGGCGAGACGTTCACAGCACAGTGCTGTTTCATTTCCTTTTCAATATGATGATTTGGAAACACCATCCGCAAGATTCTGCCACAGCTTAACAAAGGACTGGTAGCAGCAGGGTCCAGTTCAGAAATCAATAAAAGCCGATTCGAAAGGAAATTCCTTTGAAAATTTACTTAACTTCTTGTGCTCCTCGGCTAGTTCAGTCTTATGTGAAGGAGAACCGAGAAAGTGCAACACCCCACTTTGTAAACCAGCAAGCCAAGCAACAGTCAGACAAAATGCTATTCGTACACTACAGGGGAGAGGGTATGAAGAGTTTGCACCATATTTAAATATCTCCAAACAATTTTAGATGGTCAAATAGTACATCAACCATGCTGATAACTCAAGTCGTTCTAATGATGTCAGGATCTGCAGAAGTGTTTGAGGAATGCCAACAGGCTTGCAAATGCGCAGCACGTTAAATACTTTTGTAAGAGATGCGCAGGGAAAGCAGCTTGTCAGATTGTGTGAAAGCTACCAGTAGAGATAGGTGTGAAAGTAATAACATTAGGAACAACAATAATCCTTGTATTTGATAAGGCACCTGTCATGTTGAATGTAGGTCATTTTTTTTTTCTCCTCCCTTTAGGCAAATCGTTTGAAACATTTTATTTTTCTCCCCCTTCCTTTAAGGCTTTTTTTTTTTCTAGCCTGCATATTTCCTCAGCTGAGAGAGTAGTCTAGTCGGGGAGACTGCTGACTGTCCACTGATTTTTGGTCAGCCAAGTGTCTGACATGCGGGGAAAAAACCCATCCAAAGAGTATCCAAACCAAGCCGAGAATTCCATGCATCCCATTTACACATGGAAATCCTAAGCGATAGATTGTTGGAATGGAATGCACACTCTCTCCCCAGAGGAACGCATTCTACATCTCTCATACATGCATTCATAGCATCCAGGCTTGACTAGGCAAATTCCTTGCTGTCGGCTAGATTTGACTGGATTTGAAACACAGGTCTCACACTTGTAAGGCGAGTGGTCTAACCACTGAGCCTCAGGCCTTTTTGTTGCTTGTAGAAATCTGGAGAGTATTACACACAGGTTGGCAACTGTTGGCAATATTTGTTTAAGTTGCTCTGTAGCCTGGTGGGTAAAGGCATGGACTTGAAAATTGAAGGTTCGATTCTGAGCTGAATTGGTTTTGAAGCCCCTGAGTTAGTGAGAGGAGAAAAGGCAGCTAAGATTCCCAATCGTGATTGTTATCCAGAGAACTCTGTGTGTGCGTCTGTGTCCGGACATTGCTTGAGCACAGATTGAGCGCGGCTGTGATTGCTGTTGTAGTGAAATACTCTGCCAATACTCACCGTTATGGCTCACTTTTTATTAATGGCCAGTTGAGCAAGGTGCCATAAGCCATATGGCAACCATCGCGGTTGCGCAAACCTGTCACAGGAGAAGAGACTTCATCCCATGCAGAAATAGCCAGCACTACAAGCTTTGAAACAGTAACCTTCCCAGCAATATGGATCCACCAGGAACAACAATAATAAATTACATTTGTATAATGCCTTTCACGTCAGGAGGATGTCCCAGGGTTGCTGGACAGTGAAGGATTTGGACCCAGGTTGGGGGATGGGATCAGGAGGGTAGGGAGGGTGAGGGCAGGAGGGTGATCGAAGACACGGTCGAACAGTAAGTTCCTGAGGCGTGATTTGAAGGAGGCAAGGAAGTCTGCGACTGACGTAAGGGACAATGATAGTCATTATTAACTGTTACTGAGCTTCATACGGACTCTTCAACAGTACCAATCCGTGCCGCTGGTAGAAATTGATCCTGAAATGCAGTATAAAAGAGATCCCTGAGAATATGGAGACCCAGAACCTCATCAATTAGCCTGGACAGCTTGCTGCTATAATAAGAGAACGGAAAGGTGGCTATTCTGGAAGGATGAGTTCAATGTGACAGATGGTGGTGGTGGACATTCCAAGCAGTCAGTGACAGACAAAGCAACTAGAGTCTCAGCTACCTCAGATCATCACAGGAGCAAACAAACAGCAGGATTGTGTTGAAATACAACTTTGAAGCTAATTAAAAATGAAAAGAGCCTTGAAAGTTCATCATATTTAATTATCTGTTTCCAAATCGCATTCTTTCCAGCATAACTGTAGTTATCGTGAAGTTTACGACAAGGGAGTTAACTTCGAAAACCGAAAATGCAGGAACCACTGACTTAGAACATATTGCCAGCACCATAAACACCAGGACATTTAGCACAAGGCATTGATGTGAAAGCCAGGTGTGCCCTCGAGATAACTTAACAAGTACAGTTTATGGGGAATGAGTGAACATTTTTATGTGTTCGGATGACAACAGTAAAAGGTTTTGATCTCCTGGTTACTTCTGCACTTGGGAGATTGCAATGAAGAACATTTTTTTTCCACCTTTCTTTTATCCAGTTCTAATATTCTCCCATTGTTAAACGGACAAAAAATCACCCACGTTTATTGGCCCATCTTCATTGCCCCTGATGTTTTCCATCTGCATTTTTCATATAAATATACTGTACAGTCAGTTTACATAACAGTATATTCTGAAGCGTTTTGAGACGTCTCGAATGTGTGATAAGGCACTACATCAAATGCAACGATTATTATAATATTATTTTTCTTCTGGAAAACACAGTGTGTTTTCTGCTAAATGCTTGCTGAGAGAAAAGGGATGTACAGTATTAGCAAAGTAATAAACATTTCTCATTTTATTTATAAAATTCTATAAATTTTAAGCAATTCTGCAAGTTTAATAAGCCGATGAATCATATATACATATGTACATACATATGCCACATCAAATTAATTGTTGCATTGTCTTTATATATTCAGCGCCTTGGGACGTCCTCTCGACGTGAAAGGCGCTCTATAAATGTAATTTGTTGTTGTTGTTGTTATATTGATTTTCTGTACTTTAAAAAAAATGAAGTACAGAAGATTATCTGCTATACACGTGTTAATTGTGTTAATGCAGTGCTTTGGACAAAGGAGGCATGTGCAGGAATGGGCTATATAGATCCAAAACTGAGGATTAGTTAGGAAAAGGATTGCTGTGATTCCATTCCAATAGCAAGTCTCTCTCTGCTTGGCTTCCTGATCAGGTTAGATGTCTTCTTGTCCTCAAGGGGCTTTGTCTACATATCGGATCCATGTCCTAGGAATATGGGAAATGGAAATACCTGAGTGGAGCTCACACAGTTTGAAAATGTAAAATATATATGTTGTAGACGTATCCTATGGGACTTATCCTTTCTCCACCTGCTCATGTCTCTCGTTGCACATCAGTGATAATTCATTTCCCACCAAAATTGTAGCTGTATACCTTTTCATTTTAAATGTCCTGGTTGTAATGTATCATCCTGCAGGTTCTAGAGCAGTGATATATTTGCCTGGTATATGGTTGGAACATTTAACTGTCCCGCCCTCTGATATTGCTGAAAATTGGTTTGTGCATAGGTTTCTGAAGAAAATAAAAACAATGGTGATATTGAGGAGCTGAGAAGTTGAAAGTCTAATAGTGTTAGCTTTAAGAACCATGATCTTAAATGCAGAATCGTGGAACATTCTTAAATTCAGCCTTATTAAATTGTATGTCTTAAATTAGAAGTCACTTTATCCTCACTTCGAAAAGAGTATAAAGACAATAATTAATGTTGTGTCTCTCGTTTGGAGTGGTCGTTGAGCCAGACGATTGAAATCACATACTTGTCCCTAAATCATCCAGATTAGTGAATGCGTACATATTAGTTTCCTTATACTGTTAGACTGAGTACTGTATATGTGCTTTGAAACAATTTTTCCCGTTTTGCTATTTATAGATGAATATGCACAGGGAAAGAAACAGATTAATGGAAAAAAATGTTTAGGGTAAAATTTTCATGCTGTTTTTGTAAAAAAAAAATTAAAGTGCATTCCTGTGGTGAGCTTGGCTCTTTAAGAAAAACAAACGCACAATGTTTCTGTCTCCGCTGTACACCGAAAATGATGTTGCAACAGCCTGGAATATCAGCAGCGCAGAAATGAAAAAAGCAATTCCCAAGTTCTTTCAGCAAATTTTTCATTCTCTCTCTCTCTCCCTTCCGCACCCCCCCCCCCAAGCAAAATAGATTTAAGTTGCAATTTTTGTGAAATGCTGCTTATTTGTAGAAGCCTTGTCGATTGCCACAAAAGAAAATTACCAGCATCCACACCCTGAATGAAAGTGGCAGATGCTAAATGCACTGAATGTAGAGACTGCTGTACAATGGATTCAAGAAGATCCCTTGTCTTTTAACATTGAGAATTGAAATCCTTTGTAGCTTTACTACATTGAAGGCAGTGACTGTGTATACTATAGTGTGTATTTAGAAGGCGACGCCAAATTTTAAGATTGGCAAGAGCTGCAATATACCTCAGTATTCAACATCTTGAGCTACAGAAGGAATAGCCATGGATTGAGTGCCTTTGGACATTCTAGGGCAGTCAACATTGCTGGAGTGAGGGAATATCTCCTGTTCTACCAGGTCCCAGGGCTTTGGGATGTCCTCCCAATGTGAAAGGCACTACTACACAAATTAACTTAGTTGTTTTTTTTATTCTCTCGCTTTCCTATATGGCAAGCTCCTTAAACTGTGGCAACAAGAGGAGGTCTGGAACTCTTCCGCTGCTAAGGTGAGGACTTACTGAGAAAGTACTCGCTGGATTTGACATCCCATGTCAAGAATGGCAATGGAAGTGTTGTTACGAGGGAGCTTGTTCTTCCTCAGAACATTTCTGAGGAAATGTTCAGATGTTTAGAGAGTAGTGTCCTTGTTTATAGGGTACAGAAAATGTAAGGCGCCATAGAAATACTATTGCATCCCAGTACATAGTTGTAGGGAATCACATTTGAGTTACCACATTCAGATATCCACTAGGTCACTGAGCCAAGATGCAGAGCACGGCTTCCCCACAGGGGTTGGTTAAATACTTGAAGATGCTTTGCCATTCCACATCGCAAAGGAGGTGTAAGAGGAGGGAGGACAGAAAGTGCGCCGAGAAAGAGAGAGCCTCTCACTTCAGTAATGTCGCTTGCCCTATGGATGACAAAAAGACCAGAGAAGGGAGAAGAAATCAAAAACTGTGTATTTTGGACGCAGCCTGTGGGTGCCACTATAAATGTTCTGTTCGGAGTAGATGAAGCACATAGCCAGAACACAGCTGGCTTTATTCTTTATTATTTCAGTGCAGAAGTGCTACTGTCCTCTGAGGATACACTGAGGTAATCAAAGCATTGCTGCGGCATATTCTAAATCATACTGCAGTAATAAAGTGCAGTCTATGTTAATCGTTGATTAATACACTGCAGGATCAGTGCGCAGATTTGACCAGTATAGCACTTTGATGTACAAATAAGCAAGATTCCTCATTGACAAACACCTCTGCGTGGATTACAGTGTGATTGTTATTTTTGCAATCCTGTAATGAGTGAAGGGTTAGCCAGATATGTCCAGAGTCACCACTAACTATTTGTCTCTTCTGGAATCATGAATTCGCAGTTTGTCATTTAATGGCTGTTTTTGTGACTGGCATTGTGTTCCAGTCGTGGACGTGTCTGCAAATGTTCTCTCGCAGTGTTTATCAGGAACAGTTATTTTACAACTGCAGGGCAATTCAAATTACCAAATGTATTGGCAACAACACTTGAGTTACAAGGGAATAGTTCACTTCTCTTTTCTCGCCAAGAATTCTGATTTGAGCTCTGGTTGCTGTCGGGAAGAGAAGGGAGTTTCTTCCAGTGAATTGGCTGACTACCCCCAGATAAAATTTGTCATTCCCATCGAAAGAGGAAGGTCTTCATTAATGATCTAAAAGCAGGGAAGGAGGGGGCAAGGTGGTGGGATTAAGGGAGAGAGTTCCAAAGGTCCAGGGAGTAGTGGCTGAAGTTTAATGAAGAGGCAAACAGCAATGAAGTGAGTGAAGTTTGGATGGGCTGAAGGGCCTTTGTCCAGACCAATATTGTGAAAGGAAATATATAACAGTTTGCTTTATTATTACTAAAAGGACCCCATTTCTAATCTCCCTCTTTAAATTAAAAGTAACAGACGTTTTTGGTCACTATTAACAGGCCTCTCTCATACCATTTTATGCATTTGGTTACTCTTGAAATGGATATGAGTCAAAAGAAAACTATAATACTCGGGTCTGGTTTTTTTTTTTTAAAATAACCTTTCACAGTTATCATGTGGCTTCCAGCTATCAGCTGGAAGTTTAATGAAGAAGAAACCCATCAAAACTGTGTGAGTGGATATGAAGTGTGCCGGCTTTTAGAATTCAGGCTGATTTTCTGTTCCTGAGAGGGCAGTTAGGACACACAATGGCCGTGTGATTTCATTTCCTGCACTTTATTGCTGTGTTTTATGAGGAATAAACTAGTCAAGTGCTTCATTGCATATGCTATGAATGATGAAGTGACTTGACGGTTTTTTACAATTAGCAATATTACCAAAACTGCAGCAGCATTAAGCAATAGCTAAAGAATAATGGATACCCTGGAATGTAGTGATTGCCATGCAGACATCTCATGGGATGGGATTATATCAGACTACAAGAACAAAGCAAGAGTTGTTTCCAACCATTATTTGTACCTTGAGGTTAGATTAAACCCTTCCAATCACTCCCTGGAATGAGCGGATATTAAAACAACTTATTTTTAACATATTTGTCTTTGTTCATCCAGGGTCTTGGGAGGTCCTCCTAAGAAAGGCAAAAGGCGCTCTCATCAATGTAATTTTATTGTTGTTTAAGCATATCTTGTTTTGGTTAATCATTTTTAACTTGAGTTATTTTCCACACTCAACATGACTTGGGTGTCAGCCTGACTCACTTTGGAAGCTCTCTTCTCTCTGAGTCAGACTTTGTGGGTTCAAGCCTGCTGTCAGGATTTCAAGCTCATAGAGGCTGGCATTCAGAACTGTACTATATTGTTCAAGGCCCTGTCGTTCGGGTGAGATGTTAAGACAAGGTCTCGTTGCATGTTTAAGTGCATATTGAGGACACTATTGCACTACATGAAAAGAGAAGGGAATTTCTCTCAGTATCCTCGCAAGCAATCCCACAGATAATAGATTGATTGGTCACTTAATGGTTGTCTGTGGGTCATTGCTGTATGCAAACTAGCTATCATGCTCGCCCACAAATAGTTACTGTCTTTGTAGAATGCAGGTGTATCAAAGGCAAGCATTGAGGTACACATCAGTCGTGATCTAATACAATAGCAGAACGTGCTCAAGGGGTTGAATGTCCTACTCCTATTTCCGTAGTGCTATCAGAATTGCTTTTCTTTTTGATTCTTGCAGAAATAATTGATAGATTAACAGAATAAGCAGGTTACTGTGTGTCCTTTTACTGTGAAAGAAATGGTGTAAATTGTTCTAGTTTTTCTGCTAAGGAATGAAGAAGCATTTTCTCACCTCATGCACCAGCTGGCAGCATTCCTGTGATAGTTATAATATGGGCCATTTGCTTCAACATTATGACCGACTCTAGCTGAGTATGTCTGTTCTGTATTGAATCAAACTTGATATTTCACTTCATAATACCAGCCATCCTTGTAGTCTCTGAGTGAGATTCTGTCAACTTCTATGTTGAGCAAGTATCCTTACTCCGTACTCCCACTGTTTCGCGAGCAGTAAGTAGGAACCTGGTTGTTAGTTAATTGGAGGATCACAATTTCAGGTAGTAATTCCTTCAAAAAAAGTTGATCACTTCAATCCATAACTGTTTGTGGGACACATCTGTGCACAATTGGCTGCCGCGTTTCACCCACAAACATACTGTCAATTCACTTTACAGTGGATGTAATAAGGCACAATATCAAATGCAAGGACTATTGTTATATGATTATTGTTAAGTAATTTTTATTTGATTAACTCATGTCCCTGGGGAGCGGAGTTAAGACCACCCAAAATTAGCTTTCATAGTACACCTGCAGGGCAAGAGAGAGAGGAATATATCATACTCTGGGCAGGAGTAGAAGGAAGAAATTATTTCCATTGGTTGTTGAGTCAATGACTCGTAGGCATCAATTTAAGATAGTAAGAGAGCAAAGAGGGAGATAAGGAGAATTTCTTCAAGTGGAGAGTTGTTTGGTTGTGGAATGCCCAGACAAGGCAAGATCCATATTAGTTTTCAAGAGAGAATCAGAACCATACAATACAAAATTACAGTTGTATAGCGCCTTTCCCATCGGGATGATGTCCCAAGTTGCTGGACAGTCAGGGATTTGGACCTGAGTTGAGGGGGGACAGAGTTGGGGTAATGGAGGGTAGAAGGCAGGGAGGGTAGGATTGTGGTAAAAGGCATGGTTAAAGAGAAGGATCTTGAGAAATGTCTTGAAGGAAACAAAGGTGGAAACGAGGCAAAGGGAATGTGGGATGTTCCAAAGGGTGGGGTCAGAGAGGCTGAAATCCCGACCACCGGTGTGGACCACGCGAGCCAGGCGGGGGATGTGGAGCAGGTCAGAGCCTACTGAGCAGAGGGAACGGACAGGTAGGTAATGGTTAACTGGTCACTGAGGTAGGTGTGGGCAAGGCCAAGGAGAAAATGTTATTTTACAGCACAGAACAAGGCCATTGTGTTTGTGCTGGCTCTTTGAAAGATCAATTCAATCCCATTGATCCATATTAAAAAGGAATAAACTGCAGGGAAATGGGGAAGTAAAATCAGGTAAATGGGACTGAGAAAGAGCACACTATCAGCCTAATACTTTCTTCCTTGTGCAGTAAATTTCCATGGTTCATGTTCAGGTCCCAGAGGTGAAGAAATAAAAGGACTGTGTAGTTTATCATTCAGTGCTTGCTTGCTGTGAGAGAGTACGTGGTGGCATGTTGTGGAGAGTACAGATTTCATGAAATGAGCAGTGACCAGAGGAATACTTAATGTCACCCGAGTAGGGAAGCGTAGAACCAAATAAATTTACAGCACAGAAAAAGGTCGGTGGAATTTAAGCCAGACTCTGCCAAGAATATGTTAGAGCTAGAACGAATAGCACTGTGAAAGTAGATTTCGATGAACGGAAAATCACAAAAACCAGAACCAATGTGATCAGGGGGAGATGTGGCTGAGAATCAAATGACTGGAATGGTATATAGAAAGACTGGTAAAGGTCATTTAAGAAACAGTTTGGGAAGACAGCAAAGTTGGGGATTCTGTTGTGCATTCTCGTTATAATAATTCTTGCGTTTGATACAGCACCTTATCTCCCTCTGCTCAGTAGGCTCTGACCTGTCACCTCCGAGACGTCTCAAAGCGCATCACAGAATGTACTGCAAAGAAAATTAACTATATTTTGTGGGCGAAATGCGGCAGCCAATTAATTGCACACAGCAGTGTCCCACAAACAGTCTGGGATTGAGCGACCAAATTATTATGGTATTTTTTCATTGTTTATCAACAGGCTGCAATATTTGTCAGTAGTTTCCTCAACTTCTTCTTTTTGACCTGATTCATCTTATGTCCCGCTAATTCTTTCTTACTCATCTCTCATTGATGGATCCTCCACTGTGGCATGAAACTTTGAGTTGCCAAATATGGCAGGGCAGAGGTTACTCCGAGAACAAGAATGCATACAAAACTAGCACAGTGTTACCCACCTCCTGACACCTGAACTCTGTGAACTCTTGGGACGTCCTCCTGGCATGAAAGGCGTTGTACAAGTTTAATTTTGTTGTTGTTGGGATCGTCCATAAACAGCCTGGCTGAGATTGGCAATTTAGCTGAGTGAGAGATTGTGTTTGTATGTTGACCATTCTCTGCTGTCCAATATAGAACAGTCAAGACAGTCAAGAAACCAAACTTTCCACTTAAAGAGATCGAGACAGAATGTAGCAGTTGAGAAAGTTCTGCTTTTCATTCATTCATTCTCTCTCTCTGCATCCAAATGTTATTAAAACATTATTTTGGAAAGCTGGCAACATTAATGCACAGATGTTGTTCCAAGTACTAGTAGATTGCAAGCTGTAATACACGATCAAAATGCTTGCATTCTCTAAATGAAACAAAATACAGCATATAGACGGAAGACAATGAATTCTAGGGTAGAATGTGTTAGTGCGGAAGGAAGGCAGTTAGTTATGGGTGAGGATGTCAGCTTTTAGAAACTGATTAGATTCTAGGTTATTATCCTATTTTTCGTGTACAGTAATTGGAGAAATTGTTGCTATTAGGCTAGAAAATTAGACATATTTAGAGGTTTTGCAGGAAACATTGCCCTGACTCACCCACAGCATTCGCACCACACTGATGATTCTGTTTCAGAAGATACAATTTACTGAACTAATATTAATGTGTGCATTGTGGCGTCCTGTAGTATATTGGTTAGAGCGCTCGTAAGCGAGAGGACCCGGGTTCGATTTGCAGGCAGGGCCAAACCTTAGGCAAGTTTCTTTACCTCATTCGCCTCTGTTTACCTAGCGGCAAGTAGGAACCCAGTTGTTAGTTGATTGGTCACTGAATGATTCCTAAGCTATGCAGTCAGATATATTTGTTTTAGAAATGTGAAGCGATTATTGTTAGATTTGGGAATTATGGTTGTTTTGAAGACACTAACATATTCATGCTCTGATACATTAGACTTAGAGTCAACTGATGTATGGGATTTATTGTCATCAAACAGTGGGTTCCTTTGAAAATAGCTTTGTTGCAGGCAGCAAATCTTCCTATGATCTGGTCAGGGGAAACATGAAACTGATAATAATGCATACTATCTCATCATTTAGTAACTGCAGGTCACATGTTGTACACTTGATGAAGTCTTTTGTCATACATTACTACTTTCGCATTTAAACTATATTGAAAAGCCTCCACATCAAAGAAAGCAAGCGTAGCCACCGTAGCAAAAACATTAAAGGGAAACTGCCGCATATTACAAATGGTAATCGATATCCGTAAATTAGTTTCAAGTTGTATTCCAAAACTCTAACTTTAGCTGATAGACTTCAAGCTCGCTGGCTGTGCAGTTAAAAAAAAATGTAAGCAATGAGATTAAAACATAAGCAGCTCTGATATGGCTCGTAGCTGAGCCTAAAGATTGAAGTTGTTCTCGGGTACCAACTCAAGTCACAGACTTTCCTCCCTTAATCATAATGATAACAGTCCTTGCATTTGATATTACACCATATCGCGCCTTCGAGACACCTCAAAGCACTTCACAGGATATACTGTAAAGTGAATTCACTGTATTTTGTGGGGAAACCTAGAAGCCAATTGCAAACAGCCATGTCCCACAAACAGCCATGGATTGAGTGACCACATTTTTTTTGTTTGTTTAAATTTAACACAGTAAATGTTGGTTCAGCAAGGAAATGTATTTCGCGTTTAAACTGTACTGAAGACCTGAGACCTGAAAATGCTGATGGTCTTAGACTTGACCATCATCTCAAGTGCTATTTGGATGAGGCTTGAAACTGAGATTTCAGATGGATAAAGATCCCAAGCCATGTTTCCCAATATCCTCGCCAACGATCCTCCAAATATACTCGTCATTTGCCTCATAGCTGTTTGTAGGAACATGCTGAGCGCAAATGCCTATTGTGTTTTCCTACAAATGCACATTACATATGAGGCCTGTTAAGCGCTTTGAGAAGTTGAGATGTTCTCAAAGTAGAGGCACTGTAACAAATGTGAGAATTATTATTATGCTGCTGCCACTACATCAAAAATTAAGACCGTTCAGAAATTTTGGAAATTCCTTAAAATATGAATAAAAGAACTATGGAAATCTACCTTTCAAATTAAGGCAAAATTTAAGAATTTATCTAATTTCTACAGGATTTTACAAGTTATTCAAAGAGAATGGTTTTATGATCATAAGCAATTTGAGACTCCAGGGTTTTGGTGATATCTCTTGATGTCCACAGATGGAAGAAGCAGTGTGTATTAAAGTTTTGCTGCTTGAATTCTCAACTGTTTTCAGAGTAATGCTGATGGGAAGCTGTAGCTCCTGTTTTGCTGACATCTGAACTCCTTGACTAGACTGTTTGTCTATTTCACTTTCAAGTGTCCCATCACATGTGTAAACTTGGACCCACATTCAGCTGCTTCTGTGTGTACCAGCAAAAAATACTGCTGCTACCAGAAAATACACAGGCACATAAATCTCAGAGATTGGAATAATGAAAGACTTTGTTTTCCGTTTTGAAGAGGTATAGAATCTCTGATGCAAATGTCTATGGTGTGATTGTGTTTTATTTCAACAGTAGATCATAACTCTTAACATGTTTGGTTAGTTGAGCTCACACATACACATACACACACACCACACACACACACATATTGTAATATGATCATACGAGAGCTAGAAATAGCATGGACAAGATACAACTCTGTCCACATTTGAAGTGAATGACTTGATTCTCTTCCTCGCACCCAGGCAGTCCAAAATATTTTCATTGGCTGCAGACAGTAAAATTCTTCAAAACTTCAGCAGATTTCCCAAACCAGGTTGTGACATTTTTTTTTAATTAGTAAATCTTTCTCTCGCTCTCTCCCTCCTGTCTCTCTCTGATCACCCGAGGACTCTCAGGACATGGTAAATGGACAGCGCAAAAAGCCAAGAGGTCGTTATCGAATAACAAACTTGACCTCGGCTCTGTCAGATACCATTGCAAAATAGGGGCTGCACACTAAGTATCTTAATAGTTCATGTCTGAGCATTAGCAGATCCTCTGGGACAAGGTCATTCCACCAGCCCCAGGTTTTCCCAGTAGACCACTATGGATGATGAAGCGATCAAAGCAGAATGCCAGTACATCATCAGAACCTCATTACACACCATTGTGCATACACAGCTGCTGCTGCTGCTGCATTCAAGATCTTTGATTTAAATTCATTAGCGCTCGCATTTGACTCTCCTTCCTTTTTGGCCTCATCGCTAAAAGAGTGCTGGAGTGTGCAAACCATGTGTATCTCCTCCTCCCTCCCTCCCTCCCTCCCTCTCTCTCTCTCTCTCTCTCTCTCTCTCCCCTCTCCCCCCATTCCCCCACCTAATCAAGCCACCACCAGGTCAGTCCTTTTATATGCATTAGAGACTGACACGCTGTAATGTTGTGATTTCATGGACATGCTTATGAAGATTGATACGGCCAATGTTCAGTGTTAACTTTTACTGTCACTGGCTGCATTAGTGTGACTATGTATTGGTTTTAGCATTGATTTATGAAATGGCTGCTGAACGGCAGAGTTCTCACTGCCAGCCCCGCTGTCTGCGTGGACATTACACAGCGCAACCATTAGAAAATCAAGCAATAGCAATAATTATGTTGATAATAATCTGACTCCTGGGCTCCCCGCTGATTTGTTGTAGCTTCGGAGATGACAAGAAAATATTACAACAATATGCCTCTCTAGTGCTTTGCTATTGAAGGCACGGGGTTCGCTCCGATGCTGATAATCTTTGTCACCACCTACTTGCTGTGTTTCTCATTCAGATATAGAGAATTATTACCCTTTAAACTGCAGGATGGAGTGCTTTGGAAAGGCCGTGTCTTGCTAACAACCGGCTGATTTTTCAAACAATGGCAGTGTAAATATGTGTTACGGACAAGATGATTTCTGCCTCCAGTTCATTGGATGGATGAATAAATCAGAGGCTTACTGTTTAAAGAGGAGAGACATAAGTAGCTGACTTTCAGATATATCAAACGAGCAGGGTATAATCAAAATAGGAGGACAAGACAACACAGGTCCAGGGTTCGTAAAGGCAAACATGGAACAATTTACATTTAAATGATGCCTTTCACGGCAGGGGAACATTTCAAATTGAAGCGTATGGGCAGAGCGAAACCATGGGCAAGTTTCCTTACTCACACGCCTCTGTTTACCCAATGGCAAGCAGGAGCCAGCTTGTTAGTCAATTGGTGGAATACATTGAGGGGGTAATCTTGTCTAAAGAATAAATAAATGAAATTGGTCACTCACTCCGTGGCATTTGTGGTACACTGCTATATGCAATTGGCTGCTGTGTTTTGCCCATGGAATACACAAATCAATCCACTTTACGATATATTCTGTGAAGCGCTTTGAGACTTCTCAAGATTGTTATTGGGTGCTATATCAAATGCAAAGATTATTATTATTAGTATTAATAGTAATATACAACTGACTGGCTGCTTGAATTTGGAGGATGGGCGTGGGGAGCTAAAGAGGGTAGAGGGAAAAGGTGACCCAAAACACAGTGAAAGAGATTAGGGAGGTCTTAAGGTTGGCTTTAAAAATGGGGAGACATGGGGCAAGGGAGGGGGACTCCAGGATAAGAGTTGCAGAGAGTGGGGGCAGATTGGCTGAAAAATTGCTTACCGATGGTAGAGTGGTTGGTTGGGGGACATGACGTAGGGCATGTTCACTGAATTGTTGGAGCTTACTGGGTGGTAGGGTTTCAGAGGATAGTGAGGCCCAGAGGGATTTGAATGTGAATTTGATCAGCGGGCGGGGATTGGGCATCTGGTGAAGCCCAGTCAGGATGGGGGAACGGAAAGCTAACTTTGCTTCTCTGAAAAAGCCTGGTGCAGGAGAGGATAGTCTGCAGCTTGTGTAGGAAGGAGCAAGGCATTCCAATGGTCAAGCCAAGACTCGTTGAAGGTGTAGATGAGTGTCTAGACAAGGCAAGCAAAATTGCAACAGTGAGGGAAAGCTGAACAAGTTAGAGCTTATTTATTTATTTTCACCCTCCGGCACAGACTAGATGGGCCGAATGGCCTCCTTTTGTGCCGTAAAATTCTATGATTCTAAATTGCTAACTGCCTCATGGAAATGTTAAGGAATCAAATTGATTTTAAGTTCTTTTTTATTCTCCCACACAGTGTTATAAGGGACACTCTCTCTCTCTTATAATAAATGAAACATTACCACGGTGTCACGCACAACAACAACAACTTTGATTTATATAGTGCCCTCCATGCTAGACGGCGTCTCAGAGCGCTTTACAATAGTGGATTCCGGGACCGAGCCAGGGGCAGAAAGGTGACCAAAAACGCAGTCGAAGAGAAAGGTCTTCAGCTGTGACCTGAAACTGGGAAGAGAGGGGGCGAGGCGAAGGGAGTGAGGAAGGGAGTGAGGAAGGGAGTGAGGAAGGGAGTGAGGAAGGGAGTTCCAGAGCCTCGGGGCGTAGTGGCTGAAGGCACGGCCGCCGAGGGTGGAGTGGAGGATTCGGGGGACATGGAGGAGGCCAGACCCAGAGGAGCGAAGGCAGTGGGTGCTGGTTTGGGGGGAGAGGAGATCGGAGAGATAGTGGGGTGCAGAGGAGTGGAGAGATTTGAAAACAAGGGTGAGTATCTTGAAGTCGATCCTCTTTGGGATAGGGAGCCAGTGAAGTCTGGCAAGGACTGGGCTAATGGGGGAGCGAAGCTTGAAGCGGGTGAGTATGTGGGCGGCAGAGTTTTGGATTAGTTGGACTCTGTGGATTGTGGTGGAGGGGAGACCGGCGAGGAGGGCGTTGCAATAGTCCAGCCGAGAGGTGACAAAGGCGTGGACCAAAGTTTCAGCGGCTTTTGGGGTGAGGTATTGCCAGAGACGGGCGATCCGTCAGAGGTGGTAGGAGGCAGTGCTGGTAATGGACCGGATGTGGGGGAGGAAGGGCAGTTGGGGGTCGAACCTGACGCCTAGGTTGCGCACAGGTTCAGAGAGTTTTAGGGGCCAGGCCGGGAAGGTGGAGGAGGTGAGAGCCGTGTGAATGGAGACATTGACGAGAGCCTCCGTCTTGTCGACATTCAGCTGCAAGAAATTTGCGCTCGTCCAGCCCCTGATGTCTGAAAGGCAGGCTGACAGAACATCAGGGCACTGGGGTTTCGCAAAGTGAAGTGGAGAAATAGAGTTGCGTGTATCCGAATACATGTGGAAGTGTGCCCCATGTCTGCGGATGACATCCCCAAGAGGGAGCATATAGATGAGGAAGAGGAGGGGGCCAAGGTTGGATCCCTGAGGTACCCCACAGGTAACTGGATAAGAGCGGGAGGAAAAACCGTTTGTGGAGATGTACTGCTGGCAGTTTGTGAGGTAGGACTCGAACCCAGGCGAGTGCGGTCCCACTGAGGTGGATGACGGAGGACGAGGGTGGCGTGATTGACTGTGTCGAACGCAGCGGACAGGTCCAGGAGGATAAGGAGGCAGAGGGAGCCCTCGTCGAAGATAGAGAGGACGTCGTTTGTGACTTTCACAAGCGCAGTCTCTGTACCGTGGGCAGGGTGGAAACCGGACTGGAGGGGTTCGAAGAGGGAGTGGGAGGAGAGGTGGGCGCGGAGTTGGTTTGTAACAACGAGTTCCAGTGCTTTTGAAAGGAAGGGCAGGTTAGAAATAGGGCGGTAGTGGCTAGGGTTTGAGGGATCTAGGGAGGGTTATGTAGAGGTTTTATCGCTCATGGAAATAATTGTTATAAGTCCCTTGTTAGTTTATTGGTGGTGTGTGTGGTAACCTTGTGAATTATTTGGCGTCTTCACGTTCATACCGGCAGCAATTGGAAAAATGCTGTGCGTTTATCGAGCTGACCTGAGAGTTTTAAAGTGCACCAGCATTTGGGGTCACATAAGTTCGCTGAATTCAATAAAGTGTTGTGTGTCATCTTAAAAGCCCCAACATTTAAACTGCTGTGCAAGTCCAGTAAAGTGCCAGAATCTATTCTGATTTGATTTTCATTTTAATTTAATCATTTGCCCATTCATTTCTCTTTTGAAAAGAAATGGTCCCAAACTTTGGTTTTTGATGACACTTTGTTCTGTCTCTGCAGCTTCCACTGTTCAGGCTGAAAGCTCTTCCCTCGTGTTCTCGCAAGTGTGCTCAGATAACCTGTGGCAAAGTTAAGACAGGGAAGGAGTGTAGCCTTTTTGGGAAGCCCTGATATCGATCTCAGCTTTCTTGAGCAGCTGGCCCCCAGAATCTTACAGCACAGAAGCACAGACCATTCGACCCATAGTGCCTCTGCTGGCTTTTTTAAAGAGCTATCTGATTATAATAATATAATAAGCCTTGCATGTGATTTAGCGCCTGATCACATCTATGAGACGTCTCAAAGCGCTTCACCGAATATAATGAAAAGGAATTGATTGTATATTTTGCGGGTGAAATGTGATGGCCAGTTGCGCACAGCTGTGTCCCACAATTAATCCCATTTCACTGCTCTTTCTTAGCCTTGCAAATTTTTCTTTTTCAAGCATATATCCAATTCCCTTTTGAAAGATATTATTGAATCTTCTTCCTTGCAGGCAATGCATCACAGATCACAACTACTCTCTTATGTGAAGAAAAATTCTCCACATCTCTCCTCTGGTTCTTTTGCTATTTTGCTATTAATGTTCTTTACCTATGTTAAACATTCTCAAACCCTGTCAATATGATTTAACTGGCATCCTCAGTGAAATTATACATTACAGCATTAGTAACTACTGGAGGTGCTATTAAATCTTAAAATACAGCAGTCAGTGCTGTCCTGCAAATCCACTAATCGTATTAGGAACTAGCAGAACAAATGGTTTTGAAGGTCTTTTTGTAAGTAATCCATTTTCATCTTGGTATGATTTAATTTATTTAGCATTAGAAATACTAATAGCAGAGTAATTGGGATTAGATTTCCCGTCCCCTTTTCTCCAGTGTTATAGTAAGTGGTTTACATTAGTTTCTGAGGGACGGTATCAGAAAATATTAGCATGCTTTGTTTGATGGTACAAAGCCTTGCTTACTGAGCACCTCAACACTTAAAAAATGTGATGTGAAAGGGATTTGTTTTAATAAAAGTAATAATCCTTGCATTTGATATTGCGCCTTATCACATTGTTGAGACGTCTCAAAGGACATCACAGGATATATTATAAAGTGGATTTACTGTGTATTTTGTAGAGAAAATGTGGATTGAGTGACTAAATTTTTTTTGAGGGCTTAATAACAACAACATGGATTTATATAGCGCCCTCCAGGACAGACGGCGTGACATAGCACTTCACAAAATGGATTCTGGGGCCGAGCCAGGGGGAAGGGGAAAAAGGTGACCAAAAGAGCGGTTGAAAAGAAATCTTTAGGCGCGACCTGAAAATAGGAAAAGAAGGGGAGAGACGAAGGGAGTGAGGAAGGGAGTTCCAGAGCCTCGGGGCATTGTGGCTGAAAGTATGGCTGCCGACGGCGGAACGGAGGATTCGGGGGACAAGGAAGAGGCCAGACCCAGTAGAGCGAAGGCAACGGGTACTGTTGTGGGTAGAGGATACCCTTGGATAATACCCTCGGAAAGTGTCCCGTCAGCTTACTAACCACCACCTGGTTTACTGCTGGGTAATTAGCCGTGTGGAGTAAAGAAATTTGTCATGCCCGAGAATCAAACCTGGGTCCTCTCGCTTGTGAGGCGAGTGCTCTAACCACAGTGCTGTGGTTAACACTCCAATGTCAAGGCAAACGGAGGCAGCCCACATTAGTATCAGATGTTTTCGAACTAGGTGTTCAAATTCTTGCCGGTCAATTTGCTTGCATGTGATCCATAGCAATAACGGTTTCCTTTGATATAACGGGAGGTCTCAAAGTGTTTTAAATCTGCCTGTGTGAATGAAGCTACCCACAGCTCCAGTTTATACATTCTGATTGCTCCCATCAGTCTCAGGCAGATAGCAACGGGTACGATTTGATGCTCGGTTTAAGGCAAATTGCAAATTTAAAGTTGGTGGTGGTGTCTGGTTTGTTCGCAGTGCTTACGTGAGGCAATGAGAGAATAAACAAGCTACTGTAATTAACTTCAGTCCAAAGCCTGGATGTAACAACTAAAGCGAGGGCACAGAATAAACCATAAGGATAGATATTAGTTCAAGCAATTTTGTTCTGATCGATGAGTAGTGGATCATATGTTAAGAGGCAGAGCACTAAAGCACATGATACATTTTGTGTTAATTGTTAAAATGATATTTTGCTTGGGCAGCACTCTCTGATGTGTATCAACAACAACCAGCACAAAGAAATTACGTTTCTATAGGGCCTTTCACGTTGGAAATAGATATCAGTCGTCGATATCTATTTTCACTAATTCGGCAAATTTTAAATGTAAGAATATCATAGAAACATGGAATGCAGTTGACGGGTTTGTAGATTCAAGAGCTTCAGGATGTATTTTGTATAGTGTCCACAAAGGCTTGGGAGAGAAGCAAGGCGTTAAATGATAACCCATCACATTTGAGAGATGAGACTTTCTCCCTCAAAGTGGTATTTGCAGAGATTTTGGAAAAGATCTGGTGACTATCATTGGTTGAAGAAAGGTATAGGGCTGTTTGAGTAATAATAATAATGATACATGCATTTGATTTAGAGCCTTATCATGTTGTTGAGATGTCTCAGGGTGCTTCACAGAATATATCGATCGACTGTGTATTTTGTGGGCGAAACGCGGCAACCTATTGTACACAACAGTGTCCCACAAACAGCCGTGGCTTGAGTGACCAATTCTGTGTGGATTTCAAAACGAAGCCTCTGAGAAATTGAGTGTCTCCTGTTCCTTCGTAACTATTGCTCTGATCTCAGCCTCGAGAAAACGGGAAGAAAATCATCTAATAAAAATCATAATAACCCTTCCATTTAATATTGTGCTCTTTGAGGAATCTCAAAGCACTTCACAGAATATATTGGATTGACTGTATATTTTGTGGGTGAATCGCAGCAACCAACCGCGCACAGCAGTGTCACACAAACAGTCATGGGTTGAGTGACCGAATGATTATTATATTTTTGTATTTTTTTAAGTGATTATTATCCGTGGGTAAAGCAATCTGCCATTCGACTAACAGCCAGGTTTCTACATACTGATGGCAAACGGCAAAGAAGGGAAAGGTTTCATCCTGCCTGGGAGCGAGGCAGGCCAAACAAGGCTAAATGTAAAATAGCAGAGCTGCAGACCCCAAAAGCCTGCATTGTTATCCGTGTACCTCAGCAACACACATTTGCAAACCTGCAGGAGCTGTCCATGTTGCTTCTATGCAGCCAAACTGATCATTATGAATCCCACGTGTGTGTGTGTGTGTGTGTGTATGTGAAGCTTTCAATGCCCCTGCAATTTAGGTTCCGTGACGCAAAGTAATTTTCCGATTTATACCTGCTCGTGAATTGCATGACACGATTATTATGTGGTAATGACATTACAGTGAGCTTTTTAGACCGGAACCCCTGCTGCACAGACATGGTAGTAAATCTCATTTTTTTTCTTTCAGGCAATCTAGATTATATTATTTTTTTTCAAAAAAAATTGAATGCAAACCTATAATTTAATCTCCGGGTTCAGTTGATGTCAACAAACCGCACCAGCAACGTTTTTGCATCGTGTGAATCGTTCAATTACATTATAGCCTTCTTTGCTCGCACCGAGGCACTTATTAATCCATCCATATTCCACATGGTGTTTAAAGAATCCTTTAATTTATTTGAGATGAAGGGAATAATCCCGGTGATTGACAGTTTGATGCGCGTTACATCGTCCACATTTTTTATTGCTTTACTGAGATTTAATTTGCTGGTATGCCTATCTGCGTCTTGTGCAAATGAAACAAACATACGCATGTCTCAGAACTTGCTGTGGGCGGGGGTGGTGGGGGGGGCGAACCTGGCTGCTAGTGTGCATTGCAGCATTAAAAGTACTTTCAACTCCCATGCCACTGTTTTGTATTCTGTTTCTTTCCTTTTGTTGACGCAGAAGTAAAGGTTAATGTCTTTCAAATCATGTACAGTGTGCGGTATAGCTAGTGCCAATGCAATCAGCTTTGACCTTCTCCGTACAATCTAATGAACGTCTAAACTCGTGCAAACACAAAACATTCAAAGCTACTTCGGGTGCGTGCATGGGGAGAAGGAGTGCAGCACTTTCATTTAAGTGGGGGAGGTGGGGAGTGGGCAGTGGGGTAGGCAATCACAGGAAGCACCTGCCGTTTGTTATGAAACAGTAATTCATACTAGAAATCTAATTTTCAGTTTTCCCACAAGTAAGAGGCGTGCATCACTCCTGAGCAACAAGTGGGAAGTGATCAATATTTGTCTGCATTCCCAGGGCTGGTCTGAATAATAGAACAAGCTTTTTGGAGGTTTGTAGACAATTGGAATTTGCTGACTGCTTTAACAGTGATTGGTTTAGGATTTAAAAGGGGAAGTGGTTCTGGACTTTAAATGCTCGCATTATTAATGGTCAGATTATGTCCGAAGGGATTGGGATCCTTCTGTTTTCTGGCAAAACGGGTTGTGAGTTACAGTAAGTCACCCGTCTGCTAGGAATAAGTGATCGGAATATTTTAAAATGAAGCTTTTGACAGCGGTCAGTGAATATTACTTTGAGATGTTTTTTCATTCATAGAATTGCAACTGCATGATGCTCTTGACACTGAGTGAAGTAAAGCTCCACTGCAAAACACAGATCTGCAGCTAATGCTGTCCTGAAGCCATTTAGGCCACCTCCTATATATTAGGTTTGAAAGCCATTAACTCGCATTAGCATTTGCCAATTTATCGTGTATTTAACAATGAGACTTTAAAGAGCTATGTTGCTAACCAAACTGCTATTTAAAAAACCAACCATTATAAATAATTATCTTTAAAATCTTCTTCTTCGATTCATATCCTGAAGGCACTCACTTGTTCGTGGCTGGGTACCCTTTTGCAGGTACCAACTATCTTCCAGTACTTGTGCGAGTGGGAATTCTTTGTGTATGAGCTGAATCCAGGAACCTTACATTTTGCACAAGAGCTTGCTGAATAGGATCCCTGGCATTCCGTGTTTACTACTTAGTCTCTCTCTAGCTAGATGCATCCAATCAGGTTTGTTTCATACCGGACAGTGGATTTGCTAACTGAGCAATAAGGGGAGCCAGTAATTCTAGCTGATAATTTCTCATGAGGGGGAATGACTTGGAGGAATGTCCATGGGTATAGATATGAACCAACTGAACAGCTCTGTAATCTCTGTATATCTTTTATTTTTGACACCTATCATTAAAACTGCTCACAATTGCGTGCAATCAAAACATTTCTCATGGTCATTTGAGCTCCGTTTCGCCATCAGTCTCTCAGATCAGTTTCTTTGTCGTGACATTAATCCCAAAACATTCATAAAAATAAACAAATATACCCAACGCATTCACTCGAAGAAGTGAAAACGCGATATCAAATGCAAACTGCATAGAATAAATTTGGCTGGATAATTAATCCCCACACGTATATCATAATCCATAGAATTGCTGTTCACACACAAAGGAATTCTGATTTATTTTATCAGAATAAAAATACTGTGGTCACATTAATATCTGAAAAACACATTGATGCAGTTTGGACAACCATATGTAGAATATAACCTTTCAATGGGTACAGAGTGAGCAAAATACTAATATTTCACCATATTTTAGATTTGATATATTGGATATTTTTGTGATTCCAAGAATCAAAATTATAATAATTCTTGCAATTGATATAGCGCCTTATCACGTCTTCGAGATGTCTCAAAGCACGTCACAGAATATACTGTAAAGTGAATTGACTATATTTTGCAGTCAAAGCTTACCACTCTATGTAACTGTATCACTCCATTGAGCATTGGTTTGTATCACATCTAGCTCTACAATTGTTACCATAAATGAAAAATAGATATCAGGTTCCTTATTTGAAGGATAATGGGTATTGTATGTGAGTTTAGTTACGGGATAGTCAGTCAACTAATCAGCAGCTTAGGACATCCTCCCGACATGAAAGGCGCTCTATAAATGTAATTTTATTGTTTGTTGTTCTTGAGGATGGTTTACATGCAGAGAAATGGTTAGAGAGACGGGGTTCTAATGAAATCACCAGAATATGAAAAGCCACCACACGTCCTAATTGCCAACTCATTCCCAGATTGCTCGTATTTTTGCTCTCGTGGGTGTCTCGTATTTATGGCGGAGCTTTCGTTTAATCTTGAGATTCCCCCCAACCCTTTTCCTCATGGCTGTTGTTCACTATTTTTTCGTGGCATGATCCGTGCAACAGGATTAACTATTGTGACAATTACTGCGAGGGTTTCAAGTGATGATTCTTATTTGATTGCTGAGCTGCAGGAGGATTTGCGTACATCAGTTTTGTTTAGCATCTTCCCGCTTATAAACTGACTTGAGCGCACACCCACTCAGAACCCGGGGGTTGTGTTGAGTTCATTGTGATCTGAGCAGAATTCAATTTCAAGGGGCTTGACATTTTAAACAGGCGTAATGGGTACCAAGGTGACGTTCAAATGAAATGCGTATTGCCGTTCACTAACAAACTTTCTCTATTGCAGTCATGTTGAATTTCCGGGTCAGATGTGTGTGTGTGTGTGGGGGGGTGGGATGGGGGGGGTTGTGTTATTATTCCTCCACCTGCGACAATCCTCTTGTTTGCCGTAACCCAATCTCTCCTCTTCTTCTCATTTTTCAGGAGATATGAGTCACGACCCATCTGCGCTGATCTCCAGGAGGGCATCCTTCGCTGCTACCAGAAGAACCCTCAGCAGACCCTCAGCTGCTCTGCATTGGCCAAGCAGTATGTTCACTGCATTAACTATGCCAAGCAGGTAAACGGGGTCATTGCCACACATTATGCCGCTGGGGAGAATGGGCAGGTTGGCTTCGCGTTGGCTTGCATCACTTCTAGTTCTCTGGATTGTTACCACAAATGAAAAACAGAAACTGGGTTACTTATGATAAATAATAATAATCCTTGCATTTTGATATAGTGCTTTTCACATCTTCTAGACGTCCCAAAGCGCTTCACAGAATATACAGTAAAATGAATCATATGGACGAAACACGGTGAAGCCAATGGCGCACAGCAGTGTCCCACAAACAGACGTGGATTAAAATGACCAATTTTGTTTCTGTGTTTTTTTTGGAGGGATTATTATTAGGCGTGTGGAGTAAGGAAACTTGCCCAAGGTTTCACCCGTGTTTCCAGACCTAGGAACTTATTACAGTGCAGGAAGAAGTCATTCATCGCAATCCTTTGATCTCTCAAACACTGTGTGCCATTACTTTCAGAATCCATACTGTCCTTCAAGAAGGACCTGGATAAATAATAACAATAATATACCCTGCGTTCGATGCAGCGCCTTGGAGGCATCTCAAAGCGCTGCACAGAATCTGCTGGAGTGAATATAAGTGAAGTGACTGCGTAAAAAGGGTCAGTTACAGGGGTATAGGAGAGAAAGCCAGATATATTGGATTGAAGGGATTGCTCCAGCGCCTTGGGACGTCCTCCTGATGTGAAAGGCACTATATAAGTGTAATTCTGTTGTTGTTGTTGAGCTCCAGGACTCGGCGTATTTGAAGGATAATGGGTGTGTGCGTTCCGTTACAAGATTGTCAGCCAATTGAGGATGATTTAGGTGCAGAGAAAGGTTGAGTTGCAGGCCTCGATTCATCTTATTAACTGTAGGCAAGAAACTACCCTGAAGGTCCATTGCAGATCTATGTCCTGTGCAATAGGAAATCATAGGCTTGAAATCTCAGTCTGTGCTATGAGATGAACTAGCTGATCTCATCCACAACACCATTTAGAATGATAGAAGATTACTGGGCTGCATATTAAGAGGGTGGAGGTAGACTTATGATGATATGAAAGTGGAGTCCTGTAGCTCAGCGGTTAGAGCACTCGCCTTACAAGCGAAAGACCTGGATTTGATTCCAGGCAGGGCGAAACCTTGGTCAAGTTTCCCTACTCCATATGCCTAATAACAATCCTGAAAAAAAAGCAATAATAAATTGGCCATTTCAATCCATGACTGTCTGTGGGACACTGCTGTGCGCAATTGGTTGCCATGTTTCGCCCACATATATACTTTACAGTGTATTCTGTGAAGCGTTTTGAGGCATCTAGAAGTGAAAAGCGCTATATCAAAGGCAAGGGTTATTATTATTAGTAAAGGACATTTTTTTTCTTCCTGTATCCTGTATTTGTAAATGTATAGATTTATCAAATGAAAATAGAGAAGGAATTCCCCTCGAAAAACAAACAGACCACCCACCCACAATCTTTGGAAAAACATTCATCAGAAGCAATCTTAGCTTGTCTTAACAGTGGTAGCCATCTTAATGAGCACTGCAAAGGGTTCATTAGACCCACAAATCTACACTTAACTGAGACACACACAGAGTGCACTTGATAAGTAGAGGCTGCAAATTGTATATGCAGATACACAATAGAAACACTCGATTGATACTGACATCAAACCTCTTCTACTCCACTGTACCTTTTGTTTTTCCAAGTCTGGTTTTCGCTCCTTGTTTCAGAGCCTGCTGGGGAAAGGAGGTTAAATCTGGCCGACAAATGAAAAAGCTCTCATCTTCAATTTCAAGAATGGAACCGTCTTTCAAGAGTAATAAAGCAGCTCAGCTAAGCATCGGGACAATATGGGGAGGATGAAGCCACCATTACCACGGCAACGGCAGCAGCAGCAACAACCTTAATTCAATCAAACACCATATGTTCGGCAGAGAGTTGGAAATGTCTTCACAACATGCCAGGGTTTTAGTTCTGCCAGGGCAATATGTTCTGTTCAGGCCTTTTTTGAAATTATTTTCTGACTGTATTGTACAAAAATCCTTTTGTTTGCCTGTGTTGATTAACGGAGGCCTTTGAGACGTTTCTAATAATGTAATTAAATTGCTCTTTCAAAGAAGCTGAAGCCTAATGCAAGCTTGTCTTGAACTGTGTTGTTCTGGTGATTGTCTGGACACTTGAGATTACTATAAAATATATTTTAAACACTTTATTTCTTGAGGAACTTTCTGTGTGTGTGTGTCTGTGTGTGAACACCTCCAAGATCTTGATTTGAGCTAATCCATTCAATTTATAGATCTTGTGCCATTTTGATTTTTTTTTAGGAAGTGTCAAAGATCAGCAAGCTCTCTTCAGAAAAAAAATAGATTTTTGTTTGATGTTTATCAGCCCAGGTCTGAGCTTAAACTCTGAGCAGATCTGAACTGCTGGAGTCATGTTGAAATTGAGAATATGAGTGAGAGATGCTTAAGATATAAGCATCTTAAATCAATGCTGAGACAAAATACTACTTTACAGAAGGAACTATGTATTTTTCATAAAATTTGTGTAACCCGTGGCTCTACCTGACGGGAGTTTGAACAGGCTTCCAGAAATATATCTCCATCAACGTCTACTCTGTTCAGATCACAATTCCCACAGGTCAGTAATGCTTAGAAAGTATTCCCTGCAAGAGTCAAGCTTTATTGTACACAGTTGGCTGCAGTGCTTTGCCCACAAAAATACAGTCAATTCCCTTTACAGTATAACCTGTGAAGTGCTTTGAGATGTCTCAACAATGTGATAAGGCACTATCTCGAATGCAAGGATTATTACTGTCCTTCACCCCTCTTGATTCCAAACCCCAGCTCGGGTGTAAACCCTTAACTGTACCAGCACTTTGGGGTGTCCTTCTGCCATGGAAGGGGGCTATAGAGATGTAATTTTAGTGTTTACAATGAGCTCATTTTCAACTCCATTGTGCAATATCTTTACCAAGACATTTGGCTCGTCTGATTCAATGTGCAGCCACCTTTTCACTTGCACTCATTTGCTACATAGTTTATTATCCACAGCATTTTTATAAATAACAGTAGTCTTTACATTTGGTAGAGTGCCTTTCATTGTCACAAAGATGTCTCAAAGCGTTTCACTGGATTCATTGTAAAGTGTGGTGATTGCATTTTGTTTATGAAGCCCCCCCCCCCTCCCAATAGTTTTTCATTCCCAGTTGAACTCTCCATTCCTTGACCTCTACCCATGAGTGACACCATAGATTACGTGAAATTTCAATATTTTCTGAACAAATTGCCCTCAAACCAATGATGCCCAACTAACAGATGTCTTTACCATTCAAAATGTTAATTGGGAAACTGACTAGGTTCTCATGTGGAAGCAGACATACCCTCGTCAAAATTTATGACTGGGTAATGCTTAGTGACACATCATGCGTAGGGCTTTAATGTACTATTAAATTACACTATCACAGATAATTTCCTAAATGCACTATCGCATTGTAGCACCCAATTGTGGGAGAAAATCAGATTTGATAACCAGCAGGTTTGAGTTTAATTATGACCTCAAGACGCACTTGCAGGGAATGGCAGGAGTCAAAGCACCTTGTGTCAATTTTATGTTTATGGAACTTTCATGTACTTGCAGTCAGCATTGTATTTTCCATTAAAAATGATCATGCTTTTAGAATTAAAACTCTTCTCCTTGCAAGTCTAACCCAGGCAGCCTTGATCTCAGGTCACCCAGCTGATGAAATGGTCAACCCATCAATGTAGAATGTACCAGCTGAGTGATAGGGTCAGTTGAGTCCAGACTATAAGACTATGAGGTGTGGTAGGGCAGAGTTGACACATCTTGTAATTCATTACTTTCTGTGGAGTCCTATAGCCTAGTGGTTAGAGCACTCCCCTCGCAAGCGAGGGTTCGATTCCCGGGTACGGTTAAACGTTAGGGAAGTTTCCTTACTCCACATGCCTCTGTTTACCTAGCAGTAAGTAGAAACCCTGGTGTTAGTCGATTGGCGGATAGCTTTTCCACGAGGAATCCTTCAAAGTAAATAATAATTTGGTCATTCAATCCACGACTGTACCAATTGGCTGCCACATTTCGCCTACAAAATATAAAGTCAATTCGCGTTACAGTATATTCAGTGAAGCGCTTGGAGACATCACAAAGATCTGTTTAGGCATTCTATCAAATGCAAGGATTATGATTGTATAAGAGATGGGTGTTGGAATCTCAAAAGAGTATTTCTGGTCCTGCCACCCACCATCCCAAGTTGGAATTAACAATGACCTTGGACAGGTATTGATAAAAAAAAATGATCTTCTAGTCATTTGCCAATTATCTCTTTCACTGGAAATCCATCAGGTTCTTCATGAACCGCTGACTTGTCTGCACTTTGTGATCTATGAACTTGTTACAAGAATAACACTGTCTGGTTCGAGAGGTTTCCTAAGGCGTGAGGAGGATTTCTTATATATGAAAAATGCTCAGTGCATAATGTCTATAATGTTTTTTCAAAGTACAGACTGCGATTCGCGGATAATATCTGGAAAAATATATAAAACCTCCGCTGCGGTGGATTGATGAAGAGTGACTTGCTCCCTGGAAACGAGACGACCTTTTTAAAGCGGGCAAGTTGAGAACTGAAGCGAGCACCGTTTAAGGCGGCGTTAAAGCCTCAGAAGTTAAATCAGCCAGGCTTTGAGCCTGACAAACATGGCTACTTAATTGATTGAAGTCTCAGGCCTGCGTATATTGTGTAAATATTGACTCCGGCTGAGAGCAGCCGCTGTAAAACGATTCCCTCTAGGACAGCAGAAATTGAGTAAGACGCTCGGAAATTATGGCTGGAGGTCACAGGCCACGAAAGGCGTGCTTGAGGGCGCTTTGGTAACCAAAGGGTGATGGATTTTACAAGGAATGGTGTCATGGATGATCACCACACTTTCCTCACGACGTTTAGTAAAGTATAAGTCACATTTCTTCGGTTTGCAACCGAATGGCACAAATGACATTTCATGCCAGGAGGACGTCCCAAAGCGCTGAATGATTATCCTTTCATTTGATGTAATCCCCACCTGACCCTTCCAATTGCCTCTCCTTTATCCCTTTCCGCTTAAATATACTGATTTTGCCCACAAATGTAGTCAATTTACTTTACAGCATATTCCGCGAAGCACTTTGAGACATCTAGAAGATGTGATAAGGCGTTATATCAAATGCAAGGATTGTTATTGTTTATTATTATGATTGCTGGTGCGCTTTGCTTTTGACAACTGAGCATTTTCACCACCGTGTGTGAAGAATTTCCTCCTCGACTGACTTGTCAGATCCCAGTTCTGGACACACCAAGAAGCAGAAATGTTCTGGCACAAGATTGGGTAACTCGCAACTTTTCGCCCACAAATACACGGTCAATTCGTTTGACAGTATGTTCTGTGAAGCGCTTTGAGACACAGTATCTAGAAGACGTGAGAAGTGTTACATCAAAAGGCAAGGATTATTATTTTATATATAACTCACTTTAAGACCCTGGGCAGTCTGTCCTCCTCCCTAACTGACCAGGTTTGTTAGGCAAGGTGGTCCCAAGGCACTGGAAGGTGTATGAAATCATCCAAGCAGATAGAGTAAGTAACGCATCTCTTGATTTCCCTTAATTCCTGTGGGGAGTTTTCTCATTTGTACTCCTAAGAAAAACACACATCCCAACTTATTTAATTCTTCTCCTCCTAGGGTTGAATAATCGCAAGTAAGACTTCCAGAGAGATAAAAACCCAAATGACACTCTGACCCTGAGAGTTAATCGAGCAGATCTGCAGGATATCTGTCTGGTGTTGCAATCTACATTATTTAACGCTGACTGAATTCCACAGATGAAATTTCCATGGTCTGTGGGGGGAAAGAAATTTTTCTAATCTCCAGTCTTACTTGAGGCTTGTTAATTTTTCTGCCCATGTTCTCCAGATTTGCCAATTACAGTCTTTAAGTGAAATAGTCTGTTAAATCTTCGTGATCGGCGTCTTCCAGCTTTCCGAACGTCTGGGTCATTCGGCTTCTCAATCTTCTCTCAAATCAAAAGTAAGTACGGGTGTCGTGCGCGACTCGTTCTGTAACTCGGGAGGTTTTTCGTTTATTGTTTATTCTGCTGGGAGAGAATCTACATCACCCGTGGCAGCAGGAGTACTCTGTGCAGGAAGGGGAATTCTCATTCAAACTGGCAATCTAAGCATTTTGTACAGTGGCCCTAATGCTGTTGTGGAGATGTCTTAAAGCTCTTTGCTGTGAAGTGTAGTGACTATGTGCTCGTTGCGCACCAGTGTCCCACAAACGGGACGCCATGCAGCAAGCTCCAATTTCGTCTGGGAGCCCTGGACACAAAGAAAGACCTCCCTTCTCTTCAAATAATTAGGATCTTTAACATCCGCCTGTACAGATGGATGGAAACTCTTGTTTAACACCTCAAGTTGCTTTGATGTTTCAACCTAGATGTTGAGTTCAAAATGACAACATGGAGCTGGAACCCACGACCTTCTGACTCAGAGGCGAGCATGTTACTTACTGAACCAGGTTGACGGAACACTTTCTGTTTTCCATTGTATTGGGACAGAGACGTTAGAGACAAGTGTTTTTTTTAATATACCGTAAAACCTTGATCACAGTTGGGGCCACTCACCTGGATTTCAGAGTTTGCTGGTACAGTATTTAGAACCTACCCTAGAAATAGCTGGGCAAGCTCCACCCAATACACAACATGTGGTGTAAACACAGCTCTGAAGCCAAACTATGCCCCAGCGGCAACCACAGAGCCAGATAACAGAGTGACGCCAGCGTGAATTGCATCTATTCTGAATTTTGGGGGATTTGCTGGCAACAGGGAAAAAAATGAATGCTGTTTGTATTTTGAAATCTTGCCAGTTTTGGGGAGCTATACACATGTAATTTTGTTATTGTTGTTGTTGTCGTCTTTAGGAATGTCGGATTATCAAGGTTTTACTGCGTTGAAGAAACTCTTAGATAGAAACTAACACTAGCTGTTTGATAAAAAAAAAATCACCTCCTGAATATTTTTGGGGCGTCCTAACAGATTATCAAGGGCTTTTCAAGGGAACACCCATGATCAGAACTCAACTCCATTCCAGGGTCAACCATTACGGACATTGAATCGCAGCATTCACGAATCTACCTCCTCTACATTACAACTGTGAGTTCACCGCGAAACACTGCCCAAATCACAGTGATTTGTCAACTTCCCGCGCACTATAAATGCAGAGTAAGTCCCAGAATCATTCTTGCTCCTCTCCTCTGAACACCCACCCACACCCCCCACCAATCCCCCCCACCCCCCCCCTCCCACCATCCCCAATGAATTAATCTTGATCTGAAGGCAACAAGCTCATGATTGCCTCCTATTAATTGTGGTCTTACGTTGAGTGACACAAGGTTAAAAGTAACCTTTGGCAAGATGTAACCCAGTACATGATTAGCCTTGTTGTCAGCACCTTCACTATGGTAACATCCAAACCTCTCTTTCTCCCCACCTTGGTTGATAGATACCCAGCCATTAACTTCAGTGTTTCGTTTGACCAATATGCATAATCATTCATTTATACACATTAAAATTCATCTGCTATTTCTTAGCCCATTTGCTTGACATGACTAGATCCTTTCTGAATGCTGTCCACACATGCTGTCATAAGCAAATGTTCTATTACCGCTGGAAGTATCCTCCCTCAGATCATTTATGAATAGCTTAAAACAGCAGGCAGCCCAGCCCAGACCCTTGTGGAACTCCATTAATCACTGCACTCAGACAAAGCCTCATCCATTTATCATTACCTTCATTGCCAAACCAATTTTCAAAGCAGCTAACCATTTACCCATTAAAAACCTTGAGCCTTAATCTTCTTTAAAAGCTCCACATGTGGAAATTTATCATGCAGCTGCTGAAAATTTCAAGTTAGTAAAATATATTCACAAGCTTGCTCAAGTTCATTCAATTACCTCAGTTGTATGAGACATGTGAGACATACCCTATTAGTAAGATGGTAACAATTTCAGGCTTGGCTGCCATCTAGCTGACCCATCCAATTTCCCCACAAACTTTTCTTCAATATGGCTTCTAAACACAAACGTACACCTTTTATGGACTCAGGCCTTTAGTTACACAGTGATACCACCCCATTAAAATGTTCCCACCTATCTCTCTTTTCCATCACTGTGCTCTGCAGGTTAATTAATTACTTGATACCTATTTTTAATATAAGGATAATATTTGGTTTCCCCACTTTGCTTGATATAGATGAACACAATCATTTGAAAATTGCACGACCGTGAAGCTCTTTGAGATGTCTCAACGGTGTGAAAGTGAGCTACGTCCAATGAGAAGATGAATAGCACTGGCTGTTTTGTAGCATTATCATCCAATATGCACACATTCAATACATGAGCTGATTCCACGCTGTACTCCCAGCACCTTGAGGCATCCTCCCGATGTGAAAGGCGCTATACAAATGTAATACATTGTCTTCTGTCGTACTACCTTCCCAGCAACGCACCGTAGTACATTTTCATAGAATACCAAAATCTTTTATTCAAAAGTGTGGAAAAATATTCATATCAAACATTCATGAGCTCATGAGTTGTAAGGCAGCTCTGAGAAAAATACTGTGAAAATAATTGCTTATATATTAACCAGCAGGTGAGGTTAATTTACATTCCCAAAACAAATCATCAGCACAATATTGTCTTTTGTGGCTTTTTGCCTGCTGGGTGTTGAAATGACAATGAAACCATGGAATTTCTTAGGCTGTTGAGTAGAGTGCTCGGCTCACAAGCTCGAGGGCCTAGGTTTGATCCCTGGCAGGGTGAAACCTTAGTTAAGGTTCCTTACTCCACACGCCTCGGTTTATCGAGCAGTTATAAGATCCCGTTTGTTGGTCTATTCATGGATTGCTTTCCCAGAGGTTATAATCTCTTTTAAAAAAAATTGGGATTCTCAACCCACAACTTTTTGTGGGACACTCCCGTGCGCAATAGTCTTTCTGCATGTTGTCCGTAAGATCACAATCGATCCACTTTACAATATATTCTGCGAAGGCACTTTAAGACATTTCAATCACGTTTAATATCATATTGGAGGATTCTTTTAACCATGGAAGGTGATTGTGCCAGTACATGACAAAGTGAATATCAACCAATTTGGTAACCATTAAACAAGGAATTCGAGAACTCACAGGATGACCAGATTTGGTTTGAATGAAGAAAGAGGATCTCATTCCTCCAGAACACCCAGGCTGCCATCATCACTCCGTCACACTATCAAACCGCTTTTTAAACAAGTCCAGTGTCCTGACCTCAAGCTCTCTCTTCATGGAGACCTGTTCCAGTCATTATTGAGTCATGGAAAACTTCCTGGTGTCTGTCCTGAAATTGCTCTGTGCAACTCTAAACCTCCGCCCACTTGTTTTACTGCCTGTCTTAATGCAGATTTCATAGAGGGAGCAACAAAGGGAATGAAGAACATAGAAGCAGCGTTCATTATCCCAGAGTGAAATCCAACTCATTAAGTTCAGTACAAGCATATGAAGTCTGTTGATTAGATGTTCTGAGGTCCACAACAGCAGCAGGAGACGAGGCTGAACCTGACAACAGCAATCTCTTCAAGGATAGTCTGAACACAGCTCCAGATGCACAGGTTGCCTCACTGTAAAAGGTAAAGCTTCTTCTGGTGTTTTGTCATTGATGGAAGCTGGGTATATTCCACATAGATTAAGAGACACACAAGACGTCTGAAAACACATAGAAATACACATTCAAAATCCTTTGTCGAGGTAGAACAATGCACATTCCCAAGAGTGTTCAGATGTCTTGTGGCTCTTTGTCCATGTGGAATATTCCCTCAGAGGCCCAATCTTCCTTCATTGACAATATACTAGAAGCAGCTCTGCCTCGGAGGATGGCTGCTGAAAGCTGGGCAATGTGCAGTCACGTTTATTCACTCTTCAAGGATATCGCTGTTGTCAGATTCAGCCACCCTTCCTCCTGAGGCTTGCTGGCTTCCTGTATCAGGATGCACTGTGGAGTTTGGCAGAGCCCTGTAAACATGTTGACATATTGTCGAAACTTTCTCAGGCAGAGTGATAGCTGGAACTGGAGTTTGGAGGACTTGAAACCAGCCTCTGCACCATGCGTATAGGGACATAGGAACTGGCCATTCAGCTCCATGGGCCATTCTATCAGATCATGGCTTATCTGTACCTCAACTCCCATTTATAGTGCTATACCCGCTAGCTGAGCTTCCATCATTGCTCAAGGGTAGGATAACTAGAATAATACTGCAGCAACTGGACTAGGTTGCCATGAAAGCTGGTGGGGGCTGTGATACTTGACTTATTTGAAAAGAAGCTTGATGCTGTGATGAAGGGTCTTCATCCAAACTGATCTTGTAACCTTATGATATCCTGGCTTCTAAGCTCAGAGCGTGCCTTGCTTTCTTGAAGTTGAAGCCCTTTGTTGTGATGAACTATCCTTGCAATAGTACAGAGTTAAAACCCCGAGACACAATTATGTTATTGAGGCGAAAAAAACTGACCGACACATCTAAACCTGTGTTACATTACCACAGTTTGCTTTTATACCACTTTTTTTTTAATTTACTTGATGGAGGTGCCATTTTCAAATGCGATCCATTACCAAATTCATCATTTAATAATAGTAATAATGTATAACAACAATGAGGATCATGATTCTTCTTATTATTGTTGTGATTATTATGTGCTGGGTTTCCCCATTCTTGAACGAGTTTGTCTTTTTCCAGACCTGTTCGAAGTTGCCCGCCATCTTGTAAGACGGAGAGTTTGGTTTATTTTATCTCATCCGAAGACATTTTCTGTTAACTCCCTCAAGGGTGGAGTTTCGCCTGATGTCCTGACGAACAACAATGCCTCCAGTTAAAATTGATCCTTCGCGTCATGGCTTTTTTGGGGGACATTGCTACGCGCAAATCAACTTCCACTTTCGCCAACAAAAAAACACGGTCGCTTTGAGACGTCCCTCCCGATTTGAAAGGTGGTATATACTGTAAATATAAAATTGTTGTTGCTGGTGGTGGTCCTGTGTGCATGTCATGTGCTAAGAGTCTGCTGACATGGAAGCAGAATCAGTCACATTTGCAGCCGATCTGAGTAGTTGTGACAAATATTTTCTTGATGTTTCTTTTCTCACCTTTTAACAGGAGCAGAAAATGCAAAAAAAGGCAGATTTTTTTTTACTGCTGATTTTCATACTGAATTTACTTACATTTTTGGCTTCGATCCTCTCCCCTTTCTCATCAGGTAAAATAGACCCCAAAGAGATACAACAGGTTTACCTTTTTGTGGATACAAAAAGGACATGAAAGCTCTTTACTGCTACTCATTCAATGCTTCTAGTATTTTCAATTAGCACTTTGCCTACTAATGTCTATTGGTTTGCTTTGCAATACAGTATTGAGACAGTTTGGCTGAATCTGGATCTCTCCACAGTCTTCCTTTGGGAAAACTGATCGGAAACCTGCATTTAACACTAATGCCACTGTGATCTCCACACTAATCTATGGAAGATAGTACTCTGATTCCCACTGTGGCCTATGTTGATCCCAAGCCATCTTCTTTACCTCTGGGACATTGAAATCCTCCAATCTTTCACATTATGATTCACCGCAGTCTCTCCTACTTGCCGAGACGACTTGCTCCTTTGCTTCACCTTTAACTTTCAGTCAACAGCAGATCACAATTAGTTGCTTTGTTGCTCTTATCCTCTCCTATTTTCTACCTGTATCTTTTCCTCTTCATAGTTTCCATAGCTTGTGTGCTGACCCTTTCGAATACTCTGTTGGCCAGCTGGTTTAACCGATCTGCCTTTGTAAAATAATAATTTTAAAATATTTTGCGTTTTGTATAGTGTTTTTCACATCTTCTAGACGTCTCAAAGCGCTTCACAGAATATTCTGTATCCTATATTCACCAATATTCTTACTTTTGCTCAAATTGTGACACTGAATAAGGATTTAATTAGGGATATGAAGGTTTTAATTGATTTGCCAGAAGACTTTAGAAGTGAAACCTTCGTAATCTGACTTTCTCTGAGGCAGCAGTGATGATGCTAAAATTGACCTCAGCTGTGGTCACAATTCAAGAGGACCCTGTACCATAGTGGTTAGAGCATTACCCACAGGAGGTGAGAGGACCCGAGTTTGATTCTCTGGCAGAGCGAAACCTTAGGCAACTTTCCTTACACCACAGGCCTCTGCTTACCTAGCAGTGAGTAGGAACCCAGTTGTTAGTCGATTGACGGATTGCTTTTCCGGGGGTAATAATCCTTCCAAAAATGAATTGGTCACTCAATCCACCACTAGTTGTGGGACACTGTTTTGTGCTATGAGCTACTGTTTTTCATGCACAAAGTAATGTCAATTCACATTCTGTGAATCCTTATACGTTCTGTGAAGCACTTTGAGACGTCTTAACGATCTGATAAGGTGCTATATCAAATGCCACATTTATTATTATTATTAATTGTCATCCCCTCTATTGACAAATTTACTTCCAGCACTCTACAACATAAAAACAGGCGATTTATATTCATATAGCGCCTTTCACGTCAGGAGGACAACT
This sequence comes from Hydrolagus colliei, assembly GCA_035084275.1. Lineage (NCBI taxonomy): Eukaryota > Metazoa > Chordata > Chondrichthyes > Chimaeriformes > Chimaeridae > Hydrolagus > Hydrolagus colliei. Next base: position 39,084,285 of record CM068746.1, read on the forward strand.
AGCAGCATTTCACACAGCTGCCAGAAGCACGGGAACTTCACTGTGCAAACCTAAGTGACTTCAGTCGGGGAAACTTCAAGGATCCACGGTGCAGAATGTTTCATTGCTTTCTCCCACAAAACATACTGTCTTGTGTATCAAATCGTCTATCGTCAGGATATTCGTGAAGCGCTTTTAAAACGTCTCAATATCGAATGCAAGTGCCATTATTATTAAGAGGGGGGAAAATATTGGAACATTGAAAGAAACACTTAATGTGAGTAATTTTCCCAAATCCTGCGGGTGATGGCTCCAAGTCAGAAGTCCTCTCTGTCCCACTTTGTAACTAGAGATAAGGAATTCTATTCATTCAGCTCTGCTCCAAACAGTAATTAATAATAATAATATTTGCGTTTGATATAGCACCTTATCAAGCTTTTGGGATACCTCAAAGCACTTCACAAAATATATGTAAAGTGAATTTACTGTATATTTTGTGGGTGAAACTCAGCAGCCAATTGCACACAGCAATTGCAAACAAACAGTCGTGGATTGAGAGACTGATTTATCACCACCCATTACCTGCAATGCAAATGATTATAAAAATGTTTCTAAACGATGTGTTTTATAAATAAAGAACAAAACTATACGCCACATCAAAGACACAAAGCGAATTGAACATTCCCTTTATTAGCCTTTCACGCTATTACTGGAAGTCACCTTGAGAGACAGCTACAAAGCAACCAGCCAGATATCAATTGTTGTATCAATGACTCTTTATTGATGTTTGTGCCTGAGGTATGTTTCAAGATCAAAGCTGAGCTGTTTTGCTATTTTGTGCAAAAACAGCAGATGCACTGAGGGGCTATGTAGAGTGCCTTCAAATCAGTCTGTGCAATAATCTCCGAATGCGTCTGCCAAAATAGATGGCTGTTTGCTCTCCTTTCCTGTCGCTGTCTCTGGTCCCAGGAATTAGCTGTTAACATCCAGTATTTCCCAGGAGTCACATAATGTTCTCACTTCGTCGCTGATGAATTTTATTTTGGTTTAAAAAAAACACAATTACCTTGGAGATGCACGTCGCAACCGGTTGGGTATAAATGGTTGTGGTCTTGTGGATTTCCTCTAATCTTGTTAAGAATCTTTCTGTTCCTCCCTCCCTCCCTCTCTTATTGTGAAACACTGAAAGAATGCTGTTGTTGTTGTTGTTACTCATTCCTAGCAGTCTCTATTTTATTGATACATGGCGAGCTATTGTTCCTCTGAATCTTCTCCTATGGTGTCGCTGAGTCTCATAACTGCACAGTTGATCCATTCGGTGCACCCAGCTGTTTGTATGTCAGCCAGTTTACTTTCTCACATTCTCGTTGCTTTTTGAGTCAAAAGGTTACGCAGCCATGAATCAACAAATAGAGAAAACCACATTGAACTCCACACACTATGCCAAGACTCCGAAACCATTCTGGGAACGTGCTGTATTGTCAAAGGTGCCTTCTTTCAGATAATATGGTAAACCAAGGTCTAATCTGCTTTGTTCAGGTAGATGTCAAAATTCCCATGGCACTATATGTGTTGTGTTCACCTACAAATTCCTCGACTACATTTTCAGTAACTCTCCCGGCATGAAAGGTGCGAATGTCAGGATTTAAAAAAATCTTCCAATGCATCATCCGACACCTTCTTCGTTGTAAACTCACTACGTGGATATCAAAATCGCAGAATGTCACTCTCGTGCTTCACAGGATATTAATATAATTATATATATTATTACCATGAATAACTTCAGCAGTGTTTCCACACTGGTGATGTTGGCGTTTCAGTTTCAGTTTCAATTTACAAAAATAAATTGTTTCCTAAAAGTTTTGTGACCGAATGTGACCTGGAATTATTATTTGGTTCCCGAATCCTACAAATTCAAGTCATCTCAAAGGCATTCTATATAGATTTGATGAACATATTCCGGAGATGTCTTGCTAGCACACAGCCTGTGGTTAGTGCAGTACCACAGGAGAGTATCATAAAGAGAAGAGGCAGCAACAAAATAAATTGAATGTTCTTAGAGAGCCACTTCAGAAGATAATGTGGTTTATTAGGTAACTTAGATACTCGGTAACTCAATATTCAGCAGCATTGAGTTGTTCTACAATTCTAACTGTATAAATATGTATTTCAGAAGTTTTCACTTGGTTCTTTACCAAAGTGTTCACTCCTTTCCTTTCTTGCAGGTGTTTCATAACATTATACAGCGCAGAAGGGGGCCATTCGGCCCATCATGTCTATGCCAGCTCTTTTAAAAGAACTGTCCACATGAATCCCAACTCCACCGCGCTCTCCCCGTTAGTGCTGCAAACTTGTCCACCATAAATAATGATCTACTTCTCTCTTGAAAGTGTTTGTCGAATCAGCTTCCCCCAATGTTGATTCCCCTATTCTTTCTACTCCAGTACAGGTCAGTCCTGAATAACCCAGGTTACTGCATAGCCTGACACCCCAGCCCAGCACAGGCGAGTGCTGGATTGTTGGAGGTGCCATCCTGCAGTTGAGGATCCCCCCCTGTGCTTGTTTAGTCGGACATCAAAGATCCACTGGCACTATTCAAAAAGAGAAGGGAGTTTCTCCTCGTGTCCTGCCTGTAAACCCCACTAATAATATTCAGCATTTACTTCTTGGCTGATTGTGGCGACATCACCTTGCGCAAATTGACGTTCGCTTATAAAATAAAGGGACATCCTCCCTATGCTATACAAATGTAATTTGTTGTTGTTTGTTCTTGTTGTTGTTCATTGCACTTTGTAGTAAATCCTGAGGTGCGCTTTAAGACGTCCCTCCCCATGTGAAAGGCTTCCTGGTCAAATGGAAGGACTACTTGTTATTGCAAGGCCAATTGTGCGGACCCAGTGATGTGTCCGTTGCCGAAAGCTGACTCAAATCAAACCTGTGACCTTCCCAGTCTGTGTGACTCAGTTAGATGTTCGATCAACTCACTGAGTCATCAGAGGAGCATGACTTTCATTCATTCCTTAATGTAAACTGTCACATGTGGAGAAAGGTTTATTCATTTACACCTACAAACAGTGTGGATGGAACAGTGAGTCAGAAGCTTAATTAAACAGTAAGAATAATCTTTGCATTTGATATTGCACCTTCTCATCAAACAAGCTACAGACCATCCAGAACTCTCCAACCTTTGTCCTCTCTTCCACTTATGAGCCTGCCAACCTATCCTCACTCAAGACCCACTGGCTTCCCCACCCTTCAGCAGATTGAATTCGAATTCAAGATCCTCATCCTCACTTTAAACCGTCCATATCCTTATCCCTACTCTTACCCAGCAATCCCCTGCCCCCCTACTCACCCTGGATTTCCGTATGGGGCGGACATCCGACTGATGGGGGGATAAAAAGGTGGATAGTATACATAAGCAGGAAATCCATCTCCGGCTTGGGGACAATTAACTCTGCTTGTATCAGTTAAGAATAATAATAATCCTTGCATTGATATTGCACCCTTTCGTGACGTTTCAAAGTACTTCACAGAAGATACGGTAAACTTCTGTCTATTTTGTGGGCAAAACGTGGCAGCCAATTGTACAAGGCAGTGTCCCACAAACAGTTGAGGATTGAGTGACTCGAAGGCTCGATCGAAAAGGAGGGTCTTGAGATCGGCCTTGAAGGAGGCAAGGGAGGAAGCGAGGTGAAGAGATTGTGGGATGGAGTTCCAGAGTGTGGGGGACAGAGAGGCTGAAAGCTCAGCCACCGATGGGAGGGCGGTTCAAGTGGGAGACATGGTTCAGAGGGCTTCAGCGTTCACTCGTTCCTCTGAAGCCCTCTGAACGGGGGGGATGGGCAGGTTGATAGGGAGTCAGCAGTTCGGAGAGATAGGAAGGGGCAAGGCAGTGAATGGCTTTGAAAGTGAGGAGGAGGATCTTGAATTCAATCCTCTGGGTTGATGGGGAGCAATGGAGCCGGGCGAGGGTAGGAGTGATGGGGTTACAGAGCCTAGTGCAGGAGAGGACACAAGCTACAGAGTTCTGGATGATCAAAGCTCTAACCATTAAACTACAGGACTCTGGCTAACTCAATTCATCTCGCTCAAATCTTCATCTTGCCCTGCTCGTAGTCTGTGTAGAATGGGAAACTTTTAAAGAATATTGAACCTCATAGAATCAGGGGAAAATTAGCTGTCTGGGGTGAAGTTGTCTTATTACACAAGCAGCTGAACTAATGATGAATGGAAATAATGCTTCAAAGGCACAGTGAGCTGTGCCATTCAGCTCTAGTTCATTCATTAGGGGCAATATCCTCAATTATTTGCACTATCCATCTGTAATTTGGAGGAGAGTATTTACTGTAATGTAAGAATACTCAGTGCTTCAATTGAATGAAGGGAGGGAGGGAGGAAGGAAGGAAGGAAAGAAGGAAGGAAGGAAGGAAGGAATAGCAATTCTTGCATTTGATGTAGCAATATATCGTGTTGTCATAACATAATAATGATAAAACATCTCAAAGTACATAATTACTATAAAATGTACTATAAATTTCATAATTAGCTGTTTGTTGGTGAATGTGTCAGTCAGTTTGTACACAGCAATGGCCCACAAACAACCATGAAGGGAGTGTTCACTTTTATCTCGGGATCGTTGGCAAACACATTGAGAGCAACTCCTTTCTTTTATGAATAGTTCTATTGGATCTACTATTGATCCACTTACATCAAGGCAGTGCACTTTCATTTATTTATTTTGTGTGTGTTTCTCCCACACAATACACAATGATGTGATACGACACTTTACAATCTGTATTCTGTGATGCACTTTGAGATGTCTCAATGGTGTCAAAAGGTGCTGTATCAAATGTAAAGATTATTATTATTACATGAGAGAAAGTACCATCTTGTCTCTTCATCAATGGTACCCTGTGATCTTTAACATCCATCAGACCTCGGTTCAACATCTCATATGAAGGATGTCAGCCTAGAGTATGACTGTCAGCCTAGTATGAGCTTAAAGTTCCGATCTGGGGAGTAAATTTTACTGTAACTCAATGAACTGGAAACAGAAAATATACACACAAACCAGGGACTGTTAGCAAAGGGAGAAAACCAAAAGGGTTTGGACGTGACTATTGATCATTCAAGGAAAGTTTCCAATCAATGGGAAGCTTTATTGTCAAAGCTAATCGAATACCAGATGACATTTAAAGGGCATTTGACTACAAAGGCATTAATCTAACCTTCTATAGATCATGCACGGGTTCACATTTAGATTATTGCTTTGCAAAGCTGCATTGTCCACATTTAAAGTTCCGCTGATGGAATGGAGACTGCACACTGATCCAGCGTTCACTCGTTCCTCTGAAGCTTGTAGCATTCTCTGCCCTCTCTCTCCTCTCTGCATTACGACCATGTCGAAATCAAGACTTACGACAGCGGGGGCTACACAATGAGGTAACTGCAAACTGGATCCACAATAGATCGTAAATGTTTGAATCCGGCCAGTGACAGAATGTGCGGTAACTTTGCCAGCCAATGGATCATGTCAGGGGAGAATGAGTGAGTCCCTGTGGGTCAATTGGACACAGCAACATCCCCCCAAACCAGCCATGGCATGTTGGTGGGACATTACGAGACAATAATCCTCACATGTGAGGTAGTGTCTCATCACTTTGTTGAGACATGTGTCTCAAAAGCGTTTCACGGAATATACTGTCAAGTTGCAAATAGATCAAATAAGGCAAGTTAGAGGAAATTTCTTTTACAACAACAACCACACCAAAATTACATTTATAGAGCGCATTTCACGTCGGGAGGACGTCCCAAGGGGCTGAACAGTCATGACGGGACCCGAGCAAGGGAGAGGGGCAGGGCAGGGGGAGGGGGGGGGGGGGACTAGAGATAGGAGGGGAGGGAGAGAGAGAGTTGGGAGGGCAGCAGAAGGCACGGTCCAAAAGGAAGGTCTTGAGGCCGGCCTTGAAGGAGGAGATGGAGGGAGCGAGGTGAAGGGGCTGTGGGATGGAGTTCCAGAGTGTGGGGGGCAGAGAGGCTGAAATTCAGCCCGTCTGCCGATGGTGGGGCAGGTCGGGTGGGGCACACAGAGCAGGCGGGGGCCCTTGTATATTGTGTGGGCGTAAAACACGTCAGGGAATTTCCCACAAAACGGTGGTGGCTCAAGTGACCAAATTATTATTTCTGATTGATTGATTCATTGATTAATTGATTGATTGATTGATCGATCTATTTATGAGGGATGATTAGCCCCCCCCCCCCCCCCCCCCCCCCCCCCCGGAAAAACAATCCACCAATCGACTTATAGCTATGAATAGAAGACCGCAAGAGAGGTTTGACAGCACAACGCCCTTCGATCCATCTGACCTCAACCCTAATTTGCCCACAAAATATACGGTCAGTTCACATTCAGATGTCTCGAAGGTGCGATAAGCCATTGTATTAAATGCAAGGATTATTATTATTATCACTATTATCATTATTATTACCAATGCATAGATAACACAGGCGACAGCAATAACCCGCGAAGCACTTTGAGACTATATGAAAAGGCAGCGTGATTGGTATTACGGGAAGTAATAATTCAGTGGACCTCCAGACTGTGAGTCATTTTATTTTTCTCTCCACTCGATTCAGCAAACGAGTGCTCGGAGCTGCCCACAGCACGTTTGCTGAGTCAGCCAGGGGGTTTGGAGGTCCCGCTGTCCACGTAAATAGACTTGTGTAACTCTCAGAGCATCGGTACCTTCTGGATTTCATAAGGGAAGGCCTCCCACCCCCTCCCACTCCCCCCACCCCTAGCCACCTCCCACCTGGAGATTCATCTGAATGATACCAGCGCTTAAAGGGTTAAATTATGAGGACAGGTTGCATGAACAAGAGATTTTGAAAGGATTATTTAGTCCCTCAATCCACGACTGTGTTTGGGACATTGCTGTGCGTACATTGGCTGCCGCATTTTGCCCACAAATATACGGTCAATTCACTTTACAGTATATTCTGTGAAGCGCTTTGGATGTCTAGAAGATGTGAAAAGCGCTACATCAAAGGCATAGATTATTATGGAGTGACATTGCCTATAAGGGTTCGCCCTGCCCAGGAATCAAACCCGGGTTTTCTCGCTTAACAAGGCAAGTGCTCTAACCATTGAGCTACAGGACTCCACTATAAGGAGTGGTGGGAGGGGGTGGCAGAGGGGAAGCTGAACCCTGTTCAGCCCTTGAGCAAAATTGAGCTGAGTAATTGCTTGCTGGTGCTTTCCACCTTCATCAATTGGAGATTGTTAAATATTCAAGGGCAGTGGGGAGGGAAGGGAGTGTGTTGAACGTGTGGTGAAGCAGGAGTGAAACAAACAGCTGTGAAACAGTGGCATGCTGACTTACTGCACACACCACATTGGGTGAGGACATCATGGTTAGGGTCACTGATATGTTTCGATTGGAATGGATTAAAAACGTAATCGATTCTCTTCATCAACCATCCAGACGTTAGTCATTCCAGTCAACCACATTATCACACACCAGGTAGGAATTGTCTCATTTTATTCGCAGGGAATCTTGAAAAATCCACACTCTGGCTCCATAGCTTCAACAATCGACCTGCCAATTTCCAATAGCATGTTCACTATGTTGAGAAAGCATAATATTTTTCTCTTTCCCCCTGATCTGTCTTCCCTGGAGCCTACGTGATGTGAGAGGAGAGTGAAGTTGGACCCTACTGTGTACGTGCCTCTCAGTCCGTGAGCAACAACTCAATAAATAATTCTCAACTCGCTAAATAACTGCTTGCAGGTGCTCTCCAACAATTGATAGGTTTAATGTGATGTCTCTCACACGCCTGCACCTAGAATCGACGTGAGCGGGGATGGAAATTCTCTGTGTCTTGCTGTGTTCAGTGTCTTAGAAAGCATCAGTGTTAAACAACATCCTTAAAGTAGGCGCATTTGCGTCATTTTCAATGTTTCACTTGAGTTGGGAAGAAGCAAATTTGATTCCACCCCCCCCACCGCTATCTGTATTACAGCGAAATTAACTTGCAGTGACTGCCTATCATAAGGACACAGAGGAATGTAGTGTGTTCTTAGTGCCAATGTATGGTACAATATTCAGTGTGCTCTCTGCTGTGTGTGAGAGGTAAAGGATTGGTCAAATTAGCGGTTAGAGCACTCGCCTCACAAGTGAGGGGACTCGGGTGCAAATCCCGGGTGTGGTGAAACTTTCGGCAAGTTTCCTTTCTCCACGTGCCACTGTTGACCTAGTTGTAAGTAAGAACCCAGTTATTAAGTCAATTGGCGGACCACTTTTTAGGAGTAATAATCCCTTCAAAAAATAGACAAAAAATTAATCATTCGGTCTCTCAACCGATGACTGTTTTCGAGACATATGCAATTGGCAAGTGGCTGCTGTGTTTTGCCCACAGAATGTATATCCAATTGACTTTGCACCATAAATCTAATTTTGTTGTAGTTTGCAGTATATTCTGTGAGGAGTTTGAGACGTCTCGATGACGTGATAAGGTGCGATATCAAATGCGAGGATTCTTATTGTGAATATTATTATTTTCAGCATGGTGCCACAGGGAGTGAAGGGTTGGCATTTCCGCGAGTGGAGTTTTGCTTTGAGGCTAAGTTGTGCTTGCCTAGACCTGAGATTGATTAACTCGGTGCCGATAGGTAAAAGTTTCCGCAACATTGATCTCTCTCACTTTATTTATGCTAAAAAAAAGCCTTGTTGAGGTAAAAATCAATATTATTCATAGGAATTATATTTCGAAATGCCAACTTGTATTTGTGATATCGTTTTTCTGGTCGTCAGTACTTTGCGCCTGAAGCTTTTGGCCTCATCCTGCCTTTGAGACATCTCAAAGTGTTTCGCGGAATATTCTGTGAAGTGAACTGGCTGTGTATTTTGTGGGAGAACCGGAGCATTGCCTCACAAACCGTTCCAGTGATCCTCAGTGATAAGTCAGCAAGGCGCAGTAGAGGGGAGCTGAGGAGAAATTTTTTCACTCAGCGAGTTGTTCGAATCTGGAATGCATTGCCTAAAAAGGTGGTGGAGGCTGATTCGATAACAACTTTTAAAAGGGAATTAGATCTTTATTTAGGGAGAACGGGTCTATTAGGCTATGGGGAGCGGGCAGGGCAGTGGGATTGAATCGCTCTTTTCAAAGAGCCGGCACAGACTAGATGGGTCGAATGGCCTCCTTTTGTGCCGTAAAATTCTATGATTCTATGATTCTATGATTCTATGATTCTAAGGGAAGCATCATCCCTCAAAGAGACGAGATGCTCACACAGGGAGGGTCCATCCAGCAAATACTGAGGACCTTCTTGACGGGCAACCAAGACTGGCATTGGCAAAGGTCTGGGAGCAGTATTTGTTCCAACCAGGCAGAGAGGCTGAATCACCTGATTACCAGCCTGACTCCACCAGTCCTGATGAATCTACAGGCCAACATCCTCCCAACAAATGACTTTGAGAACATTGTGTCATTACAAATCTGCACTGATGACAGTAAGCTATAGAGACGTTGACAAAGATCTTGAAAAGACCTGAAACGATTGGCAGATTGGCTTGTGAGCTTCAGATGAATATTAATGTCGGCAAACGCAAGAGCAAGTGACAGTGAGTTAGATGTACCTAATGCAGGGCTGTCTATCGGCAGAAGTGGAAGCGGTTTGGTGTTGGAGATCAGAATGTTACCAGGCCTAAAGGGTTAAGTTGTGAATCCAAAACAGGGATGGTGCATAGTTTTAAAATTAGAACCAGGCCATTTAAGAGTGAAATCAGGAAGCACTTTTACACTCGCAGGGTGGTAGAAATCTGGAATTCTCTCTCACAAAAGGCTGTGGTTGCTGGATTAATCCGCACCTTCAAGAGGGAGGTTATAGATTTTTGGTAGGTCAGGATATTAAGGGATACAGTATAGGGAGAAAGCGGGAAATTGGAATTGAAAGGATTACTTGAGGTACACATCAGCCATTATCTAATTAAATGACGGAACAGGCTTGAAGGGCTGAATAGCCTATTTCTGTTCCTACGTTATCATATGACTAGTCACTACACTTTACGCAGTCACTACACTTTACAACAGAGTTTGTGAAGTGGTTTTAAGGAGGATTTGAAGGGCGCTATATAAATGCAAGTTGTTGTTGTTGCAGCAAAACTTTGAGACGCTTCAGGTGACGTGATAAGGGTGATGGATGAAGAAGTATTCCTTGTGCTGGAGTTCATTGAACTCCAGAAACAATGAATACTTTGATATCAATCACCCTTATCTTGACATTTGTTTCTGAATGTATTCCAATGCTGCAGTTTCCTTTTTCTAGAATTCCCTCGTGAATGTCTTTCGGGTTCAGGGAATATTTGTCCTTGAACTTTTACTCAGGAGAAAAGAGTGGATCATTCAAATAATGACAATTAATACTGTAAATTGACTACTGTATATATTTTGTGGGTGAAACGATTGGACCAGGTTTTGTGCGGATGGAGAGATTTCCTGTCTTCATATGTTATGTCTAGTTTTGTGCATGAAGAACAGCCACTTGGATGACTACTGCTGGATCTCTCTGGAGCATTCAGGAAAAGGAGGAATAAAATGGGTGTTGGGGAAATTAGGGAAGAGCAAAATTTATTGCTCACAAAATACGTAGAGAATCTAATTTGGAATATATTCTGTTGAAGCGCTTTGAGACGTCTCAATGACTTGGTGAAGTGCTATAATAAATGCAATGATTATTATTAAGAAGAAATCTACAATATCAACATCAGTAGCTGCTGCAGCAGAAGGAATTAAAAATGTATATTGCTCCTAGGCCCCTTGCTTTAATCCAGTGAGCGAATGTTGCAATGTGAACATAATGTTTTAGTTCACTTTGTATTTCACTGTGAATTACAATATTTTTTTTATTAGAAAATGAATACCTTTAAAAACCTGCAAGTCAAACAAAGACCATGAATTCAAACACCAGGCTCAGTGTAAAATTAGAAATAAAATTCCTCTGTACTTAATTAACTGCCTCAAACAATTTACGTGTCCTTGTTAATTTTTGTGCCAGATCTACTGATGTTATGATAGCTGACTCTGACTAAATGAATCGCACCCGGAGTGTGTAATGTAATTAATTAATTGTCCCCCCCCTGTTTAAATGATTTCATAAAAATAGTTTACAAACCTCTGGGCGTTTGGAAAGGATCAAAACCTGTACTAAACATTTCACTTTTGGTGAGAGAGTTAATGTTGACCACTAAACCCTCATACAGCATGCCCTCTGTTGTGATATTGCAAAGTTCCTACAACTTTTGTCATTTGCATGGGCTTTACATGACCTATTAATTTCTCAGATGATTGATCGCCTATCTATTTAAATGAAAATTTCATTTCGGTGTCCACTCCTCTACGCATTTTCTTGGAGACAACAAGCCTCCAAGAGGAGAGGAGAATAGTAGGGAGAGGAGAAAGTGGAAGGGTAGTAATAATAATACTAATCCTGGCATTTGATATCGTGCTTCATCACATCGTTGTGATGTCTCAAAGTGCTTCACTGGATATATTGAAAAGTGAATTGACTATGTGATTTTTTTGTTTGCTCAGTGTTTCAAGGGATACAGGGCAAAGATGAATAATTGGAGTGAGGTACAGATCAACCATGATTTGATAGAATGGCATAACATGCTTGAGGGACTGAATGGCCTATTCCTGTTGCTGTGTTCCTATTTTGTGGGCGAAATGCGGCAGCTAATGGCACAAGGCAGTGTACCACAAACAGTCTTGAATTATTACCCCTGGGAAAGCGATCCTTCAATCATCTAACAACCGGGTTCCTACTTACTGCTGGTTAAACAGTAAGGGAATTTGCCTAAGGATTCACCCTGCCCAGGAATCAAACCCGTTTGAATGAGAGCGAGAGTGCGTGCACAAAAAGCAGAAAGAAAAAAGAAAGAGAAACAAAAGGAAGGATTTGAGAGCCTCTGAGGAAAGAAATGGGGAAACTGCGACAATGTGAAGGGCAAACACTAAGGTATGAATATTGCAATAGATCCTTGGATTAGTTGTGTTACTCAGAACGCATTAAACTGCTTTCACACTTGGCATGTTCTCGCTCATGTGTATCTGGGAAAACCAGGTAAGAAAGACCCATCAAATACCCTGGGGATGCGCCTGTGGTTTACAGGCAAGGCAGGAGCATGATGTCAGAGTACTGAACAAGTCCTTGCAAATACAGGGCTGCCTTTGAGATTTTTTTCAAAAAAATAGCACAAAGGCTCTTTGTCCTAGTTGTGTGGTTTGTACACACTGAACCAGCGAAGTAATCTTCAAATCCTTAGGAGTCGATCTGCATTAATTTAGTTTCTCATTTGTTTTTCTTCCACCAAAATGAAAATGACTTTGTTTCCTGCTGTTTCCTCTCAAAAGTCCCAGGTATCTCTCTCTCTCTCTCTCTCATTCTTTCTCCGTGTCCCAGGTCTCTGATGTTTCACGTTTCTCTTCATTTTTTCCCTTCAAATTTCTTCCTCTTGACCGCCAGGAATGACTGCCTCGCTCCCTCCTGTGAAAGGCATTGTACAACTCTCCCTTTGCCTATAGGACTGAGGTGGGTAGATACATGTTAGATCAAGTCAAGGGCAAGGGCGGGTAATTGGACTTGAGGTACAGATCAGACATGATCTTATAGAATGGCAGAACAGGTTTGAGATGTTGAATGACCTGTTTTTTACATCTCTTATTCTCACTCCTTCATTCCATTGTCTCACTCAATCACTCCCTCGAAATATCCCTTTCCTTTTTTCTCCCCATCCGCCAATCTGAGAATGTGTAAAAACTTCCCCGTCCTTTTAATATCCTGTAATAGCTGCTAAAGAGATTGAGAAACACATGAGAATCAGTAGGTACTGGATCCAAGACAATACCCAATTGTTGAGCTAAATGATTAAAGGACACCATCAAATCTCATCCAACAAATAAACCATTAGCTCTGTAATTGAGCCAAGGGTTGTCAATATATAGTGTTACACACACAGTCTAATGGGCCTATATGCAAAGATACAATAGTGAACCCCACAGGGAATCCAGTTAAGTGAGAGGGAAGAGAGAAAGATTTTGTGAGGATCTGCATGAATAGAAAAGGCAAGCTTTAGGAAGCTGATTCCAGCCAGTCAAACTGGTCCCTCTGGTAAATCTTATTCAGAGCATTCCCTTTCCACCATCTCCATTAATTACTGAGCATAACGGAAACCCCCCTCCCCACACCTCCCCTGTGTTTTATCTCACAGCGTGGCTCATTGTGGCTCATTGCTGAACTGAAGACCTGAAACTCTGCACTTCCCAGAGCAGAGAAATGGAGCAAATCAATCTAGTGAACCAAATACATGATACTCCATCACCAGATAGAACGGGGAGAAAGGGCAGATTCCTGCACAAGGGAACCTGGGGGAGAATGGCTTTCCCATTGCAAAAATACTGCGCCAATTGCGCACAGCTGTGCGCAATTGGCTGCCACGTTTCGCTCATAAAATACACAGTAGTATATTCTATCAGCAAGTTTTTTTTTACTCCTCACTCCTCTGCTTACCCAACAGTATGTAGGAACCTGTCTTAAAATCGATTGTCGGATCGCTTCTCGAGGGGAATAATCCCTCGAAAATAAATAAATTGATCATTTCTTCAACCACTGTTTGTGGAACACGCTGTATGTAATTGGTTGCTACGTTTTGCAGTATAATATGCAGTCAAGCCACTCCACACTGTATTCATTGAAGTGCTTTGAGACGTTTCAATGACTTGTTCAGCCACTACTGTATATCGAAAGGCTGGATTATTGCTGTTTAGAAGAGAACTGGATAATCTCTTTGATGAAACGTAATGCTGTTGGATGTGGAGAATGGGATTTGCAGCAGATTGCTGAGTCAAGGAGCTGGACGAGAAAGACCTGATGGGCCAAATTACCTGCTTCGATGCCGTAAACATTCTGCGATTCCATTTTGCGGCCATGGAAGCTCTCTTTTGGCTCCAGACTGCGGAGAGCGATGGGTAGCCAGCCACTCATTCTAAGCTAGTACATTGCGATAACATTCGATGGAAGAAAACATGGGAGCATAGAGAAAGGTCCGAAACTAGCAAATATGGAGCAGTATAAAATGATACGTCGAGGCTCTGAATGGTCAAGCTGCAATGGTATTGAGAACGTGCAAATTAAATATAATATTTGGTCCCTCAATCCACTACTATTTGTGGGACACTCCCGTGCACAATCAGTTGATGTTTTGCCCACAAAATATGCAGTCAATTCACTTTACAGCATATGCTGTGAAGCGCTTTGAGACGTATCAAACATATGGTTAGGCTGTACTGTATAGCAAACGCAATGCACCATTATCAGAAGCTCAAACACCTGGGGAAAAGATGCCAGGAGTGAAACCCAAAACTCAGCTGAGAAAGGAATTAATAATAATAATAACAATCCTTGCATGTGATGTAGCTCTTTTCATATATTATTAGACGTCAAAACGCTTCGCAGAATATACTACAACAACAACAAAATTACGACATTTGTGCCATTCAAGTCGGGTGGACGTCTCAAGGTGGGTAAAGCGAATTGACTTTATATTTTGTGGGATTGAAACACAGCAGCCAATTGCACACGGCAGTGACCCATAAACAGTCGTGGATTAAGTGACCAAATTATTATTATTCTTTTTCAAGGATTATTTTCCCCAGAAAAGTGATCCGCCAATCAATCGACTAACAATTGGGTTCCTAGCACTGCTAGCTAAACAGAGGCAAGGGGAGTAAGGAAATTTGCCCAACATTTCCTCCTGCTTGAAAATTTGAATGGATCCAGCATCCACGGCATTTCGGGGGAAGGAGTGAGTCTACTCGCTTTGTGAAAAAAAAATGCTTCCAGGTTTCACACCTAAATGGCCTCGCTCTCATTTCAGGATTATTTCCTTCTTGTTCTGGATTCCCCCACCAGAGGAAGTACAAGTTGGACACCACCCACACTCATTTTGCTTTGAATCTTGAAATGCTCGTTGCTTTGAAACGAGCAGAGAACCATCGAATTCCACTGGGTTAGGTTGGATTCACTCCGACACATGGACAACCTTAGAATGTCTTGTGCCAAGTCAAAGGCTTTCCAAATTGGTGGGATCAAAACCTAGCGTATTGTTTCCACCCACCTCCCCCCCATCACCTCCTCTTCCCCCATACCCCATAGCCTCATTGAAACGCGTAGCGACCACTGAGATCTGAACCTATCAAAATCCACAGCTTATAGTAGTTTATGCACATTACGAATCGAGCCGGGACGATTATGGGAATGCAGGATGTGACAATGTACCTTTTTTTAATGGATTTTAATATACATTGTACCTATAAAAGCACCTCAGAAAAGCAATAATGGAACATTGTAATGTGAAAATGCTTGCCCTGGGCAAGGCTAAGCAGATATTGTCTAATCAGAGCCTGAAGTCTGGGTTCAGTCAACCGCCCAGCGCATTATCTTTCATTTTATACCTTTTCAGTCGATTTAGGCAGAATTGCTCCAAAGACAATTTTCTACCTCCGAGTCATGCTGGGGTGTTCCGTATGCCTATGTTTCTATTGTTTCTGATTATAATGCAATTGGGTGCGCACCGCCAGTAACTGGAATGGGTGATTTCGAAAGAGATAATGTGCGTCTGAGTGTGTTTGATTTCTCTGCCCCACCACCGTTCTTTTCAGTTTCATTGTCTCTGCTCTCCTGATACTTCGAGAGAAAATGTCACCCATCGGCTTTCCTATAAACACGCGCGGTACATTTATTATCGCTCCTATTTTCTGAATTCAGGTCAGTTTTATGCATTCGGGTGCAGCCATCCACACTCTCTCTGTGTCCTGAGGCTGCTGTGGGTCAGTCACTGCCTTTTTGCCCAATGCTAACGAGCAGCTATAAAAACGAGAAATGTATACAACACAATGGCTTACATGGTATTCATTCGGCTTCATTTTTCTTGCTTCGCAGCTCCATTAAGGGAAATGTTGCCGTGTTTTTATTTTCACACTTCGTAGAGTTGCTCATCTTTGCTTTATTAAAATAATACCTCAGCTGCGGATTGCCCCCGAACCATTCTTCAAACAGCCCATAAATGGGCAGCTAAGTCAGCAATTTTTACTGTATTACTTGGGTAACTTCATCCGACGATAAAGAAAATTTGAAACATGAGGAATAATGAACGGCTTGTGTTTTTAGAGCACATTGCCTAGTCAAACAAAACGCCTTACAATAGTAACTTATCAAGTGCTGTGATTCTCTTGTTGTTGCATAAATCTTTTTGGATGCAGCACGTTTTCGCAAACGGCCGTAAATAATGAATATGACAGTTGCGTTTGATATGGCGCCTTATCACACCATCGAAACACCTCAAAGCACTTGGGAGGATTTTGTTGCGAAAAGCAGTGCCCGGCCTATTCCAGTTTTCAGGTGAATGCCGCACTCAACTTGCGCACAGTTGCCCCACAAACAGCCACAAAGAGAGCAAGCAATTTTTATCCGGGGGGGATTTGTTGGCCAGGAAACTGGGTGAAACCCTCCCCTCTTTTAGAATAGTGTCGTGGGAATTTTAACATACACCTGCAGGACAGAGCATAGGACCTTGGTTTAATGTGTCATGAGAAGGATGGCATCTCCAACAAAGCAATGCCCTCCCACTATTGCAGTGAAGCCTAGACTCAAGTGTCACTTTAGTGCTTGAATTCATATTCCAGGCAGATGCTCCCTACAGTATGGCAGCCTGATGGTATATCTGGATTTGAACACAGATTGCAGGATAAAACTTCTGACAGCTTTACATGCCTTCCTCGACTGAGTGATGTTTCGAAAGCCTCAATGGGTGTGATTATTAACACTCACCTGGCTATAATTTAGGGTCTTTAGGATTTAGCATTCTGGTTACATGATTGGCCCTTGGTGGGGTGGGGGGGGGGGAAATGGAACAACCAAACATTTGTTGTTGTGGGATTTAAGCTGTTATATTGCAGGGTTGAGAAAGTATTGCTAAAATAATAATCCTTGTGTTTGACAGTGCCTTATCACATTGTTGAGACATCTGAAAGCACTTCACAGAATATACTGTGATGTGAATTGACTGTATATTTGTGGGCGAAACGCGGCAGCCAATTGCACACAGCAGTGTCCCCACAAACAGTCGTGAATTGAAGTGACCAAATTATTATTTTTAAAAAAAATTGTAGGGCATTATTACTCTTCAAATCCAGGCAGGTGTGAATTCGATGTTAAGCACAACATTCACCAAATGATGCACACACTTTTATTCCCCCTCCTGATAACACAATGAATTCTTCATCCGTGTTCGGCTCTCGCCAAGAAAATATTGGATATGAAAGAAAGATTAGAATGAATCAATAAATATATGAGGTGGTTACCCAGGCCCTAGTGGTATTGCATAGGAGAGTAAAGTGAATGATTCCCGAGTGTTAGAACAATTGGGGTATGTGCGATGATTAGACAGGCTGGTGGCTCTTCAGGGTACTTCTATGGAGGTTTTATAAGATTTTAAATGTGATTAAGAAAGTAAACTCGGGATAAATAATACTTTTGGATGCACCGAGGCAGCAAAACGATAGGCTACAGGTTTAGAGTTGAACTGAAAAAGGGCAATTTCAGCGCAGACACCAATAAATATTTATTTACCCAGATGGTAATTAAAAACTGGAACCGCTCATCAGGAAAGATGGCTGAAACTAGGACATTGACTCCATATTAAAAAAAACAGCTTGATACTGTGATGGGAGGATGGATATTTTGATGGGATGGAATTAAATTCACTGAAGGGACCCATCTCTTCATCTAATTCTCTCATGTGAGTCAACCGAGGAGGTTCCTGCACCCCTCCTAGTGGCCAGTTGCAGAACAGCATGGAGAAACTTGAAAGAGCAAGATTGCCTGTTTTTCCTGAAAATACAACTTATTATTATTATTATTTTGATTATCATCCATGTCAGTGGCCTGGAATTCTGGCTAGTCTTGACTTGACAGGTCTTTTCTGTGTGGTTTTTTTAAAAAAAATGTAATCAGGTGGATCTGGATTGTAGATAGTTCTTCAATCCACGACAGTTTGCAGGTCACCGCTGTGCGCAATTGGCTGCGGCCTTTCGCCCACAAAATATACATTCACTTCACAGTGTGTTCTGCTAAATGCTTTGAGATGTCTCAATGACGTGATATGAGGCTACATGTGGAGTCCTGCAGCTCACTGGTTAGAGCAATTGTCTCACAAGCGAGAGACCTGGGTTTGATTTCCGGCAGGGCAAAATCCTTGGGCAAGTTTCCTTACTTCACATATCTGATAATATTCCCTCAAGAAAAAAAAATTGTCACTTCAATTGATGACTGGTTTGTGGGGCATTGCTGTGCGCAATTGGCTGCCACGTTTCGCCCACAAATATACAGTCAATTCACTTTAAAGCATATTCATGGATTGTTTGCAACACAGTACATCTCACCGCAAAACTTCTACGCATTTATTTTTGGTCAATTTGAATTCAATTTCTTTTTCTTTTTAAATCAGTGCAACAGGAGCCAGACAGTGCTGCCACTCAACCATCCCCTATTTTTCGTATCCTTGATTTTTGGTTCTGGTTTATTGACCTGCTACATTCTCAACAACACCTGCAAAATTACATTTGAAAGCAAATAATCAGACAATCACATTCCTTACACAGTGTCAGTGTTTCTGCTCTTTAACTCGTACATACATAGAGATTTAAATCACCCCAAGTCATTTTCCATCTATTCATCTGCCCTTGTATCTTTGACTGCTTCCCCTAAATTAGACGCATGCCTTATCTCCATAAAATCTCCCATCTGTCTGTCAATCTCCCTTTATCTATTGAGACTCTTTTGCATCAAAGTGGGTTCAATCAATTAATCACCATACATTTATCTATTGAAAGTCTTGAGTGGCATTTTTGAAAAAGACAATTGGTCTAGTTGGGTGTCCTCCTTATTGCTGTCTTTGTTGATGTGTGGCATTGTTTTTTTTAAGTGTTCAGTGTTATTTTCACTTATAACACTGACCGAATCAGTGCCATGTGGAGTCTGAGTTGTGTATTAGGTAGAGCACTCGTCTCTTAAGGCGAGAGGATCTGGGTTCGATTCCCGGACAGGGCGAAACCTTATTCCACACACCTCAGTTTACCTAGCAGTAAGTAGGGTTGTTTAGTCAATTGGTAGAGCACTTGTCCAACGAGTAAATGATCACTTTTAAAAAAAACCGAGTGATAATAATAATTTGGTCACTCAACTGTGTTTTTTGTGACATTGCCATGCACAATTGGCTGCCTCATTTTGAGCACAAAGTAGACATTCAATTCACTTTACAATATATTCTGTGAAGCGCTTTTAGACGTCTAAACGATGTGACTGGGTGCTACATCAAATACACCAATTAGTGTTGTCACCAAGTGCATTTAAACCAAAGGTCCCATCGACTTGTTCTGGTGAAAGTTAAAGATGCCATGAGACTATTTGAAAAGATAAATGAGTTTCTCCCCAACATCCTAGCCAACAATCTTCCAGAGGAAGAAGAAACAATGGTCATTTTCACTTCATGGCTGCTTGTGGGATATTGCTGAGTGCAAATTAGCAGCTGTGTTTGCCTGCAAATATAATCAGTACACATAAGAGAGACTCTGAAGCTCTTTGAGATGCATGAAAGTGAGTTCAAATCTGAGGTTTATTATCATTTTAGAACAGCAATAACTTTATATAGCGTTCTTCACGTAGGATAACATCTCAGAGTGCTTTGAACGCGCGTAATGAACATGTTTAATGAAGTGTTTGTGTTGAGGCCACGCAAAGCGATTATTCGCGATCGTGCTATATTTTTCCAATACCCTCCTTGCCGTTTCCACCTTCTTCTGTGCCGGAAATTTTCTATGGGTCTCGGTGGAGGAAAAATACACAAGTCACTGCGCTTCACAATAAATCCTATGAAGCCCTTTGAGACTTCTTGCCGAAGGAATTCTCCAAGGTGCCGGCTGTGTCGATCTATTGGAGGGCATTTTCTTGTGTGACCTACGGTGTCAGATGGGTTCAGCTTGCCATTGAAACATCTCCCAATCTGTTCGCCAGTGCTCCCAGATGCTCTCCTGTGTGTGAAAGCAAGTTGTTGTTAGCATTCTTGAGCGATGTGTTCATTTCTAATGCATACCTTTGACATCTGGCTTCGCTAGTTTTGTATGTAGCTGATCCTGGAGTTGGGTCGTCCAGGCCAAGATCAGCAATATCGATGTCACGCCATGAGTGTAAACAGGAGTATTATGTATTTATGATTAGAAAGGAGATAGGCAGCTTATTGCCTGACTTGACAGATTCTTAGCAGATTCACCTCAAACAAACTCAGCCATCTCAGTACAGTATAGCAAAGGTATTCTTCCTCAAAAGAATGTATGTGATATTTAGTGTCCGGCTGGGTCTGATTACAGAATCCTCTAGCGTAGTGGTTAGTGCGCTCGCCTTCGCAAACCTGAAGACCCGGGTTCAATTCCTGGGCAGGGCGAAATCTTAGGCAAGTTTCCTTACTCCACATGCCTCTGTTTTTCCACGTTGCTGATCGTTTTAGACTGTTTACACATTTGGGCAAAGCGATAGATTGCTGTATACATTTGAGCAAACTGTTCACTTCGGAGCAACAGTAGCCCACACTTTATCTTGGCCCTGCAGCTTAGCAAGGGTCGAAAGATGGTGAATGATTTCCACCATTTCCGAAATTCCTTCCATCTCCGAAATTCCAGCCCCAGCCTAAAAAGTTACCGTCGTACCAAAAATGTGGACTTTTGCGTCGGTTTTGCGGGCGCCAATTCAAAGATTGACATTCAGCTATCCAAAATAAGTCAGATTGTTTGCGTAATCCACACAGCTCATGTATATAAATAAATATCAATGTTGGAGGCAGTGTTTGGATGACTTAAATCTCAGCAAACTGAATGCAGGAGAGATGGAAACGAGACACCATCAATTCAGGTTAAAGTGGACAAAATAAACGCTGCGAAAACCTGCTTGAAATGCGTTTCGCAGCCAAACAATCTGACCGTCTCTCACTCGTGTCCAGTTTCATTGTGGAATCTGTTCCTGATTGACATTTGCACCTGGACGACCCAACTCCCAATATCAGCAACTTACACATGCTGCGAAGCCAGATGTCAAAGGTATGCATTCGAAATGAACCCGTTGGCTCCAGAATCACTTGCTTTTACAGCCCCCTGTAGAATCTTGGAGCATTGGCTAACGTATTGGGAGATATTTAAACCCATCGGACATTGTACGCAAGCCAATAAAATGGCATTCAATATATCAAAACTGTATCTTAGAAGGATAATAACAGCAAAAAATTATATTTGTATATCTTATTTCAAGTTGGGAGGGTGTCCCAAGGGGCTGGACAGTCAGAGATTTGGACCAGAGTTTGGGGTTGGGATCAGATGGGGTGGATGGCAGGTGGTAGATTGAAGGGTGAAAGGCAGGGTTGAAGAGGATGCTTGAGACGGGCCTTGAAGGAGGCAAGGGCGGGAGGGTGAGGTGAAGGGACTTTGGAATGGAATCCCAAAGGGTGGGGGCAAAGAGAGGCTGAAGCCTGAAGGCAAAGAGAGTTTGTCGACGTCTCAAAGCTGTAGCGAGCCAATAAACGCGCAGTGCTGCCCTCTCTCCGCGGAGCTCCCAGGTTACAGGCAGTCAGCCGCCTGTTGTGCCATGGATCATGTAAAATTTTGGACGCAATTTAGATATCAACCGAGTGAGTTCAGTCGATGTGTCGAGCCAGGGGAGAGAAGTACAGTACTGCGGGGCCAGGTGGAACACGTTTTCAACTCCTTTTCATGTTTCAGTGATGTAAGCAAAGTGCTGCTACACAAGAAATTTGGGTTTGAACTGCTTGTATCAATCAATAATTGATATAGGATGACACACACAGTGGACTCAGTTTCCAGGCAATGGAGCGACAAAGAGCTCGGCTGATTTAATGAATCACAAAAGCAAAAGCCAGAGTCATTTATCAACGTTACTTCAGCCCTGAAGTGTGTTACTGGTTTGGAGCAAGTTTTGGAGAGTGTCTTTCTATTAAATATTTAGACGTACAGTGTAGTTTTTAATGTTCGGACTTATTTTTGCTGGCTATTGTGTTACGGCAGAATGTGAAGAATGGTCAGCTTGCTCTCTCTCTCTCTCCCTCTCTCTCTCCAGCCCTCCTTCTCTCCCTCTCTATCTCTATCTATACCATACAAAATCATGTTGTGAGGATGTCCCAAGGCGTTGGACAGTCAGGGATTTGGACCTGAACAGGGTGGTAGGGGGGGCAGGGGGTGGGGGGTGTTCAGAGATCACAGAGATAGGGTTGGACAAGGCCAAGGAGGGCTTTAAAGGTTAGGACCCAGATCTTGAATTGAATCCTCTGGGTGATGGGGAGCCAATGGAGTTGGGCGAGAATGGGGGAGTTGGGGGTCACGGAGCTTGGTGTGGGAGAGGACACAGGACGCAGAGTTCTGGATGATCTGCAGCCTATGGAGGGAGGAGTTGGGAAGGCCAACAAGCAGGGTGTTGGCGTAATTGAGCCTGGATGTGATGAAGGCACGAATGAGATTTTGAGCGGCCTGAGGGGTGAGGGAGTGCCGGAGTCTGGCAATGTTGTGGAGTATTACTGTGAACGGTTCCTGTAAACAGTAAAACAGGTGATTAGTTCATTTCCTGCTAATCTGCCAAAGATATCTCAACACTATAGCACCAATTACACACCAGACATCTCTGTGGCCTATTGGCACTCATAGATACATTGCCCTTTTCACTCACCTCAAGCCATTTCCACCACACTTGATGCACTTTCCTCATTGAAGCCACATTCCCTTACTTCTAGAATGGAGTACACACTTTCCTCCTGGAGGGATGTACCCTGTTCAACTTATTCTGGGGAGTTTTGGGCACAGATTGACAAGACCCAAGGCTGGTAATAATAATAATACTAATAGTAATAATCCTTGCATTTGATATAGTGGAGTTCTCTAGCTCAGTGGTTGGAGCACTCGCCTTGCACGCTAGAGACCTGGGTTCAATTCCAGGCAGAGTGAAACCTTGGGCAACTTTCCTTACATCTATTCTAGAAGATGCAAAAGGCATTATATCAAATGCAAGGCTTATTATTGCAACTTATCACGTCGTTGAGACACCTTTAGAGAACATATTGCAAAGTGAATTAACCGTGTAATTTATGGGTGAAACGCAGCAGCCAATTGCGCGCGGCGATGTCCCACAAACAGTCATGGATTGAGTGACCAGATTTTTATTTTCAAGTTTACTCAGCTAAACGCACTGCCAGTGAGATGGCTCTCTCAGCGTGTCTCTCTTGAAACACTCAACGCTGTCCATTAGGTCTTTGGCTTTGCAGAACAAGCAGGAGCTGAGTGGGAAGAATCCCTGCCTCCAAGTGACACTTCTGTTCCTCCAAGCCCTGCCAACGAGTCAGGCTGTCAGGCTTGGCTTGGCTCAGCAGCAAGTCAATCAGGACCACCGCAAACGGTTGACTCAATTCCAATACTTCATTGTTAAGCACATCAGCGTGATTACCTCCGTCCACCGAATAGCTAGTTGCTCATTCTCTCTGGTAACAGGAACTCTCTGCGTTAAGAGCATTGCCACAAACCTCTTGTCCACTAACTCTCAGGCACACAAAGGCAAGTAGGGCCAAAAGGCACCTTTTACCATACATAAAACACAATCATTCGTCGCAAATATTTGGGAGCTTCTTTGGGGGACAATCATTTAATCCTGGGATTCCACTCATCTTTGTAGAATTAGAGTTTTGACGATTTGTGACTTGACTACTCTTATGGTCACCTTCCCCATCCCCCCTGCCTCGGACTCGGGATCCACCGTTGTTAAGCACTCCGAGACACAGCCGGGCATGGAGGGCAATATCTAAATGCAAATACAAATTGTTGTTGACTCCATCAGAGTTTCTATTCCAATTTCTTATTAACAGCAATAATAATCCTTGCATTTGATACAGCACCTTATCACGTTGTTGAGATGTCTCTAAGCGCTTCGCAGAATGTATTGCAAATTGTATATTTTGTGGGCGAAATGCAATTGTGCACCTCAGTGTCTCACAAATAGTCGTGGATTGAGTGAATATATTTTTGTTTGAAGGGATTATTGCCTTTGAAAAGCGATCCACCAGTCAACTAGCAATGGGTTCCTATATATATATATATATATATATATGCCAATTTACTGCCATTTGGGAAAGTGCAGACTTAGTGTTAACGTCGCTTAAACGGTGTGAACAGCAACTCTTTTTTCCTCTCTCTCGCTCTCTCTTCCCCCCTCTGATCTGTGTTTAACTCGGTGGTGAATAGATGCTAAAAACACCAACTGAGTCAAATTATTAGGTGGGGTTGATGCAATCAATGCAATGCCCAATTTTCACTGCTGGAAGCAATTCTTATTCCCATATCCCGAGGCCTGAGAGAGTTTTGCTCTTGTGCCAATGAAGCAAAGCTTTGCTAATGAGCGTTCGTTCTACAGGGTTCATTTTATGACATCAAATATGCTACCCCTTAGAAATCTTTGCCAATGCCCATTTGATCCATCTCATGGCTTTTAAGATGTGCGTTTCGAGCGGAGTGAGTTTTAAATTCAAATTAATGCCAGACTGCATACGTGGCGCATTGATATATATCGCCCCTGAAATACACAAGTTCGCAATATATTTTTAAAAAATGCAACATACTGCGGATGCTGGAAGTCTGAAACAAACACAGAAATCACTGGGAGCACTCAGCGGGTCAGGCAACATCTGTGGAGAAAAGGAAAGCGAGTCAACGTTCTGACAAAGGGTTGTGTACTCGAAATGTCGACTCACTTTCTTTTCTCTATAGATGCTGCCTGACCTGCTGAGCGCTCCCAGCAATTTCCACTTCACAATACATTTTGTGTGGTGCTTTGAGGCGTCTCAACGACGGGAACGTCACTCCTTCCCTTTCAAAGAAGTATAAAGGATAATTATCTTTGAATTTTTTTTCACCCTCAAGCGATTTTTTGTTTGGAGTCGAGGAAACCCATTCGCCGTGCTTAAGAACACGCAGACCAAACTGAGATTTCCACACGCCCCAAGTACAGATAGAGCTCCTGTGGCTCAGTGGTTAGAGCACTTGCCTTGCTAGCTGGGGAGACCAAGCTGGGGAGACCTGTGTTCGAATCCAGGCAGGTCAGGGCCAAACCTTGGGCAGGTTTCCTTACTCCACACGCCTGATAACAATCCTTCCAAAAAAAAATCCACAATAATAAAATTGGTCATTTCAATCCACGACTGTTTGTGGGGGACACTGCTGTGTGTAATTGGCTGCCGCGATTCGCCCACAAATATATACAGTCAATTCACTTTACAGTATATATTCTGTGAAGCGCTTTGGGACGTCGATAAGATGTGAAAAGCGCTAGATCAAATGCAAGGATTATTATTAGATCATTGCAATGGAATGCACTCTCTCTCCCTGGAGGGAGACCTAATTACCTAATTCCTAACTACGAGGTGCAGGTTGGCAAGAGTCAAGCGTTGGAGACCTCAGAATGTGCGTTGAAATTATAGAGGATTTACAGATAAACACTGACCTGCGACGGATTCATCTAATATTTGCCGTGTGATTCAAGGTTTAGATGAACAAAAACCGAATCCAATGGAAACTCTTCATTAAAGCGCAATTCGGGGACAAAAAAAAAAGGGGGAGACTTGAGACTAAAGACAAATTATTTCGAGTGGTTCCCATTCATGATGGACTCGCCGTGGGTTTACTACCCTGACCAGCGTAGATATTCTCTCCATGGAGTCGAAAGTGACTGGGTTATTGCTTGTTTTAAGTGTCCGCTGGTTCCTGCCTCTTCCTCGTCTCTCGAATCCTCTGCTCCACCATCGGCCGGCGTGCTTTCAGCACTACACCCCGAAATGTGGAAACTCCTCCCTCAACCCTTCACCTCTCCTTTCCCATCTTCAATGGTCGCACCCGAAGACCTTTCTTTTCAACTACGTTATGTAAATGCGAGTTGTTTGTGTGTGTGTGTGTTTGAAGAAGGAGCTAAGGGAGGGAGGAGGAAATTTCCTCTACTAGGAAATTAATCTTAAAATCATAATTGTCACACATTGTACATCGGTCGTTATTGGCTCATTTGTTTCGCTCACAAAACACACAGTCACTGGATTCACTTCACGGTTTATTCTGCGAAGCACTTTGCGACGTCTCAACGGTGCGGTAAGGTGCCGCGTCCAATGCAGAGACGATTAGTTTGCATTTGAAAAAATACATAAGCCAGTAATACCCAAGTTTCAAAAAACCACATCATTTTTGAGTGCGATCCGAAGGATCCCAACAGAAAAAAAAAATCAGTGCTTGTGAACACCACACAATCCTACATATCTTGGGTTCTCTTAATAAATCAGTCACCCAACAACAGTTCAGGATCAATCACTATCTCTGTGGGCGAATACTGCAAGTGCAAAAAAGCCTTCCTCCCCCAGTCATCAGTGCTACTCGGTGTGTGTGTGTGTGTGTGTGTGTGGACCTGCTCTCACATGCGAATCTACTGGATATGTATCCTTCCAGCCTCTTGTCCTGGACTTTTGGATGCCACTCTCTA